>WBMV01001462.1:0-39391 GCA_013396655.1 Campylorhamphus procurvoides
AAGGGATGTTTCTCTCCTGACTCCTGTGAGCAGCAGCACCACCCCATTAGAGTCGCCTCCACCTTTGGACACAAAATGCTGTTTCCTTTCTCCTCACTCAGCCCAGGGGAGTTTTCCTGGCTGGGCTCCCCTATCTCAGTCTCAGGGTGTCTCATTGCCAGGCAGGCTCGTACCTCGTAGCCCAGGAGCACTCCAGCCACATCTCCCTGCTCCACGGGCTCCCAGGACACATCCATTTCTGAGGACAGGACAGACTTGGCCACAACTCTGTAAGGAGCCACTTTGGGTTCTGGAAAAACACAGTGAAAGGAATAAAATCCTTTTCCTGGCTGCACCAGACAGAGACAAAGGGCTGTCCTGCAGCCCCATCCCCCTGCAGGCAGACAGCTGGTGTTATGGGGCAGAGCAAAGCAAGGGGAAGGGATTTAGGGACTTAGGAGCACAAGCAGGGCCACAGCTGTGTGTGCTGGGGATCTGTGTCTGCCCTGGGGCTCTGGGGCAGTCGTGGCTGGGCTTAGGGAAATGTCTCTGTGTGTTTGGAGTAGGAGATAAACTGAAATCACTGCTCTGGGAGCCAAATGAACCTGTCACTGACACACGTGGCTCTGCAGGGACCTGGGTGAGGACTAAACAGGGTGAATTCTGAGCCTCTCCAGTCCCAGAACCAGAGAATTATGGAATGGCCTGGACCAACCCAGCCTTGGACACTTCCAGGGATGGGGCAGCCACAGCTTCATTGGGCAACCTGTGTCAGGGTCTCCCCACCCTTATAATAAAGAATTTCTCCTTAATATCTAATCTAAACCTGCCCTCTTTCATCTTAAAGCCATTCCTTATTGTTCTGTCACCCCAGGCCCTTTTCCCACTCCCCCTCCAGTTCTCTTGGCTCCCCTTGGGGCACTGGAAGGGTCTCAGGCTCTCCCATCCCACGTGCAGCCCCCTCACCTTCCTCAGCTGAGTACACGATGGCAGTGAGGCTCTCGGGCCCCTCTCCCTTCCTGTTGTAGGCCTTGATCTTCACCTCGAAGGGGGTGTAGGGTGCGATGCTCTCGTTGCGATACACGTAGTGCAGCGACTCGGCGTGCGGCACCCGCGCCGTCAGCCAGCCCTGCGAGCCCTTCCTGCGGAACGACACCAGGTACCCAAACCCCTCCCCGTTCTGGTAGTCCCTCAGCGTGGGCTGGGAAGGAAAAGAGGAGCCTTGGTCCCTCCAAACACACTGGAAGTCATCAGCAAGAGGTGAAACCCTCCAGCCTGAAGTGTAGGGACAGGCACTGCTTTGTTCTGGCCAGAGACAGGGGGAAATTATTCCAGCTGGCTGTGCCCCTTTCAAGACTTGTCACATATTTCTGTTCTATTCTGTTCTATTCTATTATTCTATTCTATTCTGTTCTATTCTATTATTCTATTCTATTCTATTCTATTCTATTCTATTCTATTCTATTCTATATTTCTATTCTATTCTATTCTTCTATTCTATATTTCTATTCTATTCTATTTTATTCTATTCTATTCTATCCTATTCTATTCTATCCAATGCCAGCAAACAAATCAATGTTCATTGGTTCTAAGTTATCCAATTCTCCTCATTAATTAGTATTCTATCCTTTATTGGCTAATTTGGTCCGTATTCTTTGGCTCCCTTATCCTTAGACAGAAAGTCTCCAGCTCTCAGGGTAATGACTTTGTTAATCCCCTCTGGATCTTCTGGGTGCTCCAACATGTCTCTGAAGGACCATGAATTTAAGATCCCAGATGTCCAATCTCCAGCTCCCTCAAGCTCTGTCCACTAAAGCCTATCAGAGCCAGTCCAGGGAGATTCAAATCTTCGGTGGTTTAAAGACCAAACCCACAAGAGTATAAAAGAAAACCCAACCCCTAACTACATCAATTAAAAATGCAGGAATATTTTATCATTTCCAGCAAACCCAGCGAGATTTTTGACTACGCAGAGCATTTGGCTCAGCCCCGTGTCTGAATTCCCATTGGGAATGGCAGGTGCCCCTCCCTTGGCCCCCTCCCAGCACTCACCGTCCAGTTGATGATGAGCTCGTTGGGAGCCCCTCCACCTCCGCCGAGCCCAGACGGTGCCACAGTGGGTGCTGTCGGGTCCCCAAACAAAAGCAGAGAGCACAGGTTGGGTCAAGGGGATGGTAGTGATGGAGCTGAGCACAGACACGGCGTGTCACAGCCCCTGGCAGCTCCCATGGGAGGGCTGGGCTCTGTTTGCAGCCGTGAAACCCATGGAAAGCAGCTCTGGAACACTGGTTTGTGCCTGACCAGCTTGTTTGGGGGCAGCTCATGCCCAAGGGGACAAGGATGGAGCTCAAAGGCAGGGATGTGGAGGGGAGTTCTTGTTGGAAAGGAGCTGGTTTGCATTTGGTACCCTGAGAGCACTTCTGGTGTTCTGGAGTCCCTTCTGCCGGCACATTCAAGCAGCTGGAGATGGAATGAACACTCCCAGCTGCCAGAAGGGCTGGGGTGGGAAGGCAGGATCTATAATGGTTCCATATACTGGCTCTAGTGCTGGTGAAGTCACTGCCAGCTCTGCCACTGCTTTGGCTTTGACATGGAAATGGGCAAAAAGGCAGAAAATCCTGCCATGGCCTCACCTCCAGGAGCACTCAAGGAGATGATTTATGCTTTGGGACCAATCCAGGCTTCCCCCTGCAGCAGGCAGGGACAGGTCCCTGGGGTTCCCCCTCCTCCCCATGGGTATATCCACACCTACCTGCTTCCTTGGTACGGATTTTGCTGGAGGGCAGACTTGGCTCCCCCACTCCGAGGATGTTACTGGCCAAGACCCGAAACTCATAATCCATCCAAGGGATGAGGTTCACCACCTGGGCTGTCTCAGCATTGCCTTCAATGTTTACAGGATCTATATAATCCAATAACACGAGAGGAGGGCGGATAGAGCGAGTGGCAGCACGGAGCAAAGGCACAGGGGCTGGTGGCCTTCCTGGGCCGTGTCCCCAGTGCTGCCATCGAGACACTTACTGGTCCTCATCTGCTTCCATTTGCTGGAGAGGAGGGTCCTGGCCTCGATGAGGTACCTGGCAATGGGGCTGTGGTTGTCAAAGCCACGGCTCCAGCTCAGCTGGACGCTGGTGTCACTGATGTCTGTCACCACCACACCCCCGGGGGGCCCTGGAGGTCCTGGCATGGTGGGACACAAATGGACGTGTTACTGAGATGAAAGATTTGGAGTTTCCTTGCTCTTTGCATTGTGCAGGTCATAAATTAACACCTGGCCTTCCTTTTCTGAAAGGTGGGAAGCCTCCCCTCCAGTTTTAGCCTCCAAAAAGCTCCTAAGCCTATCAAATCTCTCAGAATGGTTAAGGTTGGAAAAGACCTCCAAGATCAAAACTGAAAACCACCCTGCCCACCAAACCACGGCACCACAGATGGGGTGGTGGCTGCAAGGGAAGAGCAAAGGGATCCCTTGCAAGGGCCATGCCATGACTTTGGGCTTGTGAGGAGCAGGGAATGTCGTGGCAGAGAAGGTACCTCTGACAGTGAGCGTGGCTGACTCCGAGGCGCTGTCCACCACGGTCTGGGCTGTGCACGTGTAACGCCCCGAGTGCTTCAGCTGCGCGTTGAAGATGCTCAGGTCCCCAATGGTTTCCTTCTGCAGGGCAGGGGGAGAAGACAGTGGGGAGAGCCTTGGAACCTGACCACAGCCCAGCACTCAGCATGGTTTGGGTGTGCATGGTCGGGTTTTGGGAGTGGAGGGGGTGTAGGGGTGGGGTCTGTGAGGAGCTGCTGGAGGATTTCCCTATCTGTGACGGAGCCAATGCTGGCCAAGGCCAAGCCCATCAGGTGGCCTGTGCTGAGTCTGTTTTGCTACTGATGGTGATCCCTGAGTTATCTCTGCCTGTCCTTCTCCCTTGTCCAGCTGAGCAGGGGAGTGATCATGGAACAGTTTGGATTGGCAAGGACCTTAAAAACCATCCCATTCCACCCTCTGCCATGGGCAGGGACACCTTCCACTAGTCCAGGTTTCTCCAAGCCCTGTCCAGCCTGGCCTTGGACACTTCCAGAGGTGTGGAGTTCACAGCATCTCTGATGGAGTGGCTTTGGTGGGCACCAGTGCCCAGCCAGGCCCAGCCCACCACGAACATGCAAACAACTGGCATTAATTCTCCATCCCTCTCGGTGGCACATGATGACCCTTTCTCCTCACCATGCTGGCTCTCCGATAGTGCCCCTCAGACTTGTCAAAGTCGATGGGGAAATCATCCAGGGCCCAGGTGAAGGTGAGGTCCATGGTGGGGTCGTGGGACGCGTGGCACTGCAGGGTGAGGTTCTCACCCACATTGATGTCAGCACTGGATGGTGCCAGGGTGATTTTGGTGGCATCTGCAGAGAAAGAGCAGGGACATCTGTCAGCTGTTCTGGTATCCCAGCCAACACTTTCCAGCTCTGGAGTTTTGCAGGAGGAAGAGGAGGGATTGCAGTTGTTTGGAAATGGAAGTGCTTTTCTCAAGGTTGGTGGGGCATTTGGTGGGTCAGCAGAAGGTTTGCTGCTCCACAGGCTGAAATTATTTGATTCCCTTAGTATTGCATTGTTTACTGGGAGTATAAGGGGAGGAGAAATATCACATCCTCCATTTCTTGCTTGACTGACCCCAAATCAAGGCAAACAGCTCTACCTCGAACAGAGAGGATCCCAGTGCTGTTGGCTTTGCCCATGAAATTCTCAGCAAAGCAGGTGTATTTTCCCTCATCAGATTTGCTGATGTTCTGGAGGATCAAGGTGCCATCTGCAGTAATAGTGACCCTGCAAAGGGAGAGGAACCACACAAGGGCAAGGTTAAAATGTCTGCTCGCTCTGTCCACCTGGTCATTTCCAGCACTTGCTGCTTTTAGAGAAATTAGGGATAAAGACAGAAAAAAATGTTATGTAGGAGTTTTCTAAAGAAGAAATTAGAGGAATAAGAAAGCTCAGGGATGGAGAGGCACATTTGGGTCATCAAGTCCAGTCTTCTAGCAAGAAAAAACCCCATGATTTTAGCTAGAGTTTCTAGGCAGAAGCTGAGTCTGTGCTGCTACCTGCTGCTGTTGACCAGAAGTTCAGTCCCTTTGGTCCAGAGCACAGTGGCTTTTGGTGCTGCTCGTGGCTGGCAGGGGATGATGACCTTCCCACTCCGCGCCGCCGGGATCAGTCGCTTCACTGGGTTTAGTCTAAAATCTGGTGCAAAGGCTACAGGGGGAGAGAGAGGATTAAGGAGGGCTCAGAACCCCCTGCTCTGGGGGCATCTCAAGTGCCGTGTAAGTGGGTGCTGCTGGTTTGTTGTTGGATGGCTCGGTAGGAAGCGAGGCAGCATCTGGAGAGCAGGATGAAGGAGTGGTTCCTCTGCTGCCAGGGCAGGGCTTGGGTGGCACACCTGGGGCAGGTGTTGGGTGACACACCTGTCATACACAGCAATGGGAATGGCCCTAACAAGTGCAAGGTCTTTGAGAGACACAAGGACAGCTGCTTTGGAAAATGTAGAGGATATTGTCTTTGATGTGCTGACCAGAATCCCCAACACAGGCATCCAGCTTGCCTAAAACTCCTCCTGGAATCCCCAATGGAATTGGGATTTACCTGTTGCCCTCAGTGTGTTAATGGTGAGCAGCTGATGCTCAGGGCATTTAATTTCTCTTTGGCTTCTCCTGACCCTGAGGAGATAAACTTTTGGAGTAATGTGGAACAAGTTTGGCATCAGTTCAGCTCCAGTCACCATCCATCAAAACAGGCTGAATGGATGCTGAACTCCTCTTTTTTTGGACCTCTTCCCTCCAAAAATAAGGAGCTTGTAGTGAAAGGGAGCTTGTGGTGCTGCTGCTGGCTGTCCTGTACACTTTCTGTGGCTAAACAGATGTCCTTGTTCTCTTTCAGAGTTACTGAATTTACCCAGGATTTAAATTTTAAAGGGTTGTAGAGTGTCTTGTTGAACCAGCAACTGCATTTCAGTGGTGAGTGAAGCAGTTTTTGTCTGCTCTCCTCTTACTCTGGGCTCGCGAGCTTAGGACAGGATCTGAAATGCTTCAGTGTCCCATTGAAAGCCAGAGCTCTGGGAAGTGAGGAATTACCTTGCACTGTTAACTCAGCGCTTGCATAAACTGTGCCATGCTTGTTCTCAGCCACACACTGATACATGCCAGAGTCCTCCAGGCCTAGCTTGGAAAATCTCAGCTCTCCACCGCTCACTTCGATGCGGTTCTGTGCAAACGAGAGGATGAACCCGTTAGATGAGGACAACAAAAATGGAACTCAAGCCTCGGGTGCTCAGGGTTGAGTTTCATTACAGACTCCTCGGAGCCAGCCTGGTTTTCCACGGGAGGAAACTCCGGGTGTGTTTTGGTGCCTGTGCAGTCGCTCCCCCACGTCACTGCACCCTGCTGAGCAGCGACGTGCAGGTCACACAGGGACAGGGGTCTGTCCCTCCTGACAACTGGCTGTGAGTCCCTGGAGCTGCATGGAGCAATGGCTGGGATGGCAGTGCCAGCAGGGGCAACTCGGGCTCGTGGCATTGCTTGGCAGCCTCATGGGGGCACATGGCACAGGGATGCGGGTGACAAACGGGGTGGAGATGCATTGGCAGCGAGGCAGGAGGAGGGGCTGAGTCTGGAGGAGCAGGTTTGGTGCTGGCAGGGGGGGGATCTGGGGGGTACCTGGGAGTTCAGGGGCTGCCCATCCCGCAGCCACCGCACCGTGGGCCGGGGTTTGCCGGCGGCCGCGCAGCTCCAGCGCAGGTCGGACCCGATGTCGGCCTCGGTGTCCGTGATCACCTTCAGCCACTCGGGCTGGGCTGCGAGAGAGGGGGCACAGCTCAGATTGAGGGTGGTGCCAGGCGGGCAGCAGGGTGCCCGTGGTGCCATGGCACTTGGCATGGTGCTTGGCACAGCGGGCTCGCCACAAGAACTGAGGAAAGGCGTCAGTGATCTCTGCAGATGTTTAGTAGGGCTTTGCAACGGGTTTAATTAGGGCTGATAAAGGCAGGATTAGAGGGGGTGGGTTTGCCCCCAAAGCCCCAGTCCATTTCCTGGGGCACCCTGGTGAAGGACACCTGTAAGAGTGTTACTGTGGGTGAAAGGCTCGTGGTTCAGTGTCCTACCTTGGATGATGATGCGGCCCTGGTAGGTGTCTCTCCCTTTGATGTTCTCAGCCTCACACTCGTAAGTGCCTTCATCCTCAAAGCCAACATCCTGGATCTGCAGGAGGGGCTCGCTGCCGATCCACTTGGAGGACTGGGAGCCATCCAGCTTCCTCCACTTTATCCGAGGGACGGGGCTGTGGAAAAGCCAGTCTGGTGACTGTGTGTGACACCACAGCACAGAGTACCTCGGTCCCCACGTGGCCACCTGGCTGCCCTCCCAGCTGGGCCCTGGCCAGCAGCACAGATGGCTTTGTGTCCTCCCTTTTCCCATTCCCCCTCCCCTTTGAAGAGATGGGGTGTGAAGGGTGCAGGCTCTGCCATTCCCTCCCCACCCCAAGCCCAGGTGACACGGACACCACACTCACTTTCCAAAGGCAAAGCACTCCAGGGTCACCACCTGCCCGGCCAGGGCGTAGGTGTCTGCTGGGAACCTGGCCTTGATGCTGGGGGCGAACTGCCGGGCATCTGTCAGAGGGAAACACCACTGGAGTCCTGAAGAACCTCAAAACACCCCACCCGAGGTCTCAAAGGGCAGAGGGACCCGCGAGGGGACACAGCTTTCCCAAACCTTTGTGTGTCTGGGTAAGATGGCAGAGGTTTTGTTTCCTTTTTAAAACAGCTCTTGCTAAAGGCTCTAAAAATCTCTGCAACATCTCAGGGCTATTTCTCCTCAATTTCATAGAATCATGGAAAGGTTTGGATTGGAAGGGACCTTATAGCCCATCCAGTTCCACCTGCCATGGGCAGGGAACCTTCCACCAGACCAGGTTGCTCCAAGCCCTGTCCATCCAGGCCTTCCTACCTGTTTAACTCCTTTTTCCCTGCCCCAGAAACATCTTTTAAAAGTAGAGAACCCCCATGGATGAGGTTTGTAGCTGCACAAGCAGCTGGAGAGAGGGCTCCCTCCCCCACATTCCAGCCAATCCATATTTTTATAAGCTCTTAAGCTCCCCTGAGAGGCTGGTGGGTGATTGGTCACTGCTGGTGTCCTGTGGAGCCTGAGTGCTTTGCAGGGGCTTCACTTTGCATTTTTCCCATGATAATTGGCATTATCCTGCTGCTCCAAGAGCTCTGACCCAAGGGCACTGACCCTCTGCAGCGAGGCTGAGCCGGGAGAACTTGCTGAACACGCTCTTGGTGATGAAGTCGATGTGGCTGGTGGCAAAGCACGAGTAGTTGCCCAGGTCAGAAGCCTCAGTCTTGGCAATGTAGAGGTTTCCCGTGGTCTGAGAGACGAAACGTCTCCCATCGGCTGGGATGAAATTGGGAAACTCGTTGAGGAGCCATCGGTAGGATAATCCTGGGGGAGAGGCAAAGGAACAAACTGCACAGGCTGCCTGTGCCCTCCCTGCTGGATGAACCCAGAGCAGTCCTCGGGTCTGGTCCTTGCATGGACACGCCAAGTCCTTCCTCGTTGCTTTAGGGAGTCTGAATTAACCCGAAATCTCCCTCCCTAAAATTCCCAAAGGAACACAGGGAGTGATTCACACTCCTGGGAATCCCTTGCTGTGCTGTATTTCTCTCCTGGCTGTGGAGGTGGGAGGTGCAGAGCCTTACCTGGGTAGTGGGGGGGAGGGCTGCAGGCAAACATCACCCCCCAGCCCTCGGTGATCTTCACGGGGTCCCGCTCCTCCGCCGAGAATTCCTGCAAAACTGAACAGGCAAAGTGAAACCTGCACAGGGAAAACTGGAGGGATCACTGGGTTTTATCTCCCCCTCCACAGGCTGGGTCTTCTCAGGGGTTCCACAGAGGGAGATCCCAAAGTATTGTTGGCTTTCTCTGTGGGACATCCAATTTCTACAGCACCCCCGTGGAGGTGCCAGGGGTTTCTCCATGGGTTGGGTGGCATGAGTAGGAATGCTTCTCCCCCACATTTATCCACGTGAGCAGAGGGCTCAGTTTGCCCCCAACATCCCTGTGGCTGCTTTTCATTGAGCCTGTGGAGACAAACTTACAGCCAAAGCGGAGAGAGGCCTCCCTGCTGACCACGGTGCCCCTGGAATTGGATGCCAGGCACTGGTAGGATCCAGCATCCTTGGCTTTCTGGGGGTTGCTGATGACCAGGTCCCCTGCCACCAGCCTGTACCGGGAGTCTGGCTCCACCTTTATCTCTGTGCCGTTCATCTTCCACCTGCCAAGAGCGAGGGTGGGGAGTGAGGGGGGTGAATCCTGCTGGCCACCCCGGTGGGGCCTCGCAGGAGGCTGTGCCTGTTGGTTTTCCAGCCCTGTTGGGATTGGAGTTGGGTTTCTATCCTGGGTTTCTTTCTCTGGAGGAGAGAAAGCAGAATTCCAGCAGGTTTTATCCCCGTGCTGGAGCAGAGGGAGCAGCTGAGCTCACCTGTAGGTCGCAGGAGGATTGGCTCGTGCTCGGCAGGACAAAGTGACCTTCTCCTCTGCTGAACCTTCAGGGAAGAGGGTGTGGGAAGGCTGCTCCTCAAACACCGGCCCGTAGCTCCTTGTGCCACTCTGGGCTTGGCACCAAACTGCAGGAGAGGGAAAACCCACTCAGCCCCGTTGGGCTTTCTCTGATAAATCTCCTTTTCAGTCTTGTAGGGTGTCCCCGGCAGCAGCGAGGAGGGAAGAAGGAGCAGCGTGGAAGTCACAAGCCATCTGTCAGCACAGCCCCAGCCCTGGCACTGAGCATCTCACCCCATGCCCGCCCTGCCAGAGGGACCAGCATCCCTGGAGACACGTGGGTGGAGGAGTACAGACACCACATGCCCACAGAACTGGAGCTGGGAATCCCTGGATGCCCTCCTTGGCCCTGGCAGGGGGGACGTGCTGGTTCCTCCTTGTCCTCTCCAGGGCAGGGGAGCAGAGAGGAGAACCAGGATCTTCACAGCTCTGACGGTCCCCTCAGTCCCTGCATCTGCAGCATCTCCAGCTCTTGAACAACTCAAACCAGTTGGCTGCTGGTGTGCAAACCAGTGCAGACCATTCCATCCCGTGACTGGGACGAGCCTTAAGCTGCTTTTGTGCTGTTCAGACATGGTTTGTCTCTGACCTTGCTGCTGTGACTACGGCTCAGGCAGAGGCACAAGAGGAACACAGGGAGCTCCCTGCCTTCTCCCGTGCTGTGACTTTGGAACCAGCACCCTTTGGTGACCCTTTGCCACTGGGAAGTGCCAGCTGTCCTCACTGAGGGACTCGTGTCTCAGGCAAATAACAAATTCTAGCAGACCCCCTTCCACGCAGGCTGTTTAGAAACCAGAACCCCAGAATGGTTTGGGTTGGAAGGAACCTCAAAGATCATCCAGTTCCACCCTTTTGCCATGGACAGAGAGACCTTCCACTAGCCCAGGTTACTCCAAACCCCATCCAAAATGTGGTCTGGAAGTGACACTGTAAATAAGCCCAAAGCAGAGCCTGCCTGGAAATCTCTTTATTGCAGGAGCAGCTGGTGGGATAATGGCCTGCCAGTCTGTCCTCTCCCTGGCACCTCGGAAATGCCTGGCCCTTATTAGGGAAGGAGCCACCAGCACAGCCCCCTGTTCACTGATAAGCTCCAAGATGCTTCTGTAGCTCCAGGATCCTTCCATGCTTTGTAATTGAATTAATAACTGTCTCAGCCCCACAATCTGTCTCCTTCCCTGCACTCCCCAGCATGGGCACTCCTTCAATGAAGTGGCTCCGGTGAGTTTGATGTTTTATGCAAGAGTAACTTCCAGCAGGGAATGGCCAGCTCAGCTCCCTGGGATCAGGGGAAGGAGCCCTTTACCTGCAGCTCCCAGCTCTGGCTCATGTTTTGGCTGCTCTGCCGTGCAGGATGAGGGTGGGATGGGACAGGGGCTCTGCTAATTGGCTCAGTGGCTTTGGAGCAGCTCTCCCAGCACCAGGCAATTATCCCAGGGCTCGGGATGTGCTGCTGCTGGAGCCTGATGGTCCCTGGTGCCACCCGGGGAGAGGGACAGAGCCCGGGTCTGATTCCTTGGAATTAAAGCAGAGCAGCATTTTGAGGGTTGCAGCCCCTCCAAATCAGTGCCCTTCCCTCCTAGAATAGTTTTCTGCCTAAAAGGAAAGCTCATGTAAGCTGGAAATCTTCTCCCAGTTGGGTCAGCAGTGGCTGTGCTGAGCAAGTCCCAGCTGGAAATAACTCTGCTGACCAGCAGGGAAAATAATCATGAGATAATTGGGAATTAATAAGAAAGTATTAATTGTGTTCTGGTGGGTGTGTTAATTGTGTCCTCGTAGATGGTAGTGACTGGATTGAGGTTTAACAGCTTTACCTTCGAGATTGGCAGGGAGCACAGGGTAAATCTTTTATATTTATTTAACAAATAAAATCTATATTATTACCACTCCCACACATGCCCTTTCTCATGGGATGCTCTTTTCCAATCAAGCCAAATTAGGCTCATCATCCCTTCAGGTTCCACCCAGACTCTGTGTCCCGTTGCTCTCACTGCTGTCCCTTTTCCCCTGCCAAGGTTATGGACTGCAACTGTCAGGAATTGATTTTCCCAAATGAAATCGATGCCAGGAGTTCAGGTGAGTTTTTATCTACAGTTCCAAGGTGTCTGGTTGGGGGTGAAATGCCTGGATCTCGCTCATTAAACAAACAATGCTTAGATTAATGCAATAATTAATCAGTTACAAGATGGGGATAAGAGTAGAATTAAGGACTGAGGGTAAATCAGGGTGGTAAATCTCAGAACCTTTGAGACTGATTGTCTGGGCCACTTCTGTCACCCCAGAACTCTTAATGTCACCAAGAGACTCTGTCCTTGGGCTCTGTCACTTGGATAAGGAGGAGAACAGACACCAAATAAAGGTCCCCACACCTCCAGCTTGGAGGGAGCAAAGTGACCTGCTCAGAGTTCTCTGTGCTGCCTCCAGCCAGGAGAGCAGAAAGGATGGCAAATACACCCCTGCCCCTCTAGAACAACCTTCACTGATAGGGAAAAATCAATCTTCCCACCAAAATCAATAGGAACAGGTGAAAGAGGAACATCTGAAAATGGAGATTTGGAGAAGCAGCTGCGGGGTGGTGACCCCAGAGCCTCCCTGTGCACTGGCCCATTTCTGGCATGATTTGTGGGATATTTTTAGGAAGATGCTGAGAGGCAGCCCTGGAATGCCCAGGTGTGCAGGAGGCTGAACACTGGCCCTTTGTGCTGAGCCCTGGAGGGCAGGGAATGAGAGATGGCCCAGCTGAGGGTTTTCCAAGCTGTATTCCATGAGCATGGCAGGGCTCCAGAGCACTGCCCACAGCCTTTTAGTTTTAGTTTTAGGCACCCTGGACAGGCAACACAGGGAATCCAGGGGGGTGTTTGTGAAGGGCAGCTCTCACAGCAGCACAGGGGTTATTTTTAGCAAGAAGCTTAGTGAGGAACAAAGAGTCAGGGCTTTAACCAGCCGTAGATTTCAAGATTTTCCAGAGCTTTTACCAAATGAACAAAGGCCAGAGAGAGTTTTAGATTTGAGAGTTGTCTCTGTGCACTTGATAGGCTTTAAACCTTTACAGATTGCTGTTTCCTTGGGTCTCATCTCTCACTGTGTCCCCAGTGCCTCACTCCTGGTCCCAGTGAGGGTTTCCCTCTGTCCCAGCTGGCTCCTGAGATCCATTCCATCATCAGCCAAAGGTCAGCCCAAACCACCCTCCCAGACTTCACAGGGAGTCACTTTTGGTGGGCTCAGCTTGGACTGGGAGAGATTGCCCGAACTCAGGTGGTTAATGGGAGAACCCAACTCCATCTCCATGCCCAGATTTGGGTCAGAGCAATTTCCAAAGAGGATAATTGCCTCCCAATCTAGGGCAGGCACCCCTCCCTCTGCCTCCTTGGGGATCCAGAGAACATTAAAAGGTAATTAGATATTTATAAGGACAGGCAAGCAGTCTCTGCCCGGGATGATGAATTAGCTTGAAGACATTATCTAATTCTCAGTTGGCTGAAATGAAATGTCTCCCTGCTGAAAAGGGACCTGCAGAGAGCAGCCTGAACCTCCCTGAGATCCAGAAATGGTCCCTGAGATCCAGAAATGGTCCCTGATGAACAGGAATCTTTGCAGTCAGGGTATGGCCAACAAGGCATCCCTAGAAAAAGCAGGAGGTTGAGTGAGTCCCACTGGCAGGAGGAAATTCCTCCTGCATCTCCTGATTTCCCCCAAATTTGGATTTAGAAAGGGAGAGATGTGTGTCAACCCTTCCTGTCCTCTTCGAGCAGCACAAAAGAAAATTGGGAATAAACCAGACCCATCCCCTGACTGCACAAACCACCCGGAGAACGGGGCTCTGACATTGCCCATGCAGGGCTGATCCCAGCTGTTGTGTGCCCAGGTGACATCCCACCCGACCCCTCCCACCTCTCCCGAGGGAAACTCACCCAGAAAGGTGCTGACAGCCAGGGATGTGTGGACAAATCCTCCCATCCTGTGCCGGGTCGTGGTCTCTGCGTGGAGCCTCTACAGGGATGTGGGGACAGCGGCCCTGTGAGGGACAGAGAGCAGGGTGAGCTGCAAGGACCTGGACCTGGGGGGCCCTTCCCGGGGATATTCCATGGCTCTCTGATTCCAGAGGCTCTGCCTGAGGTTCCAGCGTCCAGCTGTGCCTCCCTGCTGGCCACAGGCCCAGGGGAGAGTCACTCCAGGGCAACCATCCAGCTGTCCCAAGAGCAGCTCAGCGGCTGAAGGAGCTCTTTTTCTCTCTGATATGACAAATCCGGGTGGGGAGTTGTTGTTCCTCCTCCCTTGCTATCTGCTCTTCTTCCTCCTGCCTCCAAAAATAACCCTTCCTTCTGAGTGTTCTTGATTAAAAACCACAAAGCCAGAAGCACACAGAATGTTGGTAGGGGGTGAGGAGGAAGAAATAATCTGTTGTTTTGTGAAAATAACATTAAGATATTGGGAAGAAATTCTTCTCTGTGAGGGTGGACACTGGAACGGGTTGTTCAGAGGGGGGTTGTGGATTCTCTATCCCTGGAAGTGTCCAAGGCCAGGTTGGACGGGGCTTGGAGCAACCTGGGACAGTGGAAGGTGTCCCTGCCCATGGCAGGGGTGGCACTGGGGGAGCTTTAAGGTCCCTTCAACCCAAACCAGTCTGGGATTCTGGGTTTGTATGAAAAAGGTGTCTTAAATTGAAGCTCATCACACGCACCTCTCCCCTTGGAACTCCGGCAGGGACTTTGGGCTGGGTTTTCCCCCCTCTTTGTTAACAAACCCGGCATGAGGAGCCGCCCCTCGCCTCGCCCGTGCCCTCCTCAAGGCGCACCCCGGTGAGCTGCGGCTGGAGATGCTGCCAGGAGCTCCTGGGCTGCCCGTGCTGCTCATCCCCTGCTCCAGCTGGTGCTGCTCCATCCTCTCCCTGCCCATCTGTCCGCCCGAGCTGCTCCCGAGCTCCTCGGAGCGGGATTAGCTCGGTGTCCCGTGGGATGCAGCCCCAGCCCCGTCATTACCCGCAGCCCTTGAGCTGCACCTGAGCAAAGAGCGATAGCCCCGCTTTGCTTCCCAGCCCCTCCGGGGACCCTGCCCGGCTGCAAAAGCCACCTGGCCCCTTTGTGTCCTCACCCAGAGAGAAGGCTCCGCTAGGAGCATCCCAAATCCTTGATTTTTATCTTGCTTGGGTCAGGGGGATGGATCGCAGTGCTGTGTGCTCAGCGAGCTCCTGCCCTGGCTGGGGTTTGTTATCTGGCAGGCCCCAGGATAAAGCTGGAGCTTAATTAGGGTGTGTGGTTGGGGGAGGAGGGGAGGAGGGAGCCCTGCCAGGAGGGGTTGGCAGCTCCCGGTGGGATGGACAGCGAATTTGGGGACGAAGCGGAGAAGGGCATGGGGTACATTCACATGGAAGCAGCTCCATTTGTTCCAGCAGCCCTGGAGTGAGTCAGTCACATGAAGTCACTTGATGCCAACGAGAATCATGCCCCAAACGGCGTCCTGAACCCACGGCCTGGCAGCAAACAGTGCCCCTTTGTTCCCTGTGCCCGCTGCTCTCATGGGTCCTGTGCTCCAGCCTTGAGCCGGGGGTGCTGAGCAGGCACTGCTGCCCTGGGAGGGGTTTGCACCTCCCGGCCCGGGTTTGATCAGCATTTCCCTCTCCCTGCCGGGTGTGCTGTGTTGGAACAAGTCCCATCCTGCCTGTCCCCTGTGCTCTCACCTAAACACAACGTGCTCCCAAGGGCTGGGCTGGGGTCTGGTCGGGATGAGGGAAGCTGTGATGCCTTTCCATGGGACTACAGCCACCAGCAGCATCCCCCCGAACTTCCTTCCCTGCAGCCAAGCAAAGCTGGTATCATGTAAAAATCAAGCTGGTTTGAATTATTTAATAATTTGTTGATTCATTATTTATGATGTAAACTGCAGCTTCGATCCCAGTTCTGAGCTGGCTCCGACTCTGCCTCTTCCCACCCTGATCTCTCCATCTGTTCTCATCCCTTTTATTCACATTTTCTCTTCCCACTTCCTTGCTCTCATCCCTCCAGAATCCCCCTCACAGGTATTTGTTCCTGGAACACTTGGGGTGTTGCTGAAGGTGGGACATGCTGAGCTCTGCTCAGGTGGGTCCTGGGGAGGCTCTTACTGAGGGGGCACAGAAAGGTGATGCTGATTTAAATCCAACCTCAGCCCAGCCCAGCCCGGGCTTTAACTTGGTAAAAAATCAGGAATGTGACAGCCAGGAGGAGCTGCAGGTCCCATCCCCACCAAATGAAGATGTAGGAGAGTAACCGAGGAATTTCTACGAGTGCTGACACTGAATGTATTTGCAATTAGAGACTGGATGACTAATCCTCTTTGATTCCTGACTGCCTTATCACCTGAGTGCCACGATCAAATTGTGCCTGAGGGGCTGCTGGGCTGAGATCACACCTGGGGCTGCGCTGACACCCCGGGGGCATCTCCAAAGCCACGACCCCAAGCTGCTGGTCCTGCATCTGACCCTCTCCTTCCCCAAAGCGTGGCCAGACACTCTGCATCTCATATTTAGCCCTGCTCTCTGTCCCTAATTAGAGGAGGGCCACAGGGACCTGTTCTTTCCCCTCTTCCTGGGGTATTTTGACAGTCACTCGAGAGCCTTCTGTTGTAGTGAAAGGGGATCTGTCATCCCTGCTAATGGAGGCTGTCATTAATACCCCAGGAGCAGGGCAGGCATGGGCACAGTGGAAAACTCGTGCATTAGCCCTTTCCTCTGGAGCCCCTGGGATCTGGGAGCGATCCATTATCGTGGAGACAGAGTTAAGGAGCTGCAGGGAGATTGTGAGGAGCCCTGAGCCTCGGGGAGAGGAGCTGCTGCCTGGCCATGGTCCAGCTCTGGTTCTGAGTGGGGAGCAGCATCCTTTGGAGGAGGGTTTTGGGTGTGGGAAAGGCCAGGGGTGGCTTTTGGTAGGAGATGGGCTTTGACAGGAGATGACATGGCCAGCACAGCGAAGCACTCTCCACTACCCGGATAAATCAGTGTAATTCCCTGTCCTGTGCTCAGTGACCAGAGCAGCATCTGTGAGGTCGTGGGGCAGCTCCTTGTGCTGCTGCATCCCTAGGGAAAGATGTTCCTGGGGGTGGGTGACGCTGGAATTCCTCCTGTGCGGTGTCTTTTATTCAGGACCATGGCTAAGGCTGCAAAGGGCAGGCTTTTGATGTTCTCTGGACTTGCAAACCCTTTCCAAGGTTGGGTACATTCTGTCCGTCCCAGCACAGCGTGTCTCAATGAGTTACAAATGGGTTTATTGTAATGTATCTGTCCTCCTGTAAAACTGCCTGGGCTCAGGACATTGATTTAGGGGCAAACTCTGAATTCAACCTTTCCTGAGCTTTTTTTGGGTTCAGATCTGTTGATGGCTCCAGGACCTGCAGCAGCAGCTGCAAAAACCCTGGGCCACTCAAACCCATCTTAAGCAGAGAAGTCTCCAAGGTCCAAATGAGGACCAAAAGCACCCTCAGAAGGTCCAGAGCCTTGTGGTGGAGCTCAGCCCTCCCCAGGCTCATCAGTCACCCCACAACACACACCAAACCCTGCTGCAGTTCCTGGGGACAGTGGGGGCAGGACCTGATGTAAAGAGGTGCTCTGGGTTGGTTTTGACATCTGTCCCCAGCCAAAGGATGTGTCCCAGAAGGACTTTTGAGTGGCATTGTGTCCCTCTCTCCTGCCCAGGTGGGTTTGGAGTGTTAGAAAACCCCCAGAGGCTCTTCCTCTGCTGCACAAGCTCAGGGAGAGGAGCAGCATGAGCTGGACACCAACATTGCCCTCCTGTCCCTGTCCCACCTTGTCCCTCCTCTGTCACTGCTGCAGGGGGCACCTCCCTGGCACATCCCCGGGCTCGGTGCCCCTGCCTGCACCCCGGCACGGCCCCAGAGCCGGGCAGAGCGGGGATGTGCAGGAGGAGGGCTGTGCCCTGGCTGTGAGCACAGGGAGCAGATGGTGGCACAGCCCGCGCTCCTTCCCTGCCGGCAGCTCCTGCCGGGCCGGGCGATGCCCCCCGACGGTGGGCTCTGTCGTCTGAGAGTGGCTTTGTTCCTGCAGAGGGGGTGTCACAGAGGGGGGATGTGATCTGTGGAGCCCCTGCCTGCAGGAGAGTGGGGAAGGGGCACCTGTGGGTGGGCAGATTGGTCCCAGGTGGGCTGGGTTAGCCCAGGTCTGTCCCAGATTGGTCCCAGGTGGGCTGGGTTAGCCCAGGTCTGTCCCAGATTGGTCCCAGGTGGGCTGCATTAGCCCAGATTGTCCCCAGGTGGGCTGGATTGGCCCAGGTCTCTCCCAGATTGTTCCCAGGTGGGTTGGATTAGCCCAGGTCTGTCCCAGGTGGGCTGGATTAGCCCAGGTCTGTCCCAGGTGGGCTGGATTAGCCCAGGTCTGTCCCAGATTGGTCCCAGGTGGGCTGCATTAGCCCAGATTGTCCCCAGGTGGGCTGGATTGGCCCAGGTCTCTCCACTCTGCCTGTTGGGAGTGCCCTGGAGGCAGCAGAGGGGAGGGTGGTGCCACAGTTGCCATGTCTGGGGACAGAGATGTGGGTCCGAGCCCAGGGATGGCACCAAGCAGGGAGTGAGGGGCTCTCCCAGCCCAGGCTGAGCCCTGTGCCCACCGTGGTGCCATCGCATCAGCCTCCTTGGTGTTAGTTCCGACAGGGCTGGCTCTGCCCTCCCGGCTCAGCTCAGACCGCACCGCAGGATGAGAGAGGTAAGCAGGGAAAAAAGGCGGGGGGAGGAAGGTTTAATTTGGGGAGGAGGGTGGGGGGCTGCAGCACTGCAGGACTGTGCCAGGGTGGGGTGGGTGCAGGGGCTGTGCCTTAGTGTGACTGGCAAGGGTGGCCTGAGGTGCCTCGGGGGTGGCACTGCCATGTGCTGGCACTGTGAGTGCTCTGCCCCTCTCTGCTCTGTAGCCCTGGCTGGTCTGGGCTGCTCTGCTCAAGCTCAGAGGCTGCTGCCACCTTGGTGTGTCCTGTCCCATTTTGTCCCTGTCCCTTCCTTGGCACGAGCCTCCTGGCTGAAGGATTTGTACTTTTAGAAAGGAAATTGGGCAGCAAAAATGCCAGGCTAAGGGTGTGCATTGTCTAGCCTGCTTTGGTTTTGCTAGAAAAAAAACATCAGTTGCATTTTTTGGGGACACTTCTAGGATTTGATTTGGGATGGGGTTGGTTCTCTTTGTCTCTGGGGCCGTGGTCCTGCACTGTGACCCCTTTTACACCTGAAGCAATTCTGACTCACCATATCCATGGGAAATCCTGTGCTTTTCCCTTCCATCTCATGTCCCTGTGCAGAGCTGACCCTGTAGGGCCAAGCCCAAGGTGTGTGCATGGCCCTAATTAAGTTTTTGCCAGGAATGCAGTGGGCTGTGGTGTGTGAAATACATGGTGGGACAGCACCTCGTGTGTGTGATGGTGCCTGAATTACCTCAGTGCTCCTTCCCATTTGGAAACACTCCAGGCATCCCTTTCCCAGGGCTGTGAGACCAGCTGGAAATGGGATGGGATGGGATGAGATGGGTGCTCTCACCCTGCACCCACCCCTTGGCTGCACTCCTGTGTCTTGTGTTGATAATCTTAAATTGATAATCATCAGTTTATTTAATTGTAACAGAACTGACTTGATAAGGATCGATATTTGCTTGGTGGCTCCTGCTCTTTCCTCATGGGGTGGATGAATTGAGGGGAGCAGCTCAGAGCAGGGTGGGGAATGTCTAAGTGAGAGGGGGAAGCCCAGGTTATCCAACATCCTGGAAAAAACCAAGAGGAAACTCCCTGTGTGAGGAGGAGGAAAGCCACACTGGGAGCTCAGCTCCAGTGGGGGGACTGGGAGCACTGGGGAGGGGCTGAGGCTGCAGCACCCCTGGTTTTGGGTGTTGGAGCTGGCAGAAAGGCTGCTGTGCTTCTCCCAGGGGATTTTAGGGGTGTTGGTGGATAAGTGTGGGCAGTGCCAGGGATGAGGCAGCCCTGGCACCCAGGAGCAGCTCTTGCTAAAAGCAGGGAGAGGTTTGGCTTCTTCTGGGGGTAGAATGAGCCCGGCTGGTCCTTCTGGTCCTGGTGTGAGGGGCAGGCGGGGCTCTGATGTGATCCCAGCAGGAAAGCTGCATTCAGGCTCTGCCTCCCAGCACTGCCTGTTTTCCCTGGGCCTTTTAAGTGCTTTTCCCTAATAATTGGCTGGTGTATCCATGGACATCACGGGTCACAGCACCTCATTGTCACAGGGGCTCAGTGGGAGCTCTCTTTTGGTTCAGCCCCATCCAGGCAAACCCCCTCTTTGTGAGGAGACAAAGCCGGGATCTGCCTCGGGTCTGGGGACATGGAATGGGGGTGTGGGTGGCACGGGATGGGCTGGGATCCCTGTGGAGGGAAAATCTAATTGTGATCAAAAGGGTGATGTTCTGAGGGGGCCTTTCCTGCTCTTCTGTTATGTTAGTTTGAATTTTAGATCTGAGCTTTGCACTTAGTGGGTTTGCCTTCATTATTGTTATTCCCCTCCCTCCCTGACCAAAGCAGTTCCCATCTCTGGCTGCCATCACCTCAGTGCCTGGGGTGACAAATCCTCTGCTCTGCTGTAACAAACCCTTGGTAAATCCTCGGGGTTTGGGGGCTGAAGCTCTTGGGGGGACCTGTGGGCTCCCCATGGGGGGGATCTGAGGGTTCCCCACAGCTGGACCAGGCTCCTGCCACCTCCAGGAGGGACCCTGGGGCAGCTGCAGCAGCTCAGCCCTGAGGAAATGCCTTGGGGCACGTGAGAAAACAAAGCAGACCTACAGAAAGAGCCAGGAGACCTTCCCGTGTGTCTCCACACCCTGGGGCAGACGGGACAAAGGAATTTTGGCTTGGGACGTGAATCCCTCACGAGCTGCCACGAGCTGGGGGTGTTAAGCCAGTGTGCAGCTCTAAGCTCTCCCTCCAGACTCCTCTTTCAATCAATAGCTCAGTCAATAACAGCTGGAAAGATGCTTAAAGTCTTTGGGAACAAGGCCACAAGTGACTCTAATTGAGCACGGGCTGCTTGGGAGGGGATTCTGCCCAAGCCCTTGGTAGTGCTGCTTATGGTTCAAGTTCCACATATTGGACCTGTCGTACAGACACTCCCCTGCACCTTCACCGTGGTGCAAACTGCTCTCCAAGCATTGCTGGGCTCAGCCTGCACCCTCTTTCCCTGGGAAATGCTGGTGATTAACCTGAGATTGCACGGGAGGGGATGCTGAGACAGGTTGGGTGTCAGGCAGTGCCATCAGAAGGGATGAGAAGGGAGTCAGGTTCACCTCCCCAAAATAAAACTCAGAAATAAAGCTTCTCACTGCAGGTTTCCCTTTCCTCTCTGTGCCTGGAGCAGGCAGAGCTGAGCTGGGGGGAGCTCTGCCTAAACCCTGGGACATCCACAGCTCTGCCAGCCTCGCCAACCCACCCACTCTCTGCTATTAGAGCTCCGTGGCGTCAGCAGCAGAGATTCTTTGATGTGCCACAGGTATAAATAGCTCCCTACCTGCACCAGAGCCTGCTCCATCCCCTCCCCGCTGCTGCCTTGGCAGGAACTGGTGCTGGGAGTGAGGAAAAACAAGTGGAGAGCTTGGGAAACCTTCTGGTTAAGGCAGCCCCGGAAAGGTGTTGGGAGGAAAAGCCCTGATCCACCAGCCTGTTACTGGTGTTGGCTGGCACTGGGGAAGGTCTCACCAGCAGCCAGAGCCATCCTGAGGCATCTCTCCCAGCCCCACAGAGCTCCTCAGCCCTCTCCTTGACCCCACTGCACCACTGGGTGCTTGTACTGGTCATACTGGGGAGGTGCAGCATTAAATCCCCTCCCTCCCTCCCAGGATGAGGTGATAGGATCCCCTGCAGTGGGACCATTTATTTTGATCCTTGAAAGGCACCATCCCTTTGTCCAGCCTTGTCTCCTGCCTTTGTTAAAGTGGTTTCAGGATTCAGCCTCCAAACAGCACCAAGCTGCTCTTGTCTTTGTAAAACCACGCAGGAATCAGCACTAAGCACATATCCCTCTTCCTTGCTGCTTTATGGCTCTCTGGTGCAGGACTGACAGCTCTACAGGCTGTACAATAAATAATACATGTAATAATTTAGAATCCAGGCTATTGAGGGGCGGGGGTCAGGATTTACAACTGGCTCTGGGTGGGAATTCCTTTTGTGCCTCCTGAAGTCTTGGGACAGCTCACTTGAGTCATGTTGGACATCCCTGGACCCTGCACTGTGGCAATGGGGCCAGGAGGGTTTGTCATGGAGAAGAAAACATTTAGGGTTCAAGGAGATGGTTTTTGTGTAGCTTGAGAGCTGTTCCTCCTCTACAGACACCGAGAGCAGGAAGAGACAGAAAGTGCCTAGAAAGAGCCTGATTCCTCCTGTCACAACACATTTGAATAATGTTTCTTCCCTTCCACCCATTTTTTTTGGCTCTTGGACTCTCCAAGGGAGGCTCTCACCCCTTTCTTTGTATCTGTGTTTTAACTTCTCTGGAAGTCCATGCTGGGGGTTCCTGCTTTCACCTGGTGCAAGGGGGATGTGTGTGAGCAGCAATGTGCTCCCACTGCCACCAGCCCACCCCAAAACCTCCCTGGGAACCTGTAGTCCTCATCCCTGGAAAGCAGAGCTGGTGGTACATGGCAATGATTTAGGAAGGAGAGGGAGATGCTGAGCAAATCCCATCCCTGTTTGGAGCAGGGCAGAGCTCTGTGCTGGCCATCCCAGAGCCGGGAGCCATCCCCGAGGCCACTGATCCCGGGAATCTCTGCCTCCCACAGCTCTGCTTGGCTGAGCAGGGAGCCCTGTGCTCCTGTCTGGGAGCTGTCGGGAGTCTCCCTGGAGCTGAGATGTTTTCCAGGTGGCTGCGTGGGTTTGTGTCATGCCCAGCACCTTCAAATCTCACGGACTGGGGGGGTGGCACAGTCAGTGCCAGGGACAAAGTGCTGTGGAAGACCTTGATGCTAGTGGGGGTTGCTAGAAATTCAGGGGGGTGGTGACTCTGCTTCTCACCAGAATCGATGAAATTTCATGGATAATTTGGATTTTGGACATGCACAAAGCATGCAGTGTGGATGAACAGCCGGGCTGGGCTTTAATGAGCTCAGCTCCACGTGGGTTCCCAGCTCCGTGGGCTGGACCCTCCGTGTGAGGGTGGGAAATGCCCCCCTAACGACAGCCTTGGGTTCTGCCTTTTGTGATTTACTTGTGGTAAATCTGCAGAGAAAACAACAACCCAGGTCATCCAATTCCCTGCAAATATTCTGAGTGGCAGCAGGGGTTGCTCTGGTAGGGATTGATCTGGGGATGGAGAAGAGCATTGGCATCACTTTGTCTCCATCTACCTGTGCCCCACGTGCAGCTTTTGCTTTCTGTTTTCTTTAGTTTTGGGTAATTCTGATCTACCCTGGAAAGTACAGCTATTTCTAATAAGTTTGGGACCTGCTGCTTCCCTGTACGAGCAAAGCAAGTGGTTTTTGGGGTTGTGTTGCTGATGGGTGTGCTCAGTACCAAATGTTTGGTCCTGAGAGGTTCATTTTTGGATGGAAACCTGCTCCTAAATCTCATGTAAAAGCCTATGCTTGAGTTTTGTACCCTCGGAGACTCTTGTGGCCCTGTTTAGGGGTGACCTGGGAGGATCAGAACCGTGCTTGGGGTCTGGGTACAGCCTTGGGGTGGGATTGCTCCCAGCCCTCGGGTGCAGAGGCTGCTGCCTCCCATCCTCAAAGCAACCAGTGTTTCCTTGGAGAGATGACAACCTGCTATGAATACTCCTCAGTGCAGCCAGAGGAATAATGCTGAGGCTGGTGGGAGTGGAGCAAGCCTGGAGGAGTCAGTGGGTCAGCGTGGGTGGGACGAGGAGGGAGCTTGGGAAGTTTAAAGACATGGGAAAGGGGAGCCCCATGAATCACCTCCAGCCTCCCCTCCCACCGGCTGCTTCCCCTTCCAAACATCCATCCTGTGTGAGGGGGAGAGCAGAGGGTGCCCTGGCTGCCAGGTGCCCCCATGGGCTGGGCAATTCATCCAGGACTGTGCACTGAGCCGCCCTGGCTTCCCCAGAGCCTTCCTGACCCAAAGCTCAGCCACACAAATCCCCCCCTGCTCCCTGAGCATCCCCATGTCCCCCCTCCCCTGGGCTCTGCCCTCCCCGGGGCTGCACAGGAAGGTGGATGGGGACACCTCCATCTCCTGCTCCCTCCCTGGAGAGGAAACTCTGGGGCTGCTCCGGGCTCAGCTGGAGATGCTGGAGTAGTTTCGTGCAGCAGAACCCCCCAAACCCCTCCCCGACCCCACGAGTGGGCTCTCAAAGTGCCTCGAGCCAGAACCGCACCAGGAAAAGCCAGGAAAAGCTTAACAGCGGTAAATAATAATAAAAATATTCCCAGACTCATCCCTTAGGAGACATTTCTGCTGCCAGCCGCGTCCACCTCGGCCGCTCAGCCCCTGCCACAAGTGCCACAGCCTCGGCCCCCCCTTCTCCCAACTCCACCCCCGGCTCGGGGAGGGCGATGCCCAAACCACCCGGAATGCCCAAACCACCCGGAATGCCCAAACCACCCCTGCTCCCCTCGCCATCCCCGCCCGAGGCCACAGCGGGGGCCGGCAGGTCCCTCCTCACCAAGGCAAACCCCACCACAAGTTGGCTCCGGTTGGGAAGGATGCCCTGGAACGCGGAGCATCCTTCATCCCCCCGGGCTGGGGGCAAGAAGGCGCTTACCTTGTGCGGGGTGGGTGCGTGGGCATGAGCCGGGGGGCTGCGGGGTCTCTCCGCTGCCGGGGGCTCTGCTGCGAGGCAGCGCTTGGCTGGTGCCTGCCCGAGTGTGGATGTGTGTGCCCAGAGCCACTGCAGCATCTCTGCATTAGGATGTGCTCCTCCCTCTCGTCCCTCCTTGCGTGCGCGCTCCCTCGCTCGCTGCCAACCACCACGCCGCTCCCCGGAGAGCCCAGGGCTTTTTTTTTTCCTCCTCCTGCCTTTACCTCACTTGCCACAGTCCAAGGACCAGTCAGGGAGGCAGAGAGACTTGCAGCATCATGCATAATTCATCCCTCAGCCTCTCCTGCCTGCTGCTCCCCCCGGCAGAACCGCTTCGTCTGCTCCGAGCGCCGCCGGCTCGCCCCGTCCCTGGGGCCGGAGCAGGTGTGGGGCCGGAGGGGGGTCTGGAGGGCTCCGAGCCCCTCTCTGTGGGGTGGCAGCAGGGAAGGGATCAGCCCCAGCTGGGGGATGTGTCGGCAGGGACACCCATCTCTGTGTGCTGTTTCTGTCTGTAGGCACCCGCTGTGCCCAAATATATACATATATTATATGATAGATCCATATATATTATACAATATCTCCAAATATGCCATATATATGGATATTTGTACAAATATATAAGCAGCCAGGCTGGTATTCACGCTGAGGAAATTGCTGAACGGCAACATTTTGGGATGCTCCGGCTGTCGTAGGTGATCCCTGACCTCCTCGGGGTGGGGGACCTTTGGGTTTTGGGGTGCGCCGGAGCCACCTCTGGCTGTGCCTGTGGTCCAGAGGGTTCAGGGCTGGCTTTGCCTGTGGTGGAAGCTGTTCCACCCGAAGCCTTTCCCGGGAATATCCGCGGCCAGGAGCTCCTGGCTGGTTTCTGGCTGCTGGGGGAGGTCTGTGCCGGTGGAGGGATGCCATGGGATGAAACACGGACACTCCAGGACTTGGACCGGGATTCCTTGCGGGTTCTGGGGTTTGGGGGGGAGATGCTACCGATCCTGTCATTGCTGAGCTGTGAAGGGTCCCCTGGTGGGGGGTTTTGCCGGTGGGCAGGTCTCTGCCAGGCTGTGGGAAGTGGAGGATTCGGGAGCGTGTCAGGGACCACCCTGCCCTCCCCGTCCCTCCCAGCTCCAACCCAGACCTGTTAATGATGTGAGGAGATCAATGGGCGCTGGGGCTGTCCACAGGTTAATGGTCTGCAATTACAGAGGAGTAATTAAGGTATTAGTGTCTCTATTGACGGGCAAAGCTCCCGCTGTCCAATCTCCTCCCGAGAATGGGTGCAGGCAGGAGACTGCCTGCCATGGGATGCGGCGCCTTGCTGGTCCCATCTCCCTTTCTCTTGCCCAGTTTGTCCCAGTTTCCGCTACCAGGTGCTATTTTGGGGGTGAGACTGGAAGGAACTGGTCACAAACAGCTGGGAGAGCAGCTGCTTTTGCTGGGCAGAAAGGAAGGGCAGGATTGGAGCCTGACCCAGCAAAAGGATGAGTGGAGTGAAATCCAGGAGAGGTGACGAGTTCTGTCCCAGTGCAGGGAGAGGGACCTGCCCTCTGCCCCCCCCTCCTTTGTGCCTCTGCTCTCAGCAGCTCTCTGAGGGTCTCTCTGCGGGTGACAAGGACATCAGTGACCTTCTGGGTGCTTGTCCTGGTGCGAACACCCAGATCTGTCCAAGGCAGATCTGTAAGGGCTCCCTTGGATATTCCCAGCGCCAGAAGGGAAGGCAACAGGCTGGAGCTGCCTCTCCGAGGAGGGGAAGGGTGACCGGAGGCACTGCCGGCATCGATCCAGTCCCGCTGCCCCCAGACAGAGGTCAGCAAGGCACGGGTGTCATTACCGTGCCATAAAAAGGGACAAGAGCTGATGTGTCCGTGTCTGCCCCGTATCGATCCCGAGGATGGGGACGGGCCCATCGTCGCTCGATCCTGGATGATAAAAGCCCCCTGTGTCCCGTGGGAATGGTGGGAGCAGCCGCCTGCAGAGCCCGGAGAGAGGCTCAGACCTTGGGCTTGGTGGTCCCCGTGGGTTGTGGGCACTGGTGGATTTGAAGTTTGGAGTGGGTTCCAGCGAGCTGGAATTTCTGCACCTGCAGTTCCTCTGTCACCCTTCCTTGGGGCAGGGACTGAGTGTGGCTGGTGCCTTCATTGCCCCAGCGAGGTCTACAGTGGGCAAAAAGTGCTTTTTTCCACGCTGCTGTCCTGATCAGTGGTGGGAGGGGGTGGTGAAGCCCCCCCTGCAGCAGGAAGCACTAATACCTTCATCCTATTAGCGAGCCCGCAGCAATTCCATCTTCATTAGCCAAATAGCTCTGCTGTCGCCCCTCCCTCAGTCCCTTCTCGGCAGGGCTTTGCACCAG
The DNA here is from genome assembly GCA_013396655.1 of Campylorhamphus procurvoides. Classification (NCBI taxonomy): domain Eukaryota; kingdom Metazoa; phylum Chordata; class Aves; order Passeriformes; family Dendrocolaptidae; genus Campylorhamphus; species Campylorhamphus procurvoides. The sequence continues at coordinate 26,606 of WBMV01001462.1, forward strand.
GGACCCTCTGCCCGGAGCACTTGGGAGCCTCGGGGGCACGAAGGGCTGGCAGAGCAGGATGGGCCCCGGGGGTGGCAGTGCCAGGAACGGGGCGTGGGGAAAGCCTGGAGCATCCCCAGCTTTGCTGGGCCACGGGGGGCTCTCCCTGCAGGATCTCCCGAGCTTCCCGAGGGTGGGGGGGCTGCAGCTGGCACGGTGAGGGCGCAGAGATGCTTTGCCAGCACAAGCTGCTGGGGATGCTTCCCGAGGGTGTGCAGGGAGCTGGGTGGTCCCTACCTCGGTGTCCCCACCTGGAAGGGACAGCACTGCCTGCTCTGAGGTCTTGTTGACCTTGGGAAAGGTCAGTGAGAGCTTTGAGAGGAGCTCTGTGCTCCTGGGCAGGTCACTGGGAGCACATATTGCTGTAGGGCAGTGCTTCCTCTTTGGGGGGGAAACATCCCCCTGGGCATCCTCCCTTCCTGGGAGGGGAGGGGACACTGGGGACATTGGGGACCAGGAGCTGTGGGTGGGCAACACCACTTGCTTGTGCCTTTTCAGAGCTGATGGGAGTGGACTCGCAGGCTCAGCGTGAGTTTTGAACAATGTTTTATTATATGTTTAGTGTTCTCTATACAAAAAACTCCAGTCTTTTCTTTTTACAGTGATTCAAAAAAATGATATCTGAGTATTTTGGCCTTCTTTCATCTCTCATGCAGTCGGTTTATAAGTCCTTATATTAAACATTTTTTTTTCTGTAGTCCATAAATCTCCTCGCTGTAAACTGGGAATTTTACAGCCTCAGCTTTACATTTCTCATTGGAACAAGTGGGTTAACGCAAAGGTGGTGGTTTGTTTGTTTTTTTGCTTTAAAAAAAGGCAAATAAATACATAGAATACTTTAGACCAACCAGGAGGTTTTACAGAGAGGATGGATGGATTGCGATATATTTACAAATTAAAGAGAAACAGAACAGTCCAATACTTTCTGTCTGATGAGAGCAGGAGGGACAGACGTGGAGAACTCGGTGCTGTGAAGGAAGGACTCTGGTCTGGGGGTCTGACACGGCGTTCTGGGGGTTTGACACGGGATTTCTGTGGCTTTGACACGGGTTTAGACTGTGTGAGACAACCAAAGCCCGATGCGAGGACACAGAGACAGGCGCTGCTGGGCAAGGCGAGCTACTGATGCAGTGGGTGACTTTGTCAGGACCAGAAAAGCATCGTTATTCTCGTTAATAAAACAGGGTTTAGTGCAAGAAATAGATTTTTTCTTTTTTTTTTTTTTTTTAATAAGTTTATTGCTTAACTGAAATCATTTGCTGCTAGTACACGCTAAGCCTGGTAGGAGGATGAGGCGTTGCAGGGTGAACTCGCAGCTCTGCTGGGACCTGTGCAACGAGGAGAGGTGTTCGGATGTGCCAGGAGAGGTGGTGGCATGGCTGGAGCTGTGTGCCAGGGGAGGCATGGCCGTGGTGATGGGTGGCACTGCCCAGCTCTGCCCTCCACCCTCCTGCTCCCCCAGCAGGAGCAGCAGCTCCTCGTCCATCTCTCGGGTCAGAAGTGACTGTGACACGTGGAACTGGGGGCTGTCACCTGTGAGAAGGCAATGCTGGCAGGGGGACACTGTGGGGACATCGTGACCTGGTGTCCAGTTGGGTTTCTATGAGCAGGATTTCAGGGCTCGTACCAAACCTCCAACTTTCCCCGCTGCTTTTCTGCCTCTTGCTGCACCCTCACTTCAGGGAGAACAGGAGCAGGCTGAGGATCAGGGAACCCTCCCTCGAGGGGTTCCTGTCACCTGGCACACACCAATTTGGGTGCCAGGGAGGGCAGGCTGTGCCCACCGAGAGAAATGAGAATTATTTCTTTGAGGGAGGTGTTTGCATCTGATCTGGGTGAAAACTGAGCAGTCAAGCTGCATCCTTCCCTCCTGTTTTCCCTGTGTGAGCAGCAGTAGGAGCCACACAGGTGCTGCCTGGCTCTGAAACACAGGATCCTTGTGCCATGAGCAGCTTCAAGGATGTGGCAAAGTCCCCCTCAACAACCCATAGAGTAGTATTCCTGTTAGCAACAAGTCTTCAGAGCAAACCAGCTTGAAAGCTGAAAGAATAACTGCATTAATCCTATTGCATCCAAACCATTACACTGACCAAAAAAACCCCAAAACCCAAACATCCTCCTTAGAAATAAAAAAAAAGGAACAAAAGGAAAATCCATCCCGATGTCGTTCGCTGTCCATGACACAGTTTGGAGGAACCCCCATCTCTCTCAGCGAAGGTACCTTTGGTTTCAAAAGTGCAGGAAGTGGGAGAATACACATGGCACTGGCCACTAAACATGGGCTAGTATAAAACTCTACCTTCTACACGATCCATGCTGTTCCAGCTGGGAGAGCTGCCCGGGCATCCTATTCCTACTGCCCTGGGGGTCGGGGATGGTGCATTGGGGGCGTGGGATCAGCAGGGGGGACAGTGTCAGGTTAGTGAACTTCCCGGGAAGTTCCAAGCTGTGTAAGGCATGTGGAGGAGCACTCCTACCCCAGAGGTTACGGGGTGTTAACAGGGTCACTGGAATCATGGGCAGGTTTGGTGTGTGGAGACAGCACGGGGGTCCCACGAGGAAGGGGCTCGCTCAGGCTGATTGATGGAGGGGGAAAGGCCACTGTCAGAAATGAGGAGGGGGGTCAGTGGGACACACTGTCCATCTGCTCACCCCACAGCCTGGGGGAGGGGTGGGCCTGGCCTCCTGTGCTCCCACCACGTGCCTTCCCTGTGTGTCCCTGAGCCCTCCGAGCTGCAGCACCAGGGGATCCTCCACCTGAACCCCAGGGGGTTCTTCCATCCTCACCAGTTGGCTTTGATTTCCTTCAAAAATCAGTGATTTCTGGTCCCTTCCTCCTGGTCCTGCTTCCACTCCCTCTTTGCTACATAAGATTCGTGGGGTTGCCTTTAAAAGAAAGCAGGTGTTGCCTGGGGCAGGTTCCCCCAGCCTCTTCCAAAGCCAACACTAACCCCAAATGGTTTGCCTGCAGTGCTGCTGCCCCGGGGCTTGGAGGGTGGGTGGCACCTCCCTGTCCTTCCACAAGTCCCACAAGATCTTCTGCAGCCTCTTGTCCCCTGAGGATGCTCCAGGTGAGCCCCCCAGAGCTTCAGCATCGGCGTGAGGGAGGTGGTGGGGACCTGCTCTTCCCTGCATAGGTGCTGCTTGATCTTTGGGGGAAGAGGTCGTGGCTCTGGCTGTTCTGGGAGAGGCTCTGGCCAAGGTGCTGCTGTGAGGATGGATGGCTCAGTCACACAGTGCCACAGTGTTGGTACCCAAAAATCCACCCCTTTCCTCCTTTCACACCTTGGTGCTGCTGTTGCTGCTCTGCCCAGGCCCCTCTGATCCCTCTTCCCTCCCCCAAACTCCTTGTTTTCTTTCCCCCCTCCCCTCTTACCCAAAATCTTCCTGTAAAAACTAAACAGAAGAATTTTCAGCCCCCTCCCAAAAGCATAAAAAGGGCCTTGGGGAGCCTGGGGGGTTTGAGCCCACCCTGCAGCCCCTCTGGGCTGGCTCTGGGCACTGGGGCAGCCCCTGAACTGGGGGGCAGCCCCCAAACTGGGGTTCCCCTGGAGCATCTCCTCCTTCAGCCCAGATCTCCACCACAGCTCCAAGCCCTGGGCACCCCCCGAGTCCTGGCCGTTGGCTTGTTTGCTAAGGATAAATGGCCTGGGCAGCCTCCTGGGCTGCCTGCTTTGCTTGGATTTATTTCTTTTTATGTTTTGTTTTTTTTTCTTTTTTTTTCTATTTTTTTTTGTCGTTGGTTGGTTTCATTCCCACGTTTCTGTCGGGGGGTCGTGGCTGTTGAACCCCTACCCCGCTCCAAACCCCTCGGGCTGTTGGTGGTTCCCGGGCACTGGGCTATGCCAACGAGTAGATAGCATTGACTGGGGACGTGGCCTCGGAGCTCTCGTTGCCTTCAGTCTCCTCCTTGTCCTTCTTCACGGTGTACTGGCCGATGAAGGAGCCATCCTCGTTGAACTGGCCCTCTCCCCCCTCGCCATAGTCCACCAGGCTGTCGTCGCTCTCCTGCTGCTTTATCGTGCCGTCCAGCGACGTCTGGCTGTTGGGAAGAGGTTTGTTGTCTTCATCGCTGGGTAGCAGAGGACAGACAGACACAGTGAGGGTTGAGAGCGGGGCCTGGAACCTTCCCCCAAGGGCTGGATGGTCAAAGGGCACTCCAGGGTGTGAATGCAGCGAGCAGAGCCCCCAAACTGGGGCTGCTCCGGCTGCGGGGAGAAGGTCGTGGGGTGTGTGATGGGAGGTGAAGGTGGGTCTGCAGCTGCCTCTGCACACCCAACCTGCACCCTTTGCTTTGGAAAAATCCCATTTTTTTAACCTCTATTACATATAGTTCTTGGACCAACCCAACTGGATGTGCATAGAAATATCCCTTGGAATTGCTTGGGTTCTTTCTTTCTTGTAGTATTTTAGGCACCCCTGGTGTAAAGTGGTTTGTTTCCAGATTTCCTTGCAAAAAACACAGTTTAGGGAGTCACATGCAATGGGGAGCACTCAAAGCACTGCGAGGGGGCACGTATAGGATGCCAAGTTCTGTGCAGCTTCCAAAACTCATGGGAATTTACCTTGCTGAGCATCTTAAGCTTGTTTGCTCAATTCTTTATGCTTTTCTCTTTTTTCTTTTTTCTCTAGAAAGATTAAGCCAGGTCACTGGAAAATAAATAGTTTGACCCACAGGAAAAAAAGCCACCACTTTAAAGAAACCCTTTTAACCAAAAGTCTAAACTGGGAAAAGCTGTTTTCCCTCTGGAGGGCAAGGGCTGGGATCTCATAAATAGAGATGATATTTTGTGGAGGATGAGAGTGGGTTGTTATATATATAAAAAATTAATTCTCATATCAACTAGTCCTTAGTTCATGTTTGATCTTATGTCCAGCATTCAAATTCTGTCCTATTCTTGAAGGTATCACATACAGACCTGAGATATTTGTGCTCCCACCCCCATTCCTGCCTTTTTATTGTTTTCAGCTTGGGGCTTGTCAGAGTCACTCACTCTACTCTGTTCCTTTATTTTCCTTTAAACTGGTAAAAGTCCTGGGCTTTTTTTGTGCTTTGCTTGGGCCAGGGAGCAAATTGCTTTTTAGCTGGGAAAGGCATTAATTCTCCCTCATTCCATTTGCCAATTAATGGCATCAGCTCTGCAGTGGGAGAGGAATTTGATGTCCCACAGCAGAACTCCCAACTCTCCTCTGTGTTTTTTCAACTCAGCCCTTTGGGAATGAAACAATAACACAAACCCAAGATCTGAGACCTCGTGTTAACTTGGCATCACAATAAAAAACTTGCTAGCTCTGAAAGCAGCTTTTTTGGGGGGGATGGGAGAGGAAGAGTTCAGTCTGCAAGCAGGGCTGAAGGTTAGAAAGCCCCAAAAGTGCCAAGTAGAGAGTGGCAAAACCCAGATTCCTTTATTTGCAACATCCTTTCCCAAGGTTTGGGGGCCAGTTAAAGCTGAATGCAGGGCCAGATTTTCCCTAAGGAGGGGGGTTTGCAGCCCCAAACCCCCCAGCAATGCATTTCCTGGATGCTCCCCTGGTTTTTACCTCTCTCCAGGACCATTTAGCCCGTTAGTGCATTAGGAGGGTGAGGCAGAGATTCATCAGCATCTGATGTAACACAACCCCCTTCAAATGGATTTCAGTGGCCTTTGCTGAGTGTGCATTAGAGAAGCAGAGCACCCAGCTGAAAAGCACCTGGGAGATGCTGTCCTGAGGGCCATAAATCAGTGGCAAGAGGGGGAGGCTTGAGCCAGAAGGGAGGGTTTTCAGGACTGAGACAAAGAGAGTCTCAGGATCCAGCGGTTTTGGCTCGTGTCCCTTTGTCCCCAAGCCCTGGGTGCTGAGGGCACCAAGGGCATCGTTCCCAGGATCATTCCCTGCTACACCAGGAGGGATGAGCAGCCCGAGCTGGGGGGGCCTGGCTGGTTCCTGGGGGTACCCCCAGAGCATCTCCAAGCAAGACACAACTCGCTGGATGTGGGGGTACCCCCAATGCCAGCGGGAATGAGAGGGGTCTTGTTTAATGTGTTAGGTGAGGTGGGAACAGGGCAGGGGAGGGATTGTTTTGGCCATAAAGAAATCAGTAGGTAGAAGGAAGGAAAATTAAAAAAAAAAAAGCTAAATGTGCCGGACTTCTGGCAGCACGTGGTCCTACCTTTCAAGAGACCTTCATGGTCCATGTGGATAGACCAGGTGAAAAGGAGAAGAAAGAATGGGAATAAAACAGAGAGAAGCAGAAAGAGCCTGATCAGAGAGAGATATGATGAGCTCTGCATTTACAGGGGCAGTGCTACAACCAAAAAGGAAACGTCCGCATTGCATTCCTCATGGATTGCCTCGTTATACCAAATGGAGCCAGGAAAGCCCGGAGGGCACAGTGGGAAGGGCTGTCCGAGAGGGGCTGTGGTTGGAGTCCATCAGGGAGCAGCTTTAGGGGACACTGGTGGCTCTGGGGACCGACATGCAGCAGGACAAGGGCCAAGGGAAAGGGTTGCTTGTTTTCCCCCAGCTTTCTGCTGCATTTCCATGATATGGCCATGCACATGGATCATGTTCCCTCTTGCCAAACCTACACCTGCCCAGGCTGCTCCTCCAGAGCTCTCCTCCCCTCACGAGGCTCCAAGCACAGTTCTGTGTCCTCCTGCCTTGGTGTCTGCTGAGATGGCCCATTCTGGCAAGCTGGCACTGCCTGCAGGATGGAACTTCTGCCACAGGACACTACCCTGAACCTCAGCTGGAATCCAGGAGCTAAAAGCTCTCAACTTTCCCTTCCCAGCATCCCGAGTTTCCAGCTGACTCCCCCACGTGCAGCATTAAACATTTGGTATAATGAGGCACAGTCACTGGCACAGAACATTGTCCAAGGATAATGGTCTCCTGCTTGGAAAATAAGCTGCTCAGCTTAGCCTCTGCTCAGGAAAACCATTATTCTGTTAGTGGAACAGAAAGATGTGACAGGATCTCTTAATTATGGGCTGCAGAGATTTGAAAGTTGCATGCACAGGGCATTAAGGACGTGAGGTATGATGAGAGTGCATCAGACATGCCATGTGGAGGTGGGAGGGGAGCTGATGAAGAGCTCACGTCAGCTCGATTCCTGTCCTTGCTTGAAACACTAATTGCTGCCCTCCTTGAGCCCAACATCACAATCATTTCCAATCTTAATCAGCCAACAGCATTTCAGATCAATCCTTCAGGTTCACCTCTCTTTCTGCCTCCTTGAGGGGAAGCCTCCTATCACTCCTCCCAGGAAACCTGTTGTTCCTGAGGAGGGGGCAAAGTTTAGGGGTTGTTGGGGTTTTTTGGTTGTTCTTGTTTGACTGGGGTTTTTCCCCCCTGTTCAGTCCATAGGACGATGTGATTGAAAACGTTGGGAATATTTTGGAGCTTGGTTGTTGTCCTCCTCCTGACTTGTGCCTTTAGCTTGCAAACTTTTGGGAACGGGGCTCTCCATAAAAGACTGAGCTTCAGCCAAGCAGAAGGATGAAGGATTTACCCCATTCCTTCCCCTTGCCTGGAAGTCAATGGCCCTTGGATGGTGCTGGGGCAGTGAAAGCAGCTTTGCTGCCAGCCATGCCAAGGGTCTGGATTTCCTTCTGGGCGAGGCAAGCGGGCCCTGGCAATGGATCTGCCTTGGGAGGGATGGAGAGGGGTTGGGAGCAGCTCGGTGGCCCCTGGAGAAGCAGAGCTGTGAAATGGGTGTGCACTGCCAGAAGCTGGGCTGGGGAGCCTGGGGTTGTGTGGGGGAACCTCTGGGGCATGAGGGGCTTCAGCTTCCTCATGGAATTCACACCATCCCACAGGTTTGGGAGCCAAGAGGCTCCTGTCACGATGGAGAGCATTGAGGGGACTTGTTCTGCTCCAGGTATGGGCCCTGGCTGTGTAGGTTTTGTTGTTGTTATGGCTCTTATGTGTACCAAGAGCACCAAATCATGCCTGGGGAGGGATGTGTTTGATCTGGGGCAAAGCCTGCAGTGGGACCAGGCTGAGCTCCTTTCTTCCCTGCTGTTCAGGAATCTGAAGGGAACATCCCCAGAAATTTCTGTGTGGATTTACTGCCCTGCCATGACTTGCCACCCCTCCCCGTGCTGACCAGCTCTCAGGGACAATGAGGAAGGTGTTGTTTAGGGCCACAAAGAATATCAGCCTTTCCCTAGAACATGGTGCTCACCCTGGGTCCTGCTGGGTGTGTTTGTACTCTGTGTTGTGCTCTCAGCAGACTGGGGAGCTTTGGGTTTAATGACATCCTTTGGAGACAAAAGAGTGGCTGCTGAAATAGTTTCTGTGCCTCTGACAATACAAACGTGGGCCAGCCAGGGCTGCACTTGTTCTGCTTCCATTTCTGGGCTGTGTGCAGGCAGATTCCTTTTTTACCTTCCCCTGAAGTCTTTGGCAGAACTCCTGTGTCATGTTCCATCCCTTCTACCCATCCTGTCCCCCTGGCTTTGTAACACTGAGAGCATCGGGAATGGTGTGGGGTCAATTAACCCTTGTTTTAATTCAGGAGAAAAACTCCTGCTGGCCTAATTGGGTTTTGGATCCCACTCAGATGGGAAAGCACCTTTTAGTTCTTTAAAAAAAAGCCAAGGCCAGTGGAGCTGCTCCCTGTGAAACATCCCCTTCCCTGTCAGGTGTGGGCAATGCAATGAGAGCTGACAGCAGGACCTGCTCCTGCTCCGGGGGCAGCCACGGAGAGCAGCACGGCTGGGAATGCTGGGGAGGGAGCCTGTCCCTTCCTGACACATCCTGGGAGTCCTCCTGGGCTGGCAAAGGGCGCTGCTGCTCTTTAAAGGGTGACATTTGCGTGCCAGCAGTGGGGTTGAGCCACAGGAGGTTGGAGAGGTTTCAGCTGAAGCCCTGCTGGGCTGGGCTGGAGCTCTCAGAGGGGGTTTTGGTGGGGCTACCTGGGGAGCTCACAGAAAATTCCTAGTTTGGAATGCAGGCAGACCCCCAAATCAGTCTTCTTGTGTGCTTTCAGGGCTGATCCAAGCATAACTTTGGGAATTTCTCCCCTTTGGGCAGGAGAGAGGCTGAGCTACAGGGTGATACTCCAAAAATACCTCAGGCTGCTACAAAGTTTGGTTTTTTGGGGTTTTGTTGCCTGTGGGGGGGTTTATCCCTTTAGGAGTGTCATCAAGGTTGGTCTGCTCCTGGTGAGAGCTGTTCCAGGTAGTTGATCCCAGAGTCCCAACTCTGCCCAGATTGATCATCCCAGGCTGGGACAGGGAAAGGAGGAGACCTGAGCATCCTCCTCCCAGCCTGGTCCCTCGGGAAGTGCTTCCTTTGGCAGAGGACTCGCAGGGGGAAGGAGGCAGGAGGAGGAAGGTGGGAGGGATCAGTTCAGAGGCTGTGTGGTCCCGTGGGAGGGAGGGAGAGCAGTGAGGGCTGTGATGGCTGGGAGAGGGGCTGATGGGGTGCTGGGGCTCCACATGCCATGGCAACGTACCTGTAGTCAAAGGATCCATCCTCCACATTCTTGTCTTCGGGATTGAGATGCTCATCTTTGTTGTCTCGGACTGGAAACAAGCACAGCCCCCCCATTCCCATTAAAATCAGGGCAGGAAATGAAAGCTTTGGGGGACAGCACCAGGAGCTGGTGGGGGGGTGGCTGTCACTTCCCTGTGGGGTGAAGGGTAAGCTGCTCATGGTCAGCTATAAAAATGCTCATGGACAGCTATAAAAATGCCCCTGGGAGGGTTTGCAAAGGCTTTGCCAAAGGCCTTACAGAGGGTTTGCAAAGGGTGATGCTGTGGGGCACCACAAGCACTCCAGATAGCGGCAGGATGCATTAATTGTAGGACTTCTGTAAGTCTTATCTTTGCTTTGCAAAAATTCAATGAGATTTTTGCCTGAAAAGACCTTTTTCCAGCTAAGGACAAGCAGATCTGCAGAGCAGAGATTGTGCAGAGCAGGAGTGTCCAGCTCTAAACCCACACAGAGCCCTTGACCTTTAATTAACTGACGTGCTTCCCACTAATAACAGCTCTGACTGCAGGGGAAGGAGAGCCCCTGTAATCCCAGTTATCCTAGAGCAACACAACTCCATTATCCCCTCAGACTCTGCAGCTGCCCAGGCCCTTTGCCCCCCTCACCTGGGTATTTGCCCCCTCTGCTCCTCTTGATGAAGCAGACGATGAGCAGGATGAGCACGAGCAGGGCGATGGCACACATGAGCCCGATGAACCAGCCCTGCGTGGCGATGTCCACCTGGTTCTTGGTGTAGGCTGGCAGGGGAAAGGAAACAAAAAACCAGCTGTAAAGGGCAGAGCAGCAGCACAGAGGGCACACATGAAGAGTAAGACAGGCCACTGGTTTGGAAATTCTCTTTTGCACTGCCTTTGGGTGTCTCTGGGTGTACTGACCGGGCTTTCTGAGGCTGCAGCACAAGGATTTGGGGGGTTGGGGGTTGGGTTTTTCCCCTTTTGTGGTGGTTGATCAACTCAGCATTTTACCAGGAGCTACAAACAGCAAAGGGGCACAGCACGAAGTGAAACCTGGCAGAGAGCAGGGGGAAAGGGGCAAATCATGGCCAAAGAAACTGGGTGAGATTTGAGCTTCCATTTGCTGGGTCTGACACTGCCCTGGGAGCGAGAAGGTCTGAGCCAAAAGCATCCAGTCCCTGGCACTGCTGAGCCCTGAGGGCTCCTGGAACTGGGACAAACTGGAGTCCTGCACCACAGAGGGGATGGGCAGTGGCTCTGCTGCCTTTGGGAGGCCATAGAGGGTCTCCAGGGCTGGGAGGGGAGCTGTGGAAGCCCCCCAAGATGTGGCTGATGCACAAGAGGGGGTGGGAACAGCCTCGTGCAATGACATCTGGGTCTCAGGGAGTTGAGAAGAGGTTTGATAGCCCAGGAAAGTGTTTCTTCCTGGGGCAAAATTCTTCCTACTGCTCCTTCCAGCACCCTCACAAGGCTCATGACTAGTAATAGGATTCATCCCAAGCAAGGAGGTGTCTCGTGCCTCAAAGAGCTCCTGACTGCTGTGTCCTGCCTGATGTACTCTGACTTCTTGTTTGCAGCTCTCCTGCACGGTCAGACAGACAAATCTGTGTCCTATAAATAGTACCACACTGCCATTTTCTGGCTCTCATTGACATGCACTTGGTATTCAGCAAGACAGAGCAGAGGAGAAAATAACCTTCAGCACAGCAGGGGGGCTAAATTTAACCAGACTGCAGGAAAACAGAGAGGTATTCCTGGGGGGTGGAAAGCTGGGCTTGGTTGGGATGGAATTGGGAACTGAAATGGGCAGGAGAGAGCAGGGAAAAGCCTTTTGTCATGACAATCTGACAAGAAGCAAGATGCTATAAAGAAAGCATGAAATAGCCCTCCCTGAATGTGTTCTGAATGAAGGGCTCTTGTAAGAGAAACAGCAGCTGTAAAAAGAGGTGGAGTTGGTAAACTTTCCTAATGCACAGTGTTTCAGGGCTTAAGCTGTGCTTATTCCACCAGAATTGAACCCAAGAGAAGGAATTCTTTCTTTAGGATGAAATCTAAGCCACGTAGGGAACTGCAGACAAACCATGACAAGGAAACTCAGATAAAAGGAAAATGCCAAGAAGGAAAACCATTTGGTAGAGAAATGATGTCAAACCCTGACCAGTGTGTGTTTGTGAGCAGCACTGACTCCTGGGCTCACCCAGGGTGGAAGGAGCTGCCTGATGGTGCCTTGGCTCCTTTGGCTGCTTTTTCCCTCATGCTGCCAAATTCCACATTTACCTTTAGCACAGCCTGAGCTCTGGAGTCCTCAAAGATGTGCTTTTAACTGGAGAGAATGAGATTATAAGAGAGTGGAGCCGAGAACTGGATTCAATTAGCTGAGTGCTCGGGGAGGGGAGGGAAAGGAAGCTTTACTGGAAAGCTTTGAGATGGAAAAAAGATTGTGTTAACAGTGATGGGACTTTTACAGGGAGAAACAAGGGGGTCTTCAAGGTATCAAATGCCAGAGAAGCCTGAGAGGGGGATGGGAGGGTTTGGAGCCCCAAGTGCCCAGGAGATGTCACCAAGGGAGGGGTATGACTGCCATCCTTCCCAAAAAAGCAACACATGACGACCAAATTATAGTCCCAGCAATGGTGTATTTGGAGCAAACGAGTGACTGTCATTGCAGCATTGGGAAAGGGAAGATTAAGTGCGTGGCTGTCAAGAGGGGATGTTGTGATTTGCTTTAATGTAAGGCCAACATCAAGGGGAAAGAGGGGAAGGCAGCTGTGTAATCCCACAGGTCCTGATTGCAAATGCAACTGCAGTGCCTTTTTAAAAGAAATTAATTATAAGCTCGTGGCAGCAAACACGTTACCCTAACATCATCATCTCTGTGCCAAGAGCAGAGCTGGGCTGCAGCAGAGTTTTTGTCTTTAATTGTAAAGGAGATCACTGGGAATGTAAAGTCCCACTATCTCCAGCCTTGTGTGATCCTCTTCCCAGAATCATTTAGGTTGGAAAAGATCTCCAAGGTCATCAAACCCATCCTGTGCCCAATGCCCACCTTGTCCCCCAGCCAGAGCACTCAGTGCCATGGCCAGCCCTTCCTTGGGCACCTCCAGGGCTGGGCACTCCAAACCTCTCTGGGCAGCCCCTTCCAATGCCTGCCCACCCTTTCCATGAAGGAATTTTTCCCTGAGACCCAAGCTAAACCTCCTCTGGCACATCCTCAACCTGTTCCCTCTCCTCCTGTCCCTGTTCTGTGGGAGCAGAGCCCAATTCCCACCCAGCTCCCCGCTCCTGTCAGGGAGTTGCAGAGTCAGAAGGT
>WBMV01001462.1:39426-424816 GCA_013396655.1 Campylorhamphus procurvoides
AGGCTGAGCCCCCCCAGCTCCCTCAGCCCCTCCTGGTGCTCCAGACCCTTCCCCAGCTCCATTCCCTTCTCTGGACACTCTTCCCGGTGTTTGTACAGGCTGAGGGACTTATTAATTTTAAATTTAGAAGACCTCCTTATAGGAAGCTATTTCTGACATTCCACAGTGTCCTTTGCTCCTGGGAGGGACTCAGTTGGGTTATTGAGCTGCCAGTTAATCAGAGGCAAAGTCAGAGGGCCTTGTCCTGCAGCCACAGTGCAGGTGGAACATTTCTTCCCTATCTGCCCTCAAACTGAAGAAACCTTTAGAACAGCTATTTGCAAAATATAAAAAACCCCATTCCCCCCCCCCCCCCCCCCCAAAATGAACAGTGCTTTCTTGTCCAGAGCATTCCTGATGGCATATGATTGTCAGCGGGGGCCGAGCACTTGTGTCAGCAGATCCAGCCAGCAGAGAAATGGATGTGCATTTATTCATGCACATCCCACGGTGCCAGAGCTCAGGTCACCACCAGCCTCTATCACAGGGATAAAGGTGGCCCCATCCTTTAGTCTCCAGGAAAATATCAGTAGGAACCTCTCAATTATGGAAAATATATGCAGAGTCTCCCAGCATGAAGCAGCCAAGGATATTGCATTTTTTCCCCAATTTCTAGTGATTCCTGGCCCCTTGCTGGCCCCTCACTCCCCCCCCAGATCCCAAAGTGGGTGAGAAGCAGGGGAGGAAAGAAAAGAGACGGGTCCAAGGGGGAATAATTATCCAGAAGGGTAAGTCTCATGGTGGGGATTTCGGAGTCAGGGGAGGGTCCAGAAGGAAAAACAAAATTGGGGATGTAACAGAGCAACTGGAGCTGTGCTGGAGCCTCTAGTCTGGGGTCAGAATGTTCCAAGGGCTGCTGTGCTGTGGGTTTCATCACATCCCAGGGTGAGGGAGCAGCCTGGGCAGGCACAGCAGAGCTTGGAGCGGGGCAGAGCCAAGGGCAGCACTCACTCAGTGTTTCTCAGTGTTGGGCAGCCTTTGCCATGCAAAAACCACGTAGATGTGGCACTTGGGGACAAGGGTTGGTGGTGGCCTTGGCAGCGCTGGGTTAATGGTCAGGCTCGATGATCTCAGAAGTCTTTTCCAGCCTTAATGACTCCATGAAACACCAGCAGCTGCCATCTGTCCCTGTGTCATCTTAGCACGTCAGAAAATTACTCAGTGGAGTTAAAGCTTGCCAAGCGTTTGGACACCAAGCAGGATGTGCTTGGGGGGTGTGGGGAGCTGCTCCCCCTCCTCACAACCCTTGTCTTGCTGGGAATCACATTTTCCTTTTCCCAGCAGAGCCCCAGTAAGTGCTGGAGTTTTCCATCACTCAGCTAGATCTGTGCAAAATCGTTCCAGCTCCTTGAAAATCACCCCCTGTGCCCACTGCCCCTGTCAGGGGGGCTGCCCCAGGCCTTGCTGCTCTCAGGTTTCCCAGCTGAGTGTCCAGAGCAGAGCTTTGACAGGTGCCATGCACAGATCCCTATGGAAACCCCTGGGGGATACAAAGGGCTGTTTGGATTTACTGAAAATCCTCCAGAGTGAGTAAGTTTGATAAAGGCAAAAAGCCCCATTTAGCGCCCGTGGGAGTCAATAAGGGTGTGGTGTCGGGCGGGCAGTGAAGGACCCATAACTGGGGAGCTGTAAAAACCACAGGAAAATCACTCCTGCAATTAAACTCTGTGCCAGAGGAAACGTTCCTGGAGACCGGCAAGCCCTAGGAGGGTGCAAACACCACGTCCCCACTCCCAGTCCTGCATCCCCCTGCCGGATTTCTCCCCTCCAGCCCCTCTGGCACAGCCTGGGGCCGGCCACGTGCGATCTCCATCACCGTGGGTACCACCGCGGGTGGGACACGAGCAGAGCCGCATGACAGCACCGAGCACTTCTCCACCCTTCTGAAACCCCCCTGTCCTTCACGGGGGACCCCCGGCCCTTGCCGAGGGTGCGATGCGGGTGGATCCCGGGACAGGCAGAGTTGGATGGAGGATTTCCATGCAGTCTCAGTCCAACCGCCTCCCACGCGATGCCGTGATGGGTGTGACATGCCTGCGACGCGCCGGGGCTGCCGCCCGTCTCACCTGAGCTGGTGGTAAAGGTAATGTACGAGTGCTCGCTGGGGCTAGACCATATGGGGAACACCCACAGCTTGTACATCATCCCCGGCGTCAGATCCGCCAGCTGCACAGAGGAAGGGGTCTGAGCTTTAACAGGGATAGATCTCTCTGTGTTGTTACCTGAGAAACAGAAACCGCACATCAAACGCAGCCGCGGGAGGCTCCGCGATCCCCGTGTCGACACTGCAGGCAACGCTTTGTGCTACCCCTGCTCGCTGAGCACGAAAAACGCGGCTCGTGGTCAAGGAGCTGCTCTAAGAGCTTGGTGATTGCTCACTGAGGAGAGAGGGGGAGCAGGGAGGCAGCAATACGGGTGTGTCGCATCCCTGCTTGCCATGCCGGGCAAAAAATACTGGGAGCTACTCAGATCTAGTCCTGCTTTAAAGATATGGGAGGTTCTTTGTCTGCCCAGCCTCAGGTCTGGATGGTTGGGGTTTTACCACAAAAAGAGCTCAAATTTGCCTGGTTATGCTCAGCTGGATGAAGGGGGTACAGGACTTGGTAAAGGAGGTGGTTCTGGTGCTGTTGGGAGTGGTACCTGTGCACCAGGTGTGCTGGGGGGTTAAGGAGGCTTGGCATGAGCAGGATGATGCATTAAACTGTGGTGTTTTGGGGGGAGAAGAGGGTAGCCCTTCGACTCAAGGATGGTCATGGGCTGGTTGCTCCGAGGTTCTTTCCAAGAACAACCTGTTCTTTGCATTGTGCTGGGAATTATTTGTTGATGAGCCTCATTACGAGCATTATCCGTGGAATTCACAGCAAGCCTGCAGTGGGGCTTGGATTTGTGGCTCTGGAGGTGGCACCTTCAGCGGTGCTGCAGGGAAGGAGAAATGTGGCTTTGAGGATTTTGTTGTTTCTAAAGTCCACCAAAAAGGGTGGAGGGCCCTGGCTGCCCAGGAAGGGCTGAAATCTCCAAGGTTTTCTCCCAGAGCTGGGCATGCCATGGGAATGCTGCAGCCTGGCCTGGGCACAGGGGCACTGGGAGGGCATCGCCTGTACTTTGTACTGCCAGTGATGGGGAAAATAGGGCTGGCAGTGGGTGGTTTGGGAGCTGGGAGGGTTGGTACTTAGGGCTTGGCAAGCTGCTGTGGATCCTTAATCATGGGACTGATGGCCTGCTTGGAGCCCTGGGGACGCTGGCTCTGCATGGGGAGTTGTTTCAAAGAGAATTCAAGGTCCTCACTTAAGGGACGCTTTAAGTGGCCAGAAGTGGTTCCTGCCATGGTTACAACTAATTGGTGTCTTTTAAATGCCCATTTCAGGCTGGCACAGCAGCTGATTTGAGGGCTGGAATGGCTGGGAAGTGAAGTCAGAGATAAGATAAGCAGTCAGCACTGCCTGTCTGTAAAACCCCAAAACCACCAGCAACACGTAAACATCTTTCTAAACAGGAGCTAAGACCAGAGATACTGAGTTTCCAGACTAGGTATGAGCCTTACAATGTTAAGAGACAATGATATCCGATATGACAGGAGGTTTGGGATCATAGATGATTCTGCCAACTCCAGGTTCAAGAAGCCTGTCTTCAAAGGCATTGAAAACTGCTCTCCAATTGACACAGGTTTTATATTTATAGGTATTTTTTAAGACTCTTTATGTTGACCACATGTAGCCCAGCTCAATGCACAGTTCACAATCTACATCTCACAGCACTCAGTGCAAGGAGGGGGAATCATGTGGGAATCACTCTGGTCCCCTCTGAACAGCCAGGACCAGGATCTTCTCCTCTCCCATCCTCCACCTGGCCATGGAGCAGCACTGCACACACAGTGATCAGGACAAAGGGACAGGCTGCAACCGTGGGAGCTGGCAGGATCTCTAATGGCACCACCACCCTGTAGAGTCCCCACGCGATCTGATGCTTACTGGTGATATACTTAACCACAAAGTCAGTTCCTGCAGAGTAATTGTGGCTCCAGGTGATGTTTGCCCAGTTACTATTAGCCATAGCTCTTATGTCCCATATGGACGATCCATTGGTGGCTGGTGGACAGGTTAGAACAGCAGTTGTTAGTATTTTGGATTATAATGAGACCTCACCTAGCAGCTGGTGCTGGTAAAACCTTACAAAAAAAGTCCTGAAGGCAATGCTTTGATCTTAACCTGAGTGTATCTTGTCTTTCCAAGATTCTCAACTTTTTGGGGGAGGTGGGGGGAATTTTGGAAGTTCATTGAATTGTTATTTGAGTCCAACTGCACTCAGCTTATCTTAGGAGCCTGAAGGCTCGTGTGGCACATCCCTGAGGATGTCGGTGGGCAGGGAAATGTGACTGAACTCGTGCCCAGGTGGATGTGGGAGACACGTGCATGAATGCACACAGACTCCCTGCCACAACCAGGAGCAAAGGCTGGCAGAGAACGTTGTCATCTGACTGGGGCTGGAGACAGCCAGTGGGGCAATGAAGTCACTCGTTTCTGATTTTGAAGGTAAGGGTTGTCGACGTTGCTTTGGAGAGCGGATGAACTTCATTTCTAGGGAAGTCGAGCGAATCCTCCCCTTCAGTGCGTGTTTTGGGGCTGTGGGGTCAGTCACACCTTGGGGGCTTTTCATTAGTATTAGTCAGGGCGTGGCTCATGTTTTGATTTGATAAGATACAGATCAATAACTGCAGTCCCTGGGATGAGGCCAACTATGTGGCTTTTAGGGCACTACAAGGACCTGATGCTGTGGGGTGACCTCAAATCCCTCTTACAGATACTGTGCTGCCACTCCCCATCAGGGCTCAGCCTCTTCCCTCGTGTCCCCAGGGTGGTTGGGGACACACAGAGTTCCTCCTGCACTCCCATCTCCTCTCCCTGCTCTGTGCCTGACCACTTAATTACCTATTTTCAATTAGCAATGCTTCCCCATGTAGTCACTCAGCAGAGACTGTGTTGTGGGGGTGATGATGCTTTGATACCAAAACTGGGGTCTCAGGTGGAGGCAGGACCTCCCAGCAGAAGGGTTTGGTGGTTTTTTAACCATCCTGAGCTAATTGTATGCAAGAGTCTAAAGAAAGGGGTCTGAACTGAGTAACAGAATCATCCCAGACTGGTCTGGGTTGAAGGGACCTTAAAGTTCATCTTATTCCATCCCCTGCCATGGGCATGGACACCTTCCATTAGTCCAGGTTGCTCCAAACCCTGTCCAACCTTTAGATTTTGCTTGCATTCCTAGCTTGGTTCACTTTTTAATACCCAGAATATACCTCTCCAGAATTATTTATTCACTGCAGACACCATTATAGCAGTGTTTTAAAAACAAAGCTCAGGGAGCTCCATCTCTCCAGATCTCCCAGTAAAACACACAGAGTTGGGAATCTGCCTTTACCAAAGCAGGGTTTGATCATCCTGTTCTAGCTGATTGTGTGGGAAGTTTCTCCTGACCTGGCCAATCCCTGGCTCCCCTCCAGGTGCTGGAACTCACACATTGCAGCTCTCCTGTGGGCTATGGCACTGCAGGGAGCACGAGCACAAACCCAAAGACTCCTATAAATGCTGACAGGTCTCTCAGCTAAACAGCTGATGTGCTAAATTTGAAGTGACATCTTCTACAGCAGAACCAGAACCCCTTTTTATTGGTGCTGAGATGTAAGATAACACTTTGGAGAGCTTTGTAGGGTTTTCCACCTCCTTCCCAAACACTCACCCTGCATCACGACACCCCAGGGAGGGCTGTGTTACTCCTGAGACCAGGAGGGTGGCACTAAATGACCAGGTGCCACTCGTGCCCCTGGATTCCTGAGCCTGTGCCACCTCCAGCTCCTGGAGCATGGGATGCCTCAAATTTCCCCCCCCTGCCCACATTGGTCCTCGCTCTGAGCAGGATTTAGGGAAGGTCCCAGCTGGGTTAGAGGGGTTAGAGGAAAAGGAAAGCTCAGTACCCAACTCGTGCTTTGTGGTGGCTGCCGGAGCCCTCTCTGTAGCTGCCGTGGTGCTGCCGGCGGTGGTGGCGGCCGTGGTGGTTGTGGTGGTAGTTGTGGTAGTAGTAGTGGTGGTAGTAGTGGTGGTAGTAGTCGTGTCAGTGGTAGTTGGGGCTGTAGTAGTGTCGGTGGTGGTGGTAGTAGTGTCGGTGGTGGTGGTGGTTGGGGTGGCTGTAGTACTGCTTAGCTCCACTGCAGTTGGAGGCGGCCCAGTTGCAGCTGGGAGAGGGAAACACTGGCTTTTGATGTCTCCTCAGGGTCCTCCCCGACACTGCCCAGGCAGAGACACGAGGGGAGCAGAGCACGGGGGGGGGATGGGGATGGGAATGGGAGGGAGGCAGCAAATCCCACTGAGAACACAAGGCTGAACTGCTTTTCCCATCCCTGTGCCCATGCAGGGATGACCATGCAACCAGCTGAGGGGCTGGGGCTGAGGAGGGGGCAGCAAGAGGGGGGGTACCCCCCAAAAGCTGCTGTGCCCCCAGTTTGGTCCCTCCCCCAGGGCTGAATGACCTGCTCCAGCTCTGCCTTTGCTCTGCCCCGGTGTTCCCTCACCATCCCAGGCTTTAATGCATGGAAGGAGGAAGGTGAGGACTGTTTGGGGATGCACAGACTGTCCTCATCCCCCCATCCCCCCTGCAGAACTGTGCTGGGAGCGCTCAGGGCTCCCTGAAAAATGAAATGGGATTTAGCTCTTAAGAAAACACACTAATCCCATTTGTCGTGGGCCAGCCAAGCCACAATTACATTAATTCAGCTGCCCCTGGACAACACCTCCAGCATTTTTGAGCTGCCAATTCAGCCTGCAGCCTCCCAGCTCCTTCCACCCTGGCTGGTCTCTGTGCTAATGCTGCTGGTGATGGAGCAGCTTTAGCATTAAGGTGGATTTTAGCTCGTGGGCGAGTGATGGATTGTGCTTTGCCATCACTGCCCCTCAGATTTTACATTTAAATTAAGACCCAGGGGTTTCTACACCCCAAGCTGTCCAGGAGGAAAGTCTGAGCAATCTGTTTTCTAAACAGCTCCCTGTCCATGGGAAGGGGTAAATGTGCCCTCCCCACCCCAGAGTGTGGGTGAGGGTCCCACTGAAGGAGAGGGCTTTGCCTTGGGCCTGAAAACCTGCCAGTGGGAACTGCAGCTGAAATGCTGTCTCAAATACCAAAGGTTACTGAGAGGAGATTTGCCCCAGGATGCTCACCTTAAATTGTGTTTACTTACTCTTTCTGTAGATCAAGGGATTACAAATCCCTCTTTTAGGTAAATGAAACCAGCCATTATAAATATCACCCACAAACAAGAATAGCTCCAGGAAAGTACTTTAAAAAGAATCCCAGAATCAAGCCAGGGCTTTCTTTCTCACCAAGTCCATCCCCAAGGAGACCAAACCCCTAAAACCTCAGCCCTGCCAGGCATCCAAAAGCAGAGAAGAGCAGGAGGTCACTCAGTCCATCTCCCTACTGCCCACAGCTGCAATAGAACCACAGTTACAGCACGCCCAAAAACCCCAGCCCAGCCCAAGGGATGCACCAAGAGCAGCCACAGTCACCCAAAATCCCCAGCCCAGCTCAAGGGATGCACCAACAGCAGCCACAGCCACCCAAAACCCCCAGGTGAGCCCCAAGAGCAGCCACAGTGACCCCAAAAGCCGAGCCCAGCATCCTCTCCATGGTGGTACCCACAGCATCCCCAACAGCCTCATGCAGCCCCCAAATAAAGCCCCCCGTGCACAGCCCATCCCTGCCCTGGGCCAGCTGAGGTGCTGGGGACAGGGAGGGGACACAGCCTGGGTGGGACACGGCCCAGCTTTGGCCTGGGGTGTAGCAAACAGGGGTGTTGGGGTTTTGCTGGTCTGGGTTTCTTCCCCCTCAGCTCCTCGTGAAGGACTTTGCCGTGTCCTGAGGCCGCTTTACAGAACGGCTGAGAAGTGTCAACATCCATCTCTGGTGATTCACAGCGGGTTTTTGGGAGGTTAAGAGATTGGTGTCACTGGGTTAATGTCCCCATTAACGTGATTGAGCTGCAGCTCCTCGAATGCTTGCCCATGTACACAATCAAACAGCGTGGAGACACTGCTTATTAGCTAATGCAGTCTCAGCACTCCCCTGTGAATCCCTGGCTCCCCTGGAAGGAAAACAAGACCCAAAACGCCACCAAGTAACTTTCTGAAAGGCAGGAGCTGGTGGAAAGCCTGGTACAACCTTCCAGCTTCCAGTCTCTGCATCGTGCCTCTCCCATACTGCACCTCCCAGGTTTGTCTGCATCACCCAGCACTGCTGGAATGGCTCTAGCAGAAGGAGAAGGTTCAGCTCTAATGCTCCTCTAGACCTTAGATGGGAAAAGATTATCTGGGATAAGTCCAAGGCTCGCTATCCCTGGTGCAGGGGGTCATCTCTGGGTATTCCACACGCAGGCAGGTGAAGCTGCAGCACCAGGACCCTCCTGATGCTGCCCTGAGTGAAGAGCTTGGGAATCAGGCTGAGCTGACAGCGAGTCCAGGCAGGATTTGCCCACCCTGCTCCAGCACTGCAGTCCCTCTGGGGGAAGAGGTTCCCATGGGCAGAGCTATCACATTGCATCAGGATAACACAGGCTCATTCCTGAGGCCCTGAGTGAGAGCAGGGAGGGGGTGCTGGCACTGGGGATAAAAATCATCTTGGCAGGACTAGGACCAGGTAAAGAGTGGGAGTGGGTGAGCTGGAAAGCAGCAGTTGAGAGAGGGGAGGATGGGAAGGCAACACTGCAGCCTCCCAGGGCTCCCCCAGTCAGGGGGGGGATTTAGTCCTAAGCTGGCCCTGGATGCAAAGCTACAGCCTCATTAGTGTTTAAATATGAAATGTATGCGAGAGAAAAGCTCAGCTGGGAGATTTGGGGCAGAGAAGATAAGGGGCATTTGCTGGGCTTTGAAATCCATCCCCTAATGAGAGCTGGTTTCAGCGTGGGGGGAGATCAAGGCGGGCTTTGACAGAGATCAGAGCGATGTGGAGTCCCCCAAAGAAAAGAGCACCTCACCATGGGGGACAGACCCTTCCTGGGGGTCCTGGGGGTCCCACAGCCCCTGCCCACCACACTGGGGCTGATGAGGGAGGGACACATCCCTGCTCCAAGGGGGAAGCAGGAGATGGAGGGTCAGGCTGGTGTTCCCAGCACTGCTCCTTTTGAAAGCCCAGAAATCACCCCCATCCTCCCCAAAATGTGGTCACTTCAGCAGGTGCAACATTTGTGGGCTTTGCAGAGCAGCTGGAATTGTTTTGCTGTGTTCTCACCCAGGGGCTTGGACAGAAATTGTCTCAGGTTTAGGAACAGGATTGAGCATCTGGAATTTGTGTGAAAGGGAAAATCCCCCTTTGCTGAAAGCAGGGAAGGGGCTGCCCCTCTCCCCGTGCCAGGGCACAGCAGCACCCTGGAAACCAGTGCTCCCAGTAGGTCTGTCCCAGCACACTGGGAAACTATTCCCAGCCTCCTGCTCCCACCAGAGCTCGGCCCATCTTCCTGGAAACTCCTGAACGACCTCTCAGCTCATTAATTGCCCCTCTTTGGCAGGCAGAGAGGCTTTTGCTGACTGTAAGATGCATTATTTCCTCTCAGGGCTGGGATGAGGGACACGGGATGCAGCAATTAATAGTTTCGGTAATGAGAGATGCTGAGCTCTTTGCTGCTGCTTTGCTCCTGTGACTGGACATGGAAAAAAGAGCTCAAACCTTTCACAAAAAACCTGTTTGAAGCTCACATTAGAAAAAAAAAACACAAACAGAGAGGAAGAATCATAAAAGCCAGAGGGGATATTGAAAGAGAGGACTCAACTCCTGCCTGAGTTCAGTGAGGAGTTAGAATTTTTTGCAAAACACAGGAAACAATCCACATCTCTGCTGCTTTTTAATTATTTAAAGTGCTTTTAATGTGTTGTTAGGCTGTAGTGATGGCTTTCCCTTGGGTGTGTCTACAAAATAATTAGGCTTGGAGAAATTGGATTAATTTTTCATGATTTTTGATGATTGGCCAAATACGTTTTCAGGGATTTATTTTTTCTTCTCGCCCTCTCGGTTTTTAACAACAGGAGGAAATTGTAAAGTCTTTACCATAAAGTGCCACAAATCTGATGTGAAAAGATAAGAGATTCAAGAATAGAAAGGGGTGATTGAGCAGCCTCCAAAAGAGAGGGGTCAGCAGTTCTCTCTGTTCCTAAAATGAACAATAGGATCTTTCTCCTCCAATTCCTAATTATGGAACAACACCAAGAGAACAGAGAAAAGTCTTTTTTTTTCCTTCCAGTCTAAACCCAATTCTCTTTATGGTCCCTGATGATGTTTTTCCACACACATGGGTGGCAGAGGATCCAGTTTTGATTCTTTCTCACCCAGCATAAGAACCCTTTCTAGGTGTCTCCTCTTTTCCCATATCACATCCCCCTTTGTCCAGGTCTGACTTAGGGAAGGTAAAGCCTTTCCTAAGCAAAAGTCCCTGCACTTCACTTTGATTTCATCAGGCTGGTCCAGTTTCATACCCACCCAGAGCAGCCCTGACCCTGCCTGTGTAAGGTTACCCCTGAAAAAAGACCTTTTTATTCTCTTTTAGTGCTAGCAGCCCTTGGCAAAGAGCCTTTTAGTTCAATTTAAGACATCTTTCACTGTGAATCTCTAAAAATCCACCAAATGTAGGTCAGTGAGCGGAGATGGGAAAGGTCAAGCAGCATTTCACTGGCACCAGGACTTGTTAGGAAGAGGAACAGCCTCTTGAACCAAACACTGCTCAAATTGTGGAGCAGCTCCTGCCTAAGGAGAAATGACATCCAGCAAAAGAGCAGGGCAGGGATGTGAGATGGATCCTCCCCTGGCTGAATCTGCCTTGATTCCTCGTGCTGGAGGATGCTGAGAGGGAGCTGGGGCAGCATTAGTGACCTACTGCTCCACTGACTGCTCTCAGCCCTCTCTCAGCCCTGGCCCATCTTTCCAATTCATTATTTCTCCCATTGGAAGGTGACAAATAGAGGGATGGGCTCTGGACTTGGAGAATTATCCCTTAAATAGCAACTAATTCATCTGGCTTCTGGTGGGGTAAGAAATGAAGCCTGAAATGAAAGGATGCTGAAGGGATAAAGAGATTCAAAGTTCAGCAATATCCACTGCAAGCAGAAAAGGACTTTAGAAGGTGATCCTGATCCACCAAGGAAATCCGGATTCTTGTGGATGAGCTAAACCCTGGGGGAAGTGGGAGCTGGAGCAGCAGAACAGCCCTCCAAGAGGAGGAAGGGTAGAGATCCTCTCAGCCAAAAGGTTCTTTGTGTCCATTTTCAGGTTCCCACCACCCAAAGCAGACCAATCTGTTACCCCCTTTTCTTTTTTTTGGGAAAAAGAGAGAGGAGGAAAGGAGGAAAAGAGGAAAAGATTGGCATCTATTCAGAAAGGGGGGAAAAAATGCAAAATAACACTGGGTAGAGACATCACTGCAATGAAATAAAAGGAGGAGAAACATCTATGAGGCAGGAAAGCAAAACCTACAGGTGCAGAGAGCAGGTCCTGCACTTGTATCCCTTGGGAAGGCTCTTCCCTGGGAAGCTGTTCCTGCTTGGGCAGCCCCAGGGCTGTGCCCAGCAAAGGCAAAGCAGGACCTCTCTGAGAGCCCTTGGGGCAGGGAAACGAGTGCTGCTTTCCCACAGCATTTTGGGGGGTGCTTTGGGGTGGCTGCACCCCCTGTGGCTGTGCCACCCCCCGTTCTGAGCTGGGAACAGGCTGGAACAGGGCTCAGAGTGTGTGTTGTGTGTGCAGAGTCCCATCTGCAGCGTTTGGGTGAGGTGGGAATCCTTCTCTGGGAACCAGGAGTTACCCTTTGGGCTTGGCAGGGCGGCACTGGGGGGTTGGTTTGCCATGGGAGCAGGAGAAGGTGCTGCCCCCCTTACTGGGAAAGGTTTCTCTCTGCTTTACTGCTGTAGGAAGAGCAATGAGGGCCAAGCCAGCAACAGCCTCCATGCAGACATGCACAGCTGGGGCACAAACATCATCCTTAACCCTTTCAATGGGCACCTGGCACCAAAAGGATGCTCCTGGCACAGCCCTGGCAGAGTCATGGGGAGGGGAGTGGCTTGTGGTGCCTGGTCAGGGCTGGCAGCTGCTCCAGCAGCAACACTGCAGGTTCCTGGGTGGAAAAATGCAGCTTAAACCCCACAGGGCAGAGCCCAGGGGCTGGGTGGGCACTACTCAGGCAGGGCTGGCTGGAAATATTCTGTATTTTGCAGGGTGGGGATGTCGAGGCTTAAAAAGGGAGAGGGTTTTATGCAGAGCTGGGATTAAAAACCTCTTCAACAGGGAAAAAAAACCCCTCTTTAATAGAGCAAAAAATGCTCTTTAATAGGGAAAAAAGCCTCTTTAATGGGCAACTTGACTGTCATTTGGGCCTGTGCAGTGTGTGGCCACTGCAGTGTTTGGTGGCTTTGGCCATCATTAGGATCTGGGAGGCTCTTAAGCCCCACTCAGGGGTATTTTGATCTTTGCAGACCCTGCTGTGGCCCTGCCCTGGTCCCTCCTGCCTGTGGGGGCTTTGTCTTTCCCTGCCATCATTTCACATGCCCAGTTTGGCCTCCTGAGGCTTCACTTTGCCATTGAAAGGGTTAATGGAGTTCATGCTTAATTGGCAGCACAGAAAGCACCTCGCCCCATGCCTGTTACCTCCGAGTACGGTACCTGGGGTTGGTGTGGCTTCGAGGGCAGCGCCAGGGGTAGAGAGGGGGGGACGGAGAGAGAAGGGAAGAGAAAACACAGGAAGAGATCAAACAACCAGAACACACCGACAGGACACTCGGGACACCTTGCACACAGTCACCAGAGAGCTGAGAGAGAGGGAGTGAAGGCATTAAACACAGCCTGGCACCCTCCTGTGTGTCAAAGCAGCTGGCACAGGGTAGGGATGGCACCTTGGATAAACCACACCAGGTAACACCCCCCAGCCCCACGGTGGTGCCATTCAGCCAAGTGCTTAAGCAGGAGTTTAGATCTAATCCCAGCAAGGACCGGTCCTGACACTGAATTTCACCCTGATTTTGCCCAGTGCAGCTCTCACATCACCTGCTCCTCCTGCCTCGTGTGGGGGTTGGATTTAAACTTCCCCAGGAAAGGAGTGTGGCAAGCAGAAAACCACCTCTGAATGCATTAATGGCTTCAATTTTCTTAATCTGCTTATTTTCTTTAAATTCCAACCTCACTTTTGGTGTAGCTTTGCAGGTCCCTCCCCATCAAAGCGGGCACTCAGCTGCTCATGGTACCCACGTGCCTGGCATGAGCAAAACTCACCCTTGTCATGTTGTACCTCATGTTTTGAGGGCAAACTTTGCCACAGTTCTGTGACTTGCCTGTAAATTATAATTTTTCTTGCTGCTTGGTGGTCAATGCTTTGTCCTTTTCAGCAGGGGAGCATCAGGTGCCACTCGTGCACCCCAAAGCCTGCAGAGAGGGTACCTGACCTTGTCACACAGACAGAGGCACCATCTGCTATTTCCTGACACAAATCAATTAAGTTTTATACACCAGGAGTTGCTTCTGGCTGTTCTTTCACTGTTCACTGCTGATATCAGGGTACAGAAACAAGCCCAGTAAAGGAAATAAAAGAAGCAACTAGAAATCCTGACTATCACCTTCAATCCAACTCCTGTGCTCCTCTTTAAAGCCCCTCTCATGATTGCCAGGGTATTACTTGGCTGTTTTTTCACCCACAGCCCCATCTCCCACCCTGCAGCATCAATTAGTGCTACTGGAACCCACCTAAGAGGTGCTGGGAAGCATTTCATTTCCACTGGGTCAGAGCAGGAATTACTTTTCCTCCTCAGAGCCATTAGTTGGGGAGGGGGAGATGG
The DNA here is from genome assembly GCA_013396655.1 of Campylorhamphus procurvoides. Classification (NCBI taxonomy): domain Eukaryota; kingdom Metazoa; phylum Chordata; class Aves; order Passeriformes; family Dendrocolaptidae; genus Campylorhamphus; species Campylorhamphus procurvoides. Next base: position 53,310 of record WBMV01001462.1, read on the forward strand.
AGGGAAGGAGACGCAGCCCCCATTAAATCCCAGCACTAACCCAATCACGGCGCTCTTAGAGAAGGATAAAGAGACCAGAGAGCTGCCTTTTGTCTCCCCACGTTCCCTCAGGGCTCCTGAACTTTCACTTAGTTTGATGAATGTTCCACAATGGGCATTTTATCTCGTTAAGAGTCTGAGGGTTGGGGCTTCACTTTGGAGGGCCAGGGCAGCTGGTGCTGAGGGGGTGACAGGGAGGTGGCAGCTGCTTCACCCACCCTGAGCCACCTCAAACCCACCCACATCTGACAGCAGAGAGGCAATTAAATCACCTTCAGCAAGAGCAGAGCAAGATCACAGAATCCCAGAATGGTTTGGCTTGGTTGGGATATTAAAGACCATCCTCTTCCACCCCCTGCCATGGGCAGGGACACTTTCCACTAGCCCAGGTTGCTCCAACCTGACCTTGGACACTTCCAGGGGCAGCCACAGCTTCTCTGCCAATGTCTAAAACCCTCTGAGTAAAGAACTTCTTCCCAGTCCCTGCCCTAACCCTGCCCTCTGGCAGCATAAACCCACGATGCCCTCCTGCTTTGGGGCACATGAGGAACCCTCACTGCTCGGGGGGCACCACAGTGGTCCCCCAGTCCCCCAGTCCTTCTTCGAAGCTTGTGCTGCAGCATTTGGTCCTCAGCAGTGTCCCCATCTCTGCAGCTGGAGGGCAGCCACTGTCCTGCCTCTGTGAGCTGCCTGTTTTGGGTGCCCCTCACCCCCCAAGCCCTGGGCACAGCCAGCAGCTCTCCCTGCTTCCATACCTTCGTTCAGCAGCGCTGGAGACTCCTCCACCAGGGCCTCTCCTTCTCCCACCTGGGTGCGGGCGCGCAGGACGAAGCGATAGCGCGAGATGGGGTCTGTCCTCTGCACCGTGAACCTGGTCTGGTTGGGGGAGAAGTTCTCCACCACGGTTCGGCCCGTTTTGGTCCCGTTAACTGGGGAGGAAAGTCAGGGCGTGCTGCTTTCAGCCTGGGTTCAGGAATGCTCTGTGCTCTCCTCATCACCCACCCTGTGCTCGCTGAGGGCTCACAGGTGCTCACAGCTCTTGCTGCTCTTAAATGCTCCTCATTTGGGGCAGCTGGGGACATACTGGACCTGCTGGTGGGGACTGCAGGCTCTGCTGGAGGCTCTGGGAGCATCTTACACAGCAGGAGCTTTGGGTGAGCACAGAAACTACTCAGACTGCACTTAAAGCTCTTCCTAAATCAGACACTGAACTTCTTGCCCTTCCATAACCGAGGCTGGAGAAGTGCTGAGCACCCACCACCCACCCTGCCCTGTGCCAGGACCCCTCTCAACACCAGTCTGTCTCATCAGGGAAGTCTCCAGCTCCTTATGGAGAGATTCCTGTGCTGGGGAAGGAGGGAATCAGCAGCAAGGGAAACACTGAATGACTAAATTATGATCACTAAGAAGATGAGAATACGTGGAACGTACAGGGTTGATATCTAAGGCTGTATCCTGTGAGGACTCCATTGGGATGCTCTGGGTGATCCCACTCCAGATTGATGATTTCCAGATTTGGCTGTCGGATTCTTAAATACCTGGGGGAGCTGGGCACTTGGGAGGAGGAGCAGGGAGGAGGGGGAGAGAAGAGAAGAGAAAACACACGAGATAACACACCTTACACTGGTGAACACGTGGCAGGCTGCCCCACACACTCAGGACACTCCAGAATACCCACACAGACACAGCAAAGGGCAGAGGGACTGAACAAGAACCTGTGCCAGGCCCCAAGTGCCAGCCCGGGGTGTTGAGCAGAGGGGTGTGCAGGAGCAGAAACCAGAGCAGCTCTGCATGCAGCCCATCCCCACGTGCTGTGCCGTGCTGGGACCCACCCAGGGAGGCCACAGAAGGTGCTGCAGCTGAAGCAGAGCTGGGACACAGTTCAGACCCCACTCCTCTATGTTGGACACAGAGTTTTTTACATCCCCCACCCAGCCCAAGGTTTTCATCTCAGCCATTTATCTCTCCAAACCATAAAAAGCAGCCTTTCTTATCACAAAGTGGGATAGTGATGGCTAGAGATGTGCCCAGGGAGCTGCTGCACATCTCCAGGGGCCCTTACCCTGAGGAATGGCCGGGTTATCACTGCTCATTCAAAGCTAGCAAAGGAAGCAAAGAATTATACAGTCTTGAATTCAATTATTCTCCTGGTTGACTCATAATTGCGGTGTCTTAATTGGGGAAAGAGTTTGGCTTGCTGATCTGAGAGATTAGGAATGTATTTATTTTTAACCAGCAGTTGTGCAGAGTGTCATTCAGTCTCCTAAATGTCAATAAAATAGCTTAGTGGCATAGGAAAACCAAAAATCAGAGTTTTCCTCGAGCCAAGAGTATAACCTGCTGTAATTGTTTCAATGAATGCCATCCACATACCTTTACAGCCCCCCCAAATCTCTACAGCCACCCCAAATCCTGTGCCTTCAGCTCTCACAATGTCCCTGACTGCAAAACCCACAGGAACAGAATCCTTCCTTTTGAAACAAGCTTCTTTATGGCTGATCAATAGGAAACCCTTAGGAAATGATGAGAGCATCCAAGAAAATGCTGAGGAGGAGACAGGGCTGAGAAGTGTTGCTCTTGTGCAGCAGGATGAGGATGGAGAGGCAGAGAAAGAGGAACAACCCACTGGATTTTTGAGATGAGATTTGTTTCCAGCAAAAGATTTGCTTCTAGCAAATCTCTCCTTGTGTTTTTGTAGCATCCTGTGCCAAACCCCCCCAGTGCTGTTGGAAGAGTCACTGCCAGGCACTGAAAGTGCAGCTCCAACACAAAATTATCAGCGTGCCTATAAATAGCCCCTGTGACAGCAGGAAAATTAAAACCTCAAGTTCATCCTTGCCACGAGCTCCTCAAACAGAACAACGAGGTGCTCCTGCCTTCAAAAACCTGACAGGGGTGTTGGTGACGTCCTTGCAGAACAAAAGGACTCAGCTCTTGGGCAGATTTTCCTGCCTTTTCCAGGGCAGGAGGAATCCACTCATTGTCGTGTCCCCAGCCCACAGGACGGGGACATTTGGGGGTCAGGCAGCAAACCAAGGGCGTGGAGCTGCAACTCTGAAGAGGATTTGCAAACATTCCTCTTGTTCAGCCTAGAATCTACTTGCTGATGTGTTTAAAGGGATTTTTTGGGTGGTGAGAGCACCAATAGCCAGCTCAGAGCTGTCCCCTACCCTGCAGTGACAGCAGCAGCACGTGACAGTGACACTGCCCAGATGATGCTCAGAATTATTCCTAAATAAGTTCTATTTCCTTAAAAAGGAGTCTCTGCATCAGTGGGAGAAAATACTGCGACCTAATCCATGAGAAGGGAGATTCAATCTGTGAAACAGCTCTGGGTGATGCCCACGTTTTAGAAAACCAAATTAAAGCTCAGGGTTTGACATGTTTTGGTGCTCTCAGAGATGGGGGAGGGAAATATTGCTGAGAGCTGGGCACCAGGAATGCAGAATTCCTGAATTGCAAGGACATTTGGCAGAATCCAGGGTAAAGAAGAAACTGAGCAAGACAATTCAGCATTTGTGCTAAAACTCTGCCTATCTGGCATAATAAAATGTGGACTAATTAGCATGAGAAGCGGGAAATCATTAACCAGTCAAAGACAGAATACTAATTAATAAGAGAACCAGGTAACTGGTAGGCAATAAACAGTAATTCCTTTGCTTTCTGTGTATATTTCCATATCTAAATATTTCCTATTTCTGTGTATAAATAGTTCCAAGTTTTGACAACTGCTCTACACACAGGTGGATTTATCCCCACGTACCTCAGGCTGAATGAGATAACACCAACTTTCCAACCCAACAAATATGAGTTTCCTCCCTGCTTTTTGGGACAGGCTCAGCTCAAAGCTCTCCCTAAAATCTGCCCTCAGCACCGAGGGAAGGGTGTTTTCCCAACATACCTCCTTCAGGAGTGGGGAACTCCTTCACTTCACTGCGGGGCCCATCTCCTCTGCCGTTGGTTACAACCATCTCAAGCTTGTAGTTGCTGTAAGGGAACAGCCGGGACACAATGCCCCGGTTTCTGTCTCCAGGAAAACTCACATACTGCCGTTTTTTGGAGACCCACAGGTTCTTCAGCAAACTACTGTCTCTCCAGAAATAGGCCTTCAAGAAACATGCATGGCAAGTGAAGCTTTTCCCACGTAAATGCAAGATTTTATATATATATATATTAACAGAGAGCAGAATTTTGCCTTTCCAAAGAGCGGCTCAGAAGCTTTTTAGAGCGATTAGTGAAGCTGCACGTCCCACCAGGTCAGGGTGTCACCCACAGAAGAGGCTGAGCAGGGGGTTAAGTGCTTACCAAAGGGCACAGAGCAAAACCATTAAGCTCAGACTAAGAGCTGTCTCTCTTCCCAAGCCTTAGACAGCCAATGATTCTCCCCTTCCACGTGGAGTACAAGGAAAGGTGGGACACGTCCAGGCACAAAGGAAAGCCTGAATTTGGGAAGTCTCCCATTCAAAGCCCTGACTGCAAATCTTATTTCATGCAGAAATAAGATTCATTCAGAAAATAGACCAGAAAAAGAGCAGAGGCAGAAAAATGAGAGCAGTGCCCAGCGGATTGTTGGATTTGAAGGGTTGGAACTGGTTGCAGGGCACGTGGTTTTGGTCTTAAATGCTGAGAAAAGGGCCCTGCTCAGACTTTTGCTTGTTTTGAACAGGGGCCACCCTCTGTACATAAACATTAGTGCTTTACCTCAGCAGGAAATATTAAACATTAGCAGAGAACCCCAAAGCACAGCAGAATCCAGGTTGTCTTTAGTGGCCAGTTAGTACAACCCGCTGGGATTAGGCTTTACAGGGCTTGATGTTCATTAAAAAACGATGGAGGAACTTTAGGGATGACACAAAAACGACCCTGTTTGGGGTCCTTCCCCCCAGAGCCCCCTTCCTACAGGGGTAGGACCATCCCAGCCCCGCTCTGGGTGCACATGGACAGCCCTGCTTGCTTTGAGCACCCCAGATCCTGCAGGGGTGCTCTGGGAAGGGCCACCCCAGCCCTGGGGGGACAAACAGGAGATGTCCCCAGCCCCACCCAGGCACCACAAAGAGCAAACCAAGCCTTCCTTGGTGCTGCCCCAGAGCAGAGCTCAGCCCTTGTGCTCTGCACCCAGAGAGCCCAAAGTGTCCTGGTGGCCACAGGAGAGTTTTCCATCATCCCCATCACCAGCAGCTCCATCAGGAGCCACCTGGGAATGTTAGAAGGTTAGATGTGTTACAGGGCAGTGCCCAGGAGGTTTGGGGTTCTCACTCTGTACTCCTTGAGCTGTCCCTGGATGGTGTCCAGGTGCACTCGTGTCCAGGTCAGAGCAATGGCAGTGCTGTTCAGCACTCTAATCCTAACGTCGGTGGGTGCAGCCTTGGGATCTGGGTGGGCAGGGAGGGAGCAGAGTGGTCTTTAAGTCCCCGGCAGGACCCTGGGGGTCAGACAGACACACACACAGACACCTCTCTGCCCTTGCCATGGGATCCCCATCCCAGCAATGCTAGATGCTGCAAATGACAGCTCTGCCCTTTAAGATTTAAATCACATTTCACCCCTCCAGTCATCACAAGAATCGTATTTCACCTTTCCACCCATCACGATCCAGTTCAGAGCAGGGTTTCCTGCTGCAAGGAGAGGGTTTGGCTTCCCTCCCTCTCCAAGAGAAGGATCCAGCACATCCAGGTCCCTGCCTTACCTGGCCAATGTCAGACCCCAAAGTTCCCAAACTCTCAGCTGGGTCCAGTTTTGCTTCCAGTGCCCAACTCTTACCCTGATTTCCACCTTTTCTCCCCATTTTCCTTCCCCTGTTTCCTCCAGGAGATGCCCAGCTGGACCATGTGCTGTCTGTGCCATCACAGCCCCAAAACTGCAGCTTTACTTCAAATTTCTGAGCCCTGTTTGTGCCCCTTGATTCAAGCCTGGACTTGTATGTTCTCACCTGGTTTATCCACCTTCCTTCTTGGTAATCCTGAAGATACACAGAAAAGGGCCCCAAACCACAAACTAATATTTGTATTTCTATAAAAATAAAGCAGTTGGCAGCAAACCACGTTCTCCCAACAGGATAAGGATAATGGGAGTTGAGAGTCTCAGATGCTACAAGCACAGAAGGTGATACCCAGCAGCCCAGAAAAAGGTGAAAAGAGAATTAAACAAGCTGGTTGCTGTTCTGTGTGACCAAGGGAGAGGTTTAAAGGAAGATAAGCTGAGCAATGTGTTGCAAACAGGAGCCCAAGCTGGGGCTTAGCTGAGGCTTTATCAGAGAGGCACAAGAATCCAGTGCAGGGTGAACTAAGGACCTTTTGGTCATGCATAAAACCTCTCATCTGAGATGAACTCGGTGCTCTGCAGATGTCAGGGCCAGAAAATGTAATGCCACTTATTGGAATACAGCCAGAGTCCACCTGAAGTGAAATCCTGCAGGTTTCCACACTCAAAGTGTTGTCTGGGTATCACAAAGGCAAAGGAGAGGGTGGGTCACTTGGGTCGTGCAGGCAGAGCCCAGAACAGGATCCAGTGGCCAAGCCTTTCCCCCAGTCATGGAATCATGGAATGGTTTGGGTTGGCAGGGACCTTGAAGCTCACCCTGCCATGGGCAGGGGCACCTCCATCAGACCAGGCTGCTCCAACCTGGCACTGGATTTTTGTGCCAAATCAAGCTGTGACCGTGCCCCGGGCACAAGTGCCAACCCCCTGAGCCGGGTGGGCTCCTGCCCTGGGCACTGCTGGTACTCACAGTCCTCCCCAGAGTAGCCAATGTAGGTGTCGGGCTCGGGGGCTCTGCCAAAGTCATTCTCAGCCTGCACTTTGATCTCGTAGGGGACGTAGATGGGGGTGTTCCACACCACGTGCCGGGGGGTCTTCACCGTCTCGTTGTACCAGCTGCCCCGGGGGTCCCGTCGCCTCCACCTCACGATGTACCTGAGGTTGGGCCCATAAGCTTGAGTTGCATTCAGGGGCTTCATGGACCAAAACAGAGAGACAAAGTGAGAAGGAGAAAAAAAGAACTGTTTCTCTCCAAGGAGCTCCAAAAGGTTCTTCTGCTCAGCAGCTGGGTCTTATTTTGGGTTCCATCAGCGAGTCTCAAAGGAGGTCAATACTTCTGTTCCCAGGGAGAGACACAGCTGGTTCCTGCCCTCTGGAGCCAAGGCAGGACCAGGAAACTCATATTCCTACAATCATAAAATCCTGGAATGCTTTGGCTTGGAAGGGACCTTAAGGCTCATTTGGTTTTACCCATTGCTATGGGCAGAAACACCTTCCATGAGACCAGGTTGCTTGTATATATATGTTATATTACATATAATAAATCAAATACGTACATAATATAGATTACATACAATATATATTCCATCTATATTATCCCCGTATTCCAGTCTATATTCCCACTGCAATCTCAGTCCTCCTGCCAGCTCATGCCTTATTTGTGGATGACACCTGCTGGTACAAACAGCAAAGCAAGAGCTGCTCTGTAAATCCTCCGTACTACGTAAGGAACTGGGAAGACCCTCCCTAACTTCTGTTAGCAACCACCTTTTATTGGTTTTACATCACTGCAAATTTGGTTTTTTTAATCACAAACCACCTTCTAGGCTCTACCAATGGCCTCTCTTGTGTCTTCTGCTTTTTATTTCATCATAGAACTATCAGAGAATGGCCTGGGTTGGAGAGGTACTTAAATATCATCTCATCCCACCCTGTGCCATGGGCAGGGACACTTTTCCACTAGCCCAGGTTGCTCCAAGCCCTGTCCAACCTGGCCTTGGACACTTCCAGGGATCCAGGGGCAGCCACAGCTTCTCTGGGCACCCTGTGCCAGGGCCTGCCCACCCTCACAATACAGAATTCCTTCCACTGTCCCATCCAACCAGCCCTCTGGCAGTGGGGAGCCATCCCTGGGTCCTTGTCCCTCCAGGACCAAAAGGCATCAGAGGAGAACTCACTGTCCAGGTTATCTCCATGTTGTTTTTTTGGGTCCCTGCACCTTGAACTCCCGTTGGGTTGATTTCAGGACCTGAAATTCACATTGTCAAAAAACAAACCAAAAAAAAGGCATTTTATAATATTGAAAACTGACCATCTGAGTGGTTAAAAACCCTTTTACTGTGCAAGCCAAAAGTACTTCCAAGACACAAGTTAATGGCCTGATTTTTCCAGAAGTTCCCATTCAGGTTAATGGAACATGAGACTCTCAGTACTCTTGAAAACCAGGCCACTTATTTAGGAGGCTTTTTTTTTTCTTCCCCCAAACGTCCTAAATCTTTGAAAGACAGCCATTGAGCCCCAGGAGCCGAGGTTGTCACTTTGAGACCTGAGCGACGATGGGCAATGTCGCCAGCCAACACTAGATGCCAGCAGACCCTGCAGAAATCTCTGCCAATGGGTAAATTAAGAAGGGCACCAGAACTCCGGAGCTTCCTGTGAATTCCCTGTGTGTTTTCCCAAGGATTGGAGCCTGTTTACTTCTGGATCACAGGGGCTGAAGGGACCTGAAGGATCACCCAGTGCCACCCCCTGCCATGGACAAGGACACCTCTCTAGCCCAGGTTGCTCCAAGCCCATCCAACCTGGCCTTGGACACTTCCAGGGATCCAGGGGCAGCCAGAGTTTCTTTGGGCACCCTGTGCCAGGGCCTGCCCACCCTCTCAGCATCAATCTGGGCTCCTGGTCAGCTTTGACAGTGGCCAAAGAATGGCACTTTTGGGACAAAATGCCTTTTCCAGTGGTTTGTTTACACTTGAGTCTAATTTTCCAACAGACTCCTGAGCTTCCTGTGGTTCTAAAGGATGAAAAACCTTCTTTAGAAAGCTCCTCTTGTGAAACCAGGGTTTTCCTTCAACAGATTCTACTTGGAGTGACCTTGGCACGACTCCTTCCATTTGAGTTTTGCTGCTCTGCATTTCATCAGCCACGGGCTGGGGGATTTGATACAGAAAGTCACACCCCAGCCACAGAATCAGCCAGGTTGGAAAGGACCTCTGAGATCATCAAGTCCAACCTTTGACCAACACCACCTTATGCCACATCCAGTCTCTTCTCAGACACCTCCCGGCACGGTGACTCCCCCACCTCCCTGGGCAGCCCCTTCCAATGCCCAATCCTTGACTGGCTAAAGAACCTCTCCCTAAGGGATACCCTATCCCTGTTCTTGGGGTCACACCCCACGAGGGCAGTGCTGAGGGGACTCACGTGCCCCGTTGGTCTGGTAGCGCTCCGAGGGCAGGCTGGGCACGCTGCTGCCCACGTCGTTCACTGCAATCACCCGGAACTGGTAGTTGACATAAGGAGAGAGGCTCAGGTGGGCCGAGTTGACACTCCCGGGGTACCTGGAGTGGTTGTGCCACACTCCCGGCTGGAAACGATCCTCCTCGAACTGCACGATGTAGTCTGGGGGAGAGGGGGCACTGGGTGAAGGGCTGGGCTCCCAAGGGGGGTTGTCCCCGCTCTGTGCAGAGGGACAGGGGGGTCTGGGGTCCCACCTGTGATGGGGCTGTTGTTGTCATCGCCAGGGATCCACGTGAGCTGCACGCTCCGCTCCTGCAGGTCCGACAGCTCCAGGTCCCGGGGCCGGTCGGGCCGTTCTGTTGGCCAAGGAATGACACAAATGAGGCTGGGATTGTCCCAGGAGCTGGGGGTCCCTGTTCCCACCCCTGCTCCCTGGCTGTCTTCACCCACACCCGGGGGAGGACACGTGCTCTGGGGCACAATCCATGCCCTGCAGCTCCTGGTGGACCAACCCTTGCCTTGAAACCCTCCCTGTCCCAGCACCACTGGTGGTGGAACCACCAGGCATTGGCTCAGCAGGGGGATATCTGACCTGGTATTGGTCCAAAACAGAGATGCAAACAAATAGGACGGAAAGGACATAAAAGCTCAGTGGAAACATAGACCTGTTGGTTGGAAATTCCCCTGGCACAATTCTGGTTCCTTTGTCTGGTCACAAGAACCAGCTCGTGCAACAACAGGAATAAATCCTTTCCAGGTAAAGGCCAAGGGATTCAACAGGACTTTTTTCTCCCAGCAGGGCTTTTCTTTTTCAAGTACAGCTGAAGAGATTCTTGCACTCAGGATCTGGCACTTTGGGACAGAAAATGTTGTGGCACGGGACCTTTCCACCCACAGCCATCTGGCTGGGTTTTGAAGGACAACTTGGAGAGGACTTGGAAGCATCAGCTCCCAAATTTTTCAGCTGCCACACTTCTCTGCTGGCGTTACTGGCGAGGCAAACCAAAATCAGCTCAGAAAATAAAACAAAGGCAATGAATTAGTGCTGATTACCTTTGGGTAAGTCTCTCAAACGGTTAGCAGGGACGGCTGCAAGGTAAGACAGTGGTTGTTAACGGGGTTAGTTTAGTCATTAAGCTTGGGTGGCCAAAGGAGCACCTGGCAAATATAAAGTTACACACAGAGTTACAGATTTGGGAAGGAATCGATCCTGCCTGGGCAGCAGAGCAGGTACATCCTTCCCCCAGGGACCTCCAGCCATGCCCTCACAGCTTTGTTCGTGTTTGGAATACACAGCCAAGGGGAAACATCAGCCTGAGATGGAGTTAATGAGCTATTAGGGGGAGAGGAAGGGATATAAATCAAGCCCAGTGGAATTATTGGGGATCTGGGATTCACGTGGCACTCCAGCTGCTGGAGAGCAGTGGCATTCCCAGGAATCAGAGGTGGCCAAGGGCAGGGGATGATGAATCTCTGTTTTCCAAGGAAATCTCACAGTGAGCACAAGCAGGGAATGGGCTCAGCCTGTCCCTCCCTGTGCTGCAGAGGGGACATGCAGGGCCAGGGCCAGCTGGGTCACCCCCAGTTCCCAGCATTGCTCAGCACCCCAACACCCCCTTAATTCACTGCCAAATTTAGGACTGTCCTCCCAGAGCTTCAACATCCACGTGGGGATATTTTTGGCCACATGCAATAACTACTCTTCTATTTTCTCGCTCTCAAACACAAGTTTTTCTCAACTCCAGCTCAGCACTGGTGCCCGAGACGAGGCAGAGTGTCCTTGTCAAGCCCTTCAAGGGAACAACTGCTCTGCCAGCACCTCCCTGAGCATCCAGAGGACAATTTGGAGAGCACAGACCTTTCAGCCTGACCTTGAAGGGGGTCTGTTCTATTAAAAATCCAGCCCTCAGCTGTGGGGTGGGGGCAGCTTTACCGAGCACAGTGAGATAAGCCTTGGCCGAGTCCTTGTCCAGCTCCGTGCTGGCCACGCACGTGTAATCCCCTTGGTCCCTCTCAGCCACGCCAAATATCGTCAGACCATCATCTTCTTTCTTCATCCTTGAAGAAAACAATAATCACACCACTGTTCCAGGCAGCAGGATCGAGGGCTGGCTGTTCTCGCCCAAATACAGCTCAAAGCCCAGCCAGAAGAGGAGAATGTGTCTGGTCTCAAGATTTTATCAGCTAAGGATGTGTTGAGTTATTCTGGGAAAGCTCATTTCCTAAGGAATCAGCACATGAGCCCTGGTGTGTGTCTGGGGAATAATCACACCAGGAGGGGAACAGCCAAGCTCAGGCACCTGCCCTGGGATCAGATCTCACTCCTCAAGAAGGGAGCCAGCTATGGAAAGGAAATTAAAGCTGCACCAGTCACAGCAGATAAAAATTCATTTTGAGGCAGGTTGTTATTAACTCGCTCAGTTTATCAAGATGTCCTAAAATATCCTTGAATAAAACCTACAGCAAAGTCTTGATTTACTGATAAATCAGTTGCAATTACTAAGCAGTGTCTGTTGGAAGGAGCTGGTAAATTAAAAGCATCAAGAACATCAAACCCACCTAGATGGAAACTCAATATTTATCCATATTATCCCTGAAACACTCTGTACAAAGTCCACCAACCCTGGGAGAGAAGATCCATGAAACTTTTGGGCACAGACCTGTTTCCCAGGTACAGGGGGGCATCGTCCTTCAGCCAGGTGACCGTGAGCCTCAACGTGGGGTCGTGCTTGACACGGCAGTGGAGGCGGGGCATGGTGCCCCTCTTCACCACCTGGTCCTCGGGCCCCCTCACAATCCTCGTGGGGTCTGCACCAGGTCACAGAGGAAGGGTTAGACTCCAAACTCCTGGCTCTTGGCTCAGGAGCTCAGTGGGGGTTGGTGTTATTTGGAAGGGACACTCGGATGTTGTGTTTGTCCAGCTTGATGGATGGGTGGTCTATGACACGACTAAATTAATTTAGCAAGCCATTAATTCATGCTGAACCTTTAAAACCCCTGGGCTTTCTGAGTCAGCAATCAGATCTGCTGAACAGGGAAAGCCCTGGCAGAAACAATTCAGACAATGTTTTCTTGTCCTCAGTTCACCCTGAGGAACACTTTGTTTTTCTGTTTGTGCTGCTGATGGCATCTCAAAGCCCACACCAAGCCCTTCTACAGCTCCAGCATATCCACAGCCTTGGGTTTTTATCAGCATTAAAGAGGAATTTGTACCATTCTCAGGATTCCAGCTCTGGATCACGTGCCCGTCCTGCTGACAGACTGGGGGGCACAGCCAACCCCCCTTGACCCAAATTGTTATTCCTGCTGCAAGTTTCAGAAGATCCAAGAGACCCTTTTGACCCAGAGCCCTTCATGGCCCTACCTTTGACCTCCAGGCGAACCTGGGCCTCTGCTTTCCCCAGGATGTTGGTGGCCACGCAGGTGTAGATGCCCTGGTCCTCCTTCCGAGCCATGAGCATCTCCAAGCTCCCGTTCTCGTGTGCCTTGTAGTTCCCTCCATCCAGCGTGTTCCCCTGGCCGTTCTTGAACCTCACAACACCACAAAGTGCTGTTGGAAGGGAAGAAAGAGCAGGACCCCCCCACTTTCCCAGCCCTCAGCCTGGCAGGGGAGCTGCTGCAGCTCTTACCATCGCAGGGTGGGGATGGGAGAGCCGAAGAAGGGGCAGTCGAGCCGGGTCCTGTTGTTCTGGATCACCTTGATGAGCTGGTTGCGGGGGGCCAGGATCCGTGGGGGCACATCTGCAAACAGCACAAACCACAGCCATGCAGGAGGAGAAGGAACCAGTGCCTGGGTTCTGCTGCTCCTTTCCAGTCCCTCCATCCCTCTTCATGTTTCTTTTGTCCACTGGCACTTTCAAAACCCAGTAGAGCTTCTCCAGTCCCTCCCTCTCCTCTTCCAGCCTGGCTAAATGACTCAGCTCTTGTCTTAGGACTCCCTTTGCCTTGCTTGGCTTGGCAGGTCCAGGGCAATGGATTTCTGCTCCAAAGCCCAGCTGAAGAGGTCAGGAACCTTTGTGGAGTACTAATGACATAGAGGAAGGCAAAGGCAGAACTTCAGCAGAGGGAAGGGGGCTTTAAAAAGAGGGAGAATATTTACACGGGCAGATGGTGAGAGGACAAGGGGGAATGGTTTTAAAGTGAAAGAGGAGAAATTTAGATTAGATACCAGCATGAAATTCTTCCCTGTGAGGGTGATGAGGCCCAGGCTGCCCAGAGAAGCTGTGGCTGCCCCATCCCTGGAAGTGTCCAAGGCCAGGTTGGACTGGGCTTGGAGCAACCTGGTCTAGTGGACAGCAGGTTGAAACTACCTGATCTTTAAGATCCCTTCCAACCCACACCAGTGTTGGCCTGTGTGAAGAGAGGGCTGCAGGGGGTTGTCCTCCCAGGGCTCACCCAGCACGCTGACGAAGGCGTTGGCCAGCAGGTAGCCGTGCTCGTTGGACGCGTTGCACTGGTACACGGCGCTGCTGCCGATCTGCGTGTCCCGGAACACGATGGTGTCTCCAGCCACCTCCCGGCTCGGGTTGGGGGCAGAGGCTTCCAAACGAGAGAGCACTCATTAAACTCATTAAGTTCAAGTCCTCCACACAGTGTCATTTCACTTCTTTCTATCTCAGTACGGGTAAAAGCAGATGATGGGATGTGACCTCCCCAGCCCGAAGTGAGCCCGTGGTTCAACGGGCACCATCTCAGACACTACCCTAGACCAGAAGTGAAGAGCCTAAACTAGCAGTGAAGACCCTAAACTGGCAGTGAAGACCCTAAGCTGGCAGTGAAGACCCTAAACTGGCAGTGAAGACCCTAAGCTGGCAGTGAAGACCCTAAGCTGGCAGTGAAGACCCTAAGCTGGCAGTGAAGACCCTAAGTTGGCAGTGAACACCCTAAACTGGCAGAAACTGGCACAAAACTTGCAGTGAAGACCCTAAACTAGCAGTGAAGACACTAAACTAGCAGTAAAAACCCCAAATCAGCAGACACTAGCCTAAACTAGCAGCAAATACTCTAAACTAGCAGAAACAACCCTAAACTAGCAGTGAAGACCCCAAATCATCAGAAACTGCCCTAAACCAGCAGTAAAGACACGTGTGAGATGCCAGAGCCCCCAGCAGTGCCTGGCACCCCGACAGCAGCTCTGCCTCGTGCTCAGCCCCACCTTCCTCAGCCAGGTTTGCTGTGATGAGGCCCAGACCCCCCTCTCACCTTCGATGGGTTCTCCATTCACCAGCCACTGGATGGTGGGTTTGGGGTTGCCATTGGCACGGCACACGAGCCGCCCGTCCTCGCCAGGGGCCAGGATGAGGTTCTCAGGTTCATCCAGCCAGTAGGGAGCAGCTGGAAAACACACCAAGGCACCAGTTACATGGGCAGCAGCTCCTCCCAACACCCATCCACAGCTCCCTGGTGAGGTAGGACAGTGACAACCCCGTCCTCTCCAGTGGGACTCCCCGGGGACAGGGAGGGTGGGGGTCCCCTTCTCCTTGGCCACACAAAACCACAACCATTTCTAGGGGTGAAGTTCAGCTGAGAGCAGGTCTCACACCACTTTTGGGTCAGTTTGGGCAAGATGGCTTTGAAGTGGAAGAGAGGATGTTTAGGTTGGGTATGAGGGAGAAATTGTTCCTTGTGGGGGTGGGCAGGCCCTGGCATGGGCTGGGCAGAGAAGCTGTGGCTGCTCCATCCCTGGAAGAGTCCAAAGCCAGGTTGGAGAGGGCTTGGAGCAACCTTGGCCAATGGAAGGTGTCCCTGCCCATGGCAGGGGGTGGAACTGGTTGGTCTTTAAGATCCCTTCCAACACAAACAATTCCATGATTCTCTAAAGACACAAGGATGGTTGGATACAGCACAGAACCCACCCCCCAAGAAAGCCCCCAGTGCCCCTTCCAGCACTGAGAGCATCCCCTGCTGTCCCCTCCCAGCTCCAGGTGTGGAGGTGCCAAAGATGGGAAGGTAAAGGTGACGTACCCTTCACTCTCACCGAGATCGTGTGGCGGATGCTGCCCATCTTGTTGGAGGCCAGGCAGAAATACTCCCCAGAGTCCTCCTCGGACACGTTGGAGATGCGAAGGGCCTTGTTAAAGTTCTCCAGCTTGGTTTTACCCACTGGGAGCTCCCCTCCTTTCTTGTACCACATGATGTCCGGCGCTGGTCTGAGGAGAGAGAAGGAGATAAATGATTTTGCAAGATGGGAACGTGACTCCTAGGGAAATAGTTGATGATCCTGCACTGGCAATCATTCACACCCAGAGAGAAGGACTGATCCAGCTGCTGGGACACCCTCCTTCCTGCCACCACCCCTAAACCAGGACCCTGAGCACCACCAGGAGCAGGGTTCACCTCATGGCTTGTGCTTGGGGATGCAGAATCCTAGAATCCTGGAATGCTTTGAGTTGGAAGGGACCTTAAAGACCATCTCATTCCACCCCCTGCCGTGGGCAGACCAGCAGAGCACTGAGCCCAGCACCTTTCTGGGGGCACATGGACCACAACTGTCCTCACCCACAGTGTGGTGAGGAGCTCCAGGAGTCACAGATCTAAGGACAAACCAGTGGGGAATTATCCTTGGACAAACATCAGGAGATGCCCACAAACCTCAGTTCCCTCTTTCCTCAATGCTTTTATGCATCAAGTAGGTTATGAGAGCACTGTAAACTCTTGCTAAAAGGGAGCAATGACCTCTTTTTCTGAACCAGAGGTATTTCCACTGGTGGTTCTTCCCCCTGATGCCACTCCATGCCACTGGGAGTGGCTGGGGACCACCCTGTCCCCTGCCCAGGGTACGTACACTCCGGATGCAATGCACTCCAGCAGGAGATCCACCCCTCGCAGCACCATCTGACTGCTGGAGGTCCCGTAGGGGTACATGAAGCTGGGAGTTGTTTCTGTGATCCCTCGGGCTGGAATCAGCAGGAGAGAAAAAGGAAACAAAAACAAAAGAAACAAAACACGGGGCTTTTAAACTCTCCTTCTGCCAGAAACACACGGAAGGTGTCACTGTCACCTCCCCGGCCGGCCTGGGCTACTGAACTCACCCAGAAATGCACCTGGAAGGGACAGAAGGGCTCAAAATGAAGTTTAAATTTAAAAATAACAGGGTAGAGAGAGGATGCTTGGCAGGCAGAGGGACAAAGAAGCAGCAGAGGGTGGGCAGAGGGAGCTGAGCCACGGGAATGGTCCCTGCACCATCAGCTCCCACCTTTCCTGCCCATCCCTCCCTCTGGCACAAGGACTGGGCTGAAATCAGATGAGACTGGGAAATACTGATGGACAAACACATAACAAAGGACAAATGGTCACAGGAAGGGTTTACTCAGACAACTGGGATGGTTTGACACAGAGGTCTCTGGAATGTGGAGCATCCTGGCACCACCTGGGGCTCCAGCAGCACCAAAGGGGCTCTCCAGCCTTCCTAAGGGCTGGAAGGACAGTCCCCTTTGGAAAGGAACAACTCGGCCACCAAAATGACACATTTCAGGACTGGACAGGGAAGTTTAATAGGAGAAAATCAGGGGAAGACACAAGACAACTCTCTACAGATACACACAGTGAAGGTCTCTTTGTCAGGGGAAAAATTAATTCTTGATGGAATAAATTCCATTAATAAATGGAATTATTAACCCAGATCTGGATCAGTGAGGACGAAATAGGATGAGATGGGTTTGAAAGCAGCAGTAGCAGAGATGGAAGTTATGAGATTAGGAAAGGGGATGGAATGGGCAGGATTGGCACAGGGACACTCCAAGTACTGGAGTGATCCATGGGGAGAGCCCAGCATGGGGCAGGAGCAGGATCTGGGGGTGCTTTGGCATCCCCAAAGCTCCCCTGGCTCAGTGAGCAGGAAGCAGCCAGGAGTGCCCAGCGCCACGAGGATTTGGGGGATGCCCACGTTTATTTGGGAAGCCTCCAGAGCTGTGCCAGGGGAAGAAGGAACAGAGAGAGGACAGGGGCTGTTCTGGAGTTCCCATCAGCCTTGTGCCAGGGAAGGAAAACCCAACCTCAGGAATTAATCCACACCTTGGAAACAACTGCACATCATCTAGAGACACCCAACCTGTCCCACAGCCCCACGAGGATCCACGGCAGGTTAGTCAATTATTCGATTAATGGATTACCAGGGCAGGCACATCCTCAAGGGCCAGTTCTCCAGGCTGGCAGAAGCTGCTCTTGGCAGCCCTGCCCCTGCAGAGGGGCTCAGTCCTGGCTAACCCTGCCAGCCCATGCCAGGCTCTGCAGGGCATGGCAGAGCCACAGGCTGGGCTCAGGGTCAGTTTATCCCACATCTCCAGCCACACTCCTGAGCTTCTCTCATCTGATCAGAGCAGTGGGATATTATTTTATTGGCTTTTATCAGCCAACAGGCTGCTGGACTCCCTCCCTTTGGACCCCCTTGGCAGAACTCAAAGAGCTAAGCAGCAGTGCAAGCCAAATTTTATGAGCCATATATTAATGATGGAAATTAAAAATAAGGGAGATAAATTAGTACCCTATCCACTTGTTTAATAAACCTAACAACAACACTGCACAGCTGACAAACTTTTCGCCTTAGTGCAGCACAACTAATAAATATTTTGCTAAGAAGGAGCAGCCACAAATTCCCCCAGGCAGAGGTTCTGCTCCAGCTCTGAGCCTGTGGAAGCTGCAGCTGGGAGCTCTCAGCCATCCAACAAAGTCTCACTCATCCCTTCGGATGCATCAGAACTGGAAAAATAAATCCTTTGGCTATTTATTTCTGCTCAAAAATAGACACACTGCTTCCAAACTGTCTCTGCTGTGGTCCCTGTCTCTGTGAAATTGGATCCCAGAAACATCCCTGTCTCCCCCCGGAGCAGCCACTGCCCCTCCCACCGTCCTGACCTGGAGACAGCTAAAAATTCCCCTTCAGCTCCCCTGGCCAGGGCTGGGCACAGCCAGACACAGCCCATCTGCTCTCCCCCTGCTCAGCCAGCCAGCTCCAAACACCCCACAGCTCTGCCAAAAACACAGGGAAAAAAGAACAAAACAGGCTTTCAGTTCCATAAAAAAAAAAAAAAGGTGAGAAACTTCTGCTAATAAATATCCAATTAATCCTTTCAGCTCATTTTTCCTTGGTAATTGCAGCCAGTTTGCCCACACAATCCAGCTTGGCAGCCAGGAAATCACTGCCCTCACTCAAGGGCTGGGTGGCATCTCCCCTGGTTATCCTGGCCCTCGAGGGCAGGCTGGGATGGGTGTCCCAAAATGTCACATCCACACAGCAGGTCCCATGGCCCTGGGATGAGGGACATCCCAGGAATGGGACTCCCAGCCTCCAGAGGGGCTGAGAGCCCCAAGAGCCCCAAATCCCTAAAATCCTTGGGATAGATGCCCTTTTCCCCACCCCAAAGACTCCTTGCCTGTCCCAGGGGCCAGCCCAGCCAGACAGGTCATTCCAGGGAGAAACACGGGGTCAGCGACCAGGAAAAGGGCTGAGGGTACAAACTGTTTCACCAGCTCATTAACAATTAATTAAGTGCTGGGTTGGAATTCAGATGTGATTGAATTCACTGAAGCCATGGAGTTTTCCAGGGGATGTTAAATGCAAATAGTCCTTATAATGCAAAGAGCAGGAAGTTTATCCTAAAATAGAAATAGAACAGAAATCTTTGAGATTGTGCAGATAAAATCTCATTTTCCTGCCTAACTCTTAAGCATCCGATTTTTCCTGAACAAAACCGTGCAGTGGGAGATCAGGAAGGCCAGAACCACCACTGTCCACTGGATTTCTCTGTCCCTGTCCCTGCAGAGGCATCTCCTCTCATTCCTTTCTCCTTGAGGAACGATGCCATCCATGCAGCTCCCACGGAAGCTGATTTTGCTGACAATCCCTTTCCACAGCCATTTCTCCAAGTATTTTCAGACTCTGCCCAGCCCATTTGCTGCCACCAGCACTTCTGGTTGTCCTGCAGAGCCCTCCTCAGCTCCTCAGCATCACCCCCAGGAACCTTCTGGTCCTGGTGCCAACACCCCAGTTCCCCCAGCAGGGACACCGACCCCAGTGCCCTCCCCTGGCACATCCCGCTCCTCTCACACTCCAGCTCTGTCTGCTCTCGGCTGGCAAAAGCCCTCCTTGTCCCCAGAAGTCCCCATGGCACGACAGAAAGTGCCCTGGGTTGTGCCAGGCCCAAGGGAAGCTGAGGGATTTCACTCCAAGACACTGTGGGGACCAGGGTAGGGCATCACTGGGGTTGTCCCCACCCTGCTGCCACAAAACCCCCGGCCCCAAAAGCAACAGGAGGGGCAGAAAGTGAATCCTGTGCATGGAAACACCTGATCTGGGAGCAGTTGGACTCTCTGGGGGTCTCTGGTGAGGGGTTCACACCCCTGGCACTGCCTGTGCCCTCAGCATCACCCAAACCAGCCCCATCTCCCCACTTGGAACAAATCCTGGCTCTGCCCACGTTATCCCATCAAATCCAGGACAATTCCAACCCATCCTCAGGGCAGTGATCCTGCCCCAGGGACCTGCCCCAAGCAGATCTGAGGAGTTTGGGATGGGCTTCTCCCAGCAGAGGATCCAGAGGGAATTCCCTGCCCACACAAAGGGCATCCAGCACATGTCCAGCCTCTCTACACAACAACTCACCCAGACTGCAAGACAACCAAATACTCCTCTTTTTTCTCCTCTCTCCCAGTCACTGCAAATACACGAGATGCTCTTTGTGGTGACAGAGAGAAGAAGGATGGTGGGTCTGATCTTTAAATCATGAGCCTTCACCAAGGACAAAACACAAGGGAGCAACCTGGGCTGGCTCAGCCCCGTGGGCCAGATCCCATTAACCCAAACACCTCTCATTCTGGGCTCTGCAGATCCTCTTCATTTCCTTAAACCTCACTCCTCTGAAACCCTAAAAACTCCGAGGGGGCTTTGTGGCTGGTTGGCTCATTCTGTGTCACTACATTTTGGCAAAGCTGAGGCCACAAGCCCCGAGGGGACAGATGGGGCTGGTGTGGCCAGTTAGTGCAGGGTCAGTGGGGTTAGGCAGGAGGGTTACACCACGAGGGGCTCCACAAGCCAGGCTTGACTCACCACTGTACATGGCAGTGTAATTTCGTAAAGACGTTTCGTTATGGGGCTTCTCTGCAATAAACAAAAGAGCGTGAGCGTTTCCAGGGGCACGAAGCGAGTGGGGGACAGGCGGGACAGGAGACAAAAGGACCTCCCCAAACACAGCAGCAACAGGCAAGAGCAGGGAGAGAAAAGCACAGCTGCCTTCCAGGACGGACACGGCCATAAAGGGGAGGAAAAGGGGTTGTTCTCCTCCTGCGAGGTGGGCAGACAACTAAAGGTATGGGAATTGTGGTGCAAACGTTTCCTTGAAGTGGTTTTCTCTACTGAAAAAAAATATCGGTTCATTTTGGAGGAAAAAATGGTTTTCCTCTCTGTTTCTTAACTACAAAGGATATTCCAGCTACTTTTTCCCAGCATAAAGCAGAGGCTGGGCACAGCCAGGGGTTGGGCACAGCTGGGCAGCAGCGTGGCAATGGGGGAAGGGGTGATAAAGATGAACAAATCAAAATAGTAATAATAATTAGGCTCTAAAAGCATAACCTGCTGTAAAATCTCTTTTAATGACAAGGAGATTAGAGTAGATTGTGTTCCATCTCCTCAGTAAGAAGCTGCTCTTGTTTATTGACACTCAGCACGAGCCATCACTGATGAAGAATGAAGTTAATCAGCACTCCGAGGAATGAGGGGATTCATCACCCTGACCTGAAACTGCTGCAGGATCTGCCCTTCCCCACTCACACCAGTACCCCAAAGCACTGGTTTGGTGCCTGAAAACACCCTCATTTCCACTTGGCAGTGGCACAGCCACATTCCTGTACCTTCTGCCCAGCTCTGTTGGCTGCTATTCAGTGGTTGCCCTGAGCCTCGAGTCATGAGCCACAGGCTGTGTCTCTGCAAGGGGCTTAAGAGAGCCCAGAAGATGCTCAAGAGCTGCCTGGACCTGGATCCACCACACAAACTCCCAGGGAAATGCACAGGTGTATCCCTCCATGGAGCCTTTATTTCCCTCCTCTTGCATCCCATGGCAATCCCATGCCATGATTTTTCACCCTTTTTTAAGGAGCCAGTGCTCTTGGATTAAGGTTGAGATGATTGAAGAGCTTTAAACAAATTCAAACTCATTCCCTTTGAACAATGTAAATATAAACCACTTTTTTATATACTAACAGGTGAGAAATTAGAGCCACAATTCTTGAAATTATAAAGAGCTCTGAGGGGCTCCTGGGGTGGAATTTGCACCTGATCACACAGCAGATGTTTCCAAAGGAAAACTGAAAGGGAGGATCCGAATCTCCCTGGCCTGGGAGGGAAGGGATGTGGTGGCACCTGAATGCAGCAGGAGGGGGAGCTCGTAGCTGTGTGTACAGAAACCAGCCAGGATTTCACCCACATTACTCCTAGAGCTTGACAACTATATCAGACTGGAGCCTCTGGAGGCTCAAATGACCCTCAGATGGTCAGAATTTCTCCAGCTCACACTAATTCAGGGCTCAGTCCCTCCCCAACAGGTAAATAAATGCTGGCATTCTTTGCCCAGCTCTGTGAACAGACAAATATTCAGAATTAATTACCTGCTCACGTTCCCCACTGTTGGCAAAGAGTTGTAGTATTTAAATTGCTGATTCTCTACTCAAGCTTTGCACAGTGGAGAAGCTGTTACAGCGAAGTGTAAAACACCCCAGGCCCTGTCTGAGGCTCACAGCACTTCTAGGTTGCTTTAACAACATTACTGGGAATTTTAAGCTGCTGGGAGATCAAATTAAACTCCCTCCACTGGGATCAGGAGCTCCTCATGCCTGCTTTGCCCCCAAAACACAGTGAGCACCCTGTCCCTCCCAGCTGGACCTCACTGGTGATGGTCCCAGCCATCAGACAGGGGCTATAAATGATGTTTTATGTTCATCACTGATTTTCTTGGCACCTCCCCAAAACAGAGCCCATGATCTGCAGGACCTGCACCAATTCAGGAGCCTCATGTGCTGCAGACTCAGCTCAGCCCCCTCTGCCAGGGTCCTCACAGCACCTCAGGAACTCCTCCTCCTTCAAACCACCTCAATTCTGGAGCAGAACCTGCTGGAGGCTGGACCTGCCCCAGGGAAGGCTCTGGAGTGAGCCTTGTGTGTGCCCCCAACACCGAGATCTCCCATCCCAACGTGTCCCACCTGCCCATGGTCACACCCCGAGGGCTCCAGCCCTGCTGTGGCACATCCCAGAGGGAAGGGGCCAAAGAGCAGCTCAGCAGCTGCACCCTGAGCTCTGCAAGGCTCACACACACTCAGCATCCCACACCAGGTCCCCTTGTGCAGCACCAGCACCCAAACCTGGAGCAAAGCGAGGCTTCTTCCACCATTCCAAACCAGGGAAAGATCACTCAGCATTACACATTCCTATGGGGGTGGTGGCAATGCCACTTTCCAGTTTGTCCCAGACACACACATTTAGTGATACCTGCACCAAGACACCCCTGCAGCCCCCAAACTGGGAAGCTGCAATGCTCTGAGATGCTGGAGGGAAACCACCCCCCCTTCTCCCTGCCAGGTGAGCCACCCAAGGACCATCATTCCTCATCCAAACTGGTTCTGGTGCTATCCTAAATAAACAAAGGATTTCCTCTTCTCCCTGGCAGGTGTCAAGGACAGAACCCGGGTGTCTGGAAGGCAAACCCTGTGTGGGAGACAGGCCCATGACACTTACTGGTTTTCACCTTGAGGGTGTAGGGGTTCTTCTGCTGGATGGTGTGGGTGAAGTGGAAGCGGGCATTGCAGCTGTAGTCGGTCTGGGCATCCTGCAGCATCACGTTGGAGAAGTACAGGTCCCCATTCTGGCCCTGGGACACACGCTTGTCCTGCTGGATGGGCTCCATGGCTGCGGGCACAGCGGGCACTCAGGGCGGGCACTGCGGAGGCACAGCCCCGACCCAGGGCACAGGGGGTGCCTCCCAGCTCTGAACCAGGGGAAGGGCCCTAAACTAGCAGTGAAACCCCTAAACTAGCAGGAACAACCCTAAACTAGCAGTGAAACCCCTAAACTAGCAGAAACAACCCTAAACTAGCAGTAAAACCCTTAAACTAGCAGAAACTAGCCTAAACTAGCAGTGAAACCCCTAAACTAGCAGTAAAACCCCTAAACTAGCAGAAACAACCCTAAACTAGGAGTGAAACCCCTAAAGAATCAGTAATAGTCCCAACTAGCAGTAATGACCCTAAACTAGCAGAAACTGCCATAAACTAACAATAACCCTAAACCAGCAGTAAAGACCCTAAACTAGCATGAACAACCCTAAACTAACAGAAAATACATTAAACTAGCAGAAACTGCCCTAAACAAGTAGTAATTACCCAAAACTAGTAGTAACTACCCTAAACTAGCAGTAACAGCCCTAATTAGCAGAAACAACCTGAAAGTGGCAGAAACTGCTCTAGACTAGCAGTAATGACTCTAAACTAATGTAATTAGCAGTAAAGACCCTAAACTATCCTCAATTAGCAGAAATTGCTTTAAACTAGAAATGAAAACACAGAAACTGCCCCAACCCAGCAGTACCAACCCTACCCACGGTTCTTTTAGGGCCTGCAGGGGATGCCAAGGCTGCCCACGGGGGTCGGGGGGTGTCCCCACTCACAGCTGCTCATCCAGAAGATGACGGGCGGGGGGAGCCCGGGGGGTGGGTTGCACTGCAGGCTCAGGGGGGCCCCTTCATCCACCTCGATCACATCCACCTTCTCCTTGGGCCACAGGGGAGACTCTGCCGTGGGAAACAAAAGCACGTGAGGAAGGGAGGGCAGGACACGTGCAAAGCTCTTCCCACTGGACCTGGCCTGGTTTGGATGGAGTGGCCTCAATGCAAACTTCATTTCTAGAAGTGCAGGGCTCCCTGAATTCCGCACCCTTAAATCCATGGAGTGTTTCCCTGTTGGATACAGCCATAACCCCCATGCCTTCACCTCGGCCCTGGATACACCTGGACACAGGTACAGCTGGAGCAGGCTGAGATCACAGAACCACAGGATATGCTGAGCTAAAAAGGACCCAAAGGGATCATCGAGTCCAACCCTCAGCCCTGCACAGACACCCCAACAATCCCATCCTGTGCCCCAGAGCATCATCCAAACCTTCCTGGAGCTCTGGCAGCCTTGGGGCTGCGCCCACCACCCTCTGGGGGAAGAATCTTCTCCTGAGATCCACCCTAACCCTGCCACACCAGCTCTCCATGCCTTCTCCACCAGATCTCCCAGGGTGCAGACAGCCCCTGCTCTCTGGTTACTCACTGGAGACCTGGAGGTGGATCTTGCTGGAGAGGGCAGTGCCATAGTCGTTCCTGGCAAAGCACTGGTACTCGCCCTCGTAGTCATCGGGCCGGCCCCCGCTGTGGAAGTCGACGACCAGGGTCCCCGAGCGCCGCCGCATCGACACCCTGGGGTCCTTGGCCACGTTGAAGAACTTCCCGTTGCGCGTCCAGGAGAAGCTGGAAGCACGAGGAGGGACCGGGGTTGGCACCGTGGGTTTGCCCAGGGAGGTCCTTACCTGTCCAACAGCTGGATTGGCTGATGGGGAAGGTGGCACAGCTGGATCAGAGGGGAGCTCCAGCTGTGGGGGCACTTACATGGGCATGGGGTTCCCTTTGGCTTCACATTCAATGAGGATGTTGTCCCTCGGGTCCACGATGTAGTCCTTCACCGACTGCTTGGTGATCGTGGGGGGCTGAGGCACTGCAAAGCCAAGGCAGAGCTGTGAGCAGGGCTGTGCTGGGCCCCTCTGCCACCCTGCAGCACATCCTGGGGGGGTCTCAGCTTCTTCCCCAGGCTGGATGTGCAATTTGAGGTTTCCAG
This sequence comes from Campylorhamphus procurvoides, assembly GCA_013396655.1. NCBI lineage: Eukaryota > Metazoa > Chordata > Aves > Passeriformes > Dendrocolaptidae > Campylorhamphus > Campylorhamphus procurvoides. The sequence continues at coordinate 78,420 of WBMV01001462.1, forward strand.
CCCTGAGGAAATGCCCATGAGCACTGGTGGGGTGGGCTGCTCATGCCCTCTGGGAGGATGGCACTGCTCAGACCCAAAGCCCCAAGCTGGTTCTCAAACAGCTCCAAACTGGTGTTTAGGAAGGCAGGGGTGTGGAAAGGTGACACAAGCTGGTGTAGGACCTGGCCCTGGTCCTGAACCAGGATTGAAGGTCCTGGAATGAAGGTCTGGGGGGGTTTGTTCATCCCCAAGAGCCAACAATGCTTCAGATCTGTCAGGAACTGGGGCTGAGCTTGGCACATGTGCTCATGCCAGGCAGAGCAGCCACAACAAACCCCTGTACAAACAATATTCACATGGCAAAGGCAGCCTGGCTCCTGCTGCAGGGACAGCACAGAGCCCAAGAACTCCTTCCAGGCCCCTCTGTGCCTCTCCCAGCTGTGCATGAGGAGATGCTGGTCCTGTTCTGGCCACAAGAACAGGCAATGCCCCCACACACAGCGTGTGCCACCACTGGTTACCACGCAGAGGACACAGACAGGGACACACCGAAGGGAGGGAACACTTACATTCACTCTGAATACTTGCTGTTATCCCCAGAGTGCAAGCAGAGAGGAAAAGAAGACAAGAGGTTAATTGAAGAGCAGCCCTGTGTTCATCACGGCCACCAACACAAACACAGCGGGTTATTTTAGGGCTTGCAAACACTACACACAAACCACTTTACAATTCAAGTGTGTTCTAATCCACCCACTTACTGTCCACAGGGGAGAAGCTGCTGCTGAGTGATCCTGGTGGCTCTCAGCTCCTCTGCAGCACATTTGGGCCAGAACAAGGCACAGGCTGCTTGGATGGCCTTTGGTGTGCCCACCCCTCACCTGCAGCACTGGTGACCCCACTGGAGTTCCTAACAATCCCCTTTTTCCCACGGCCAGGCTTATGCTGAGCACCCCCAGTGTCAGAGGCCACTAAGTGCCTCAAAAAACCTTTCAGGGGCTTTTTAGGTGATGCTCAAACTCAGAGAAGGTGTCAGTAACACAGGGAGTACCAAAATCCCATGGCTAGAGTCTTACCCAGAGAGGGAAACCTGTTGGGTTTGGGGCAGGGAAGAATTACCTGGGTGAGCTGAAAACAAGCAGCAAATAGTTCAGGTGCCCCTGTCACAGTTCTGGTCCCAGTTTCCCACCAGCACTGGAGGGACAAAGCCCTACTGCAGCTTGGGGGTGTGCAGCAGGGAGGAAGAGGAGGAGGAGGAGGCTGCAGGGCTCTCCACCAGCTGTCAGCATTTCCCTGACTTTTCTAAGGTCACATTACAGTGAAGTAGCAAAAATTCCTCCTTTCCTGATGCAGAGCACAAGAAATGGCCCAAGTGGCTGCTCACAGACCCTTTCAGTTTTCCCTGACTGGGCTGGTCCCTGTTTCCATGCACTGCCTGCATTTCTGGAATGTTACAGATGCTGACAAAGCCAGGCCTGAAGGAACCACCGAGCTGGTGCAGCCAATAAAATTCCCACTGCTGGGAATGGGAACTTCATGCTTTGTGCACCTTACAGTGCTGACTCCAGGGGAACAGATCCATAAATGGAGCAGAGCAGGAACTCCAGCCTGGCACCCCCTCTCTCTGCTCTCAAGTAACACAGGCAATTATTCCCCTCGAACATCAGAGCTCTCCCACCCTTTCTCTTCAGCCATTCCCAAATTTCAGCCAAAAGCCACTGCCTCCAATTTCTCCTTCCCGTTTTGCTGCCCAGCCAGGGATCAGCTGAGCCACTACAGCCACACCAGCACACCCAGAGCTCCACAGGGCAGGAATTCCTCCTATCAAAGGCAACTCCAGCACTGCAGCCTGAATTCAGACCCCACAAAAGCTGTGCTCTGCCTCCCAACAATCCACTCCCTGGAGGATTCCTGTGCCTCGTGCTGTCGGAAGAGATTCCCCGCAGCAAGAACTTGATGGGTATTTACAGCCACTCCAGGAGGAGCCTGGGACACAAAGAAATTATGAAACTGGTTTCCAGAGCAGTGGCTGAGCAGCTCTCAGTGGGAACCCCCAGCTCCAGAACATTCACACCAGTCGTGCAGCTCCCACGTGCTGGCCTGGAGATGCTCTTTTAGCAGAAAAAGCCCATGCCCCTCTTCCTCCTCATTCCATGTCCCTCCTCTTCCCATAACCCTTTTCCTTCTCTTCTATATCCTCCTTCCTCCTCTCTCCATGTCAACCAGCTCTTGTGCTTCTGAATAAATCATTACTCCCATTTCATAACTAACCAAGAAGTCCTGGCAGAGACAGAAAAAACCCCACATTTCCCTGCAGGACCTGCCCAGGTCTCCACAGCCCCCGAGAACCAGGACCTGCCCAGGTCTCCACAGCCTGGCAGGAGATCTGAGAGGGGGTGAACCCACAACTTACGATCCAGAGGGACTTCGATGGTGCTGACGAGGTGCTGAAGGCAGAGGGCGAAGGCAATTCCTGCACACGAGAGGTGCTGTCTGTGCATGACCATCTTGGAGGGCTGGCCAAGGGCAGGACCTCAGAGTGTCCCCAGGGCAGCAGCAGGTGCAGAGGGATCCTCAGCTGCAAAACAAACCCAGAGCCACCATCACTGACCAGTTCCAGCTCCGTTTTCCTCTGGGAATAGAGTGTTTCCAGCCCAAAATATCAGTGTGAAAGGCCAGGGGTGTGAAGATGCCAGGAATGGTCTCCAGGCTCTCATGGCCCAGGTACAAGCCCGTGGGCAGTTCTCCCACCCCTGGGTTGTTCTGCTGGCAGAAAAATCAGTTTTATGGGGTTATTTGTGCTCAAACCCTGCAATGACCCCTCGGATCACAGAATATGCCAAGCTGGGATGGCAGGAGAAGGACCTTGCCCTCCCCTGGGACTGATGGAAAGGTACTCACACCTACCGAATACCAAAGCAGTGAACAGTACCGAGAGGATAAATTAAAAAGGACGATTTGCTGTTTAAAAAACAGTAATAATAATTGTATTTTATGCACAAGATATATCTAGAAACATCCAGTCCTTCAGCCAGGGCACTGGGATGAGCTCTGCCTCTGCATTCAGCCTGGTCACAGCAGGGAACTGGCTCTGGAGTCCCCCTTGTGTCCCAAAGAGCCTGTCACCCCCTGGCACAGCTCTAGGAGTGGCAGTGGCACCTCTCCTGGCTGCTCTCTACACAAGCCCATTTCCTCCCAGCTCCAGCTGTTGCCCTCCCCAGATATCCCTCCTGCCAGATGTGCCACCCAAAGCTCCTGAGACCCTCCTGCCAAGATGTCATTTGCCACCCCTGTCCCACTGTCCTGTTAACAGACCCCCCAGACTGGGTGCACATCAGAGGAGCACAAAGGAGGTTCCTTTCTCCCCTGGGGACAATCTTCCCTCCCTCGGGGAGGTGCAGGGCTGGCATCACATGAATTCCTACTTGCTCTCCAGAACAGAGTTATAAAAAGGGCAGCAGCTCCCTCAGCTAAAGAGCAAAAATAAGACCAGGGCAGGAAAGAGTGGAAAATCCCCAGCCCTGCTCCTGCCTGGCCCTCGCAGGGGCTCTGGCCGAGGTGGGCTGGGATGTGGCCAGGCAGGAGCAGCACCGAGGCCATTTGGCAAGCAAGGAGAGCCTGTCCTCGTGAAATATAAATCCCTGGCTGCAGCTTTGGATGCTGCTGCCCCTTCAGCTGTTCCTGAGCTCTGTGTGAAGGGAGGGAGGGAGGGGGGACCAGGCCCCACAGACAAAACCCGGGCGCAGGGGCTGTGGGAGCGCCGGGAACGCTGCCGGCAGCCGGGCAGGAGCAGATGTCATGGCAAACAAAGCCCTGCCACGGCCTGGGAAGCTCTGCTGAAGCCCAACCAGCTCTGAGGACACTGCCCCCTGTTACCCTCCTGGGGGGCAGGAGATGGGGGGGATTCTCCCTCCAGGGTCCCAGCTCTGCACTCTGAAGGAGCTCCCCATCCCAGCGTGTCCCAGTTCCACCAGCTGACAGATTGGAGGTTGGGAAGGGGCTCGGAGGGGAGTGTTGCTTTGATCTATTTTGCTCGTTCTAAGGATTTTCCAATCCAGCTGTTGCAATAAAAATAGTTGAAGGACAGAATAATTATAGGGCTGGGCCAGTAATTAAAGTCATGTCCAGCACTTGTGCAGTCCTGTGATCAGGTCATGCCGAACAAAGCTTTTCAAATTACTTCTTTAGCTCCCTGTCTAAGGCAAGAGATCATTTTGATCTGCAGCCTTCCTTTTTTAAAGCAGTTCATTTCTCCAGTTACAGCTTAAGATGAGTAATGGACCCGCTGGTTTTATGTCTCCCTGTTCCTGAGCACAAATCTGACTTAGGAACTGAGGCAGCCACTTGTGCCCCCAAAGATTCAGCAGGGAGGAGGTTTTTGGAGTCCTCACGGTGCTCACGTGGTGATGTTTCCCATCACTGTCACAAAATGCCTTAAACCCTCTCCCTTCCCAGATATCACAGGGCAGGGAGGGTGCCAGGATTGAAACAGGGCACATGTTTACAGCTGCCTGGGGCTGAAAAGTGAAAAATAGGTTGTTTTCTTGAGCCTGGGTGGTGGTTGGAGGGAGGGAAAAGGCTGTGACATGAAGGAAGAGGTGCCTGGGGGATATTTGTATATACCGGAATAAAAGAAATGCTGAACCCAAACTCTGACATCTCTGTGTTGCCAAACCCCAAAACCACAGAATGGTTTGAGTTAGAAAGGACCTTAAATCTCACCCCACCCCCTGCCATGGGCAGGGACACCTTCCACTAGCCCAGGTTGCTCCAAGCCCTGTCCAACCTGGCCTTGGACACTTCCAGGGATGGCACAGCCACAGTTTCTCTGTGCCAGGGCCTGCCCACCCAAAGGACACGTCCTACCCATCATCACTGCACTGGGACTGTAACAGGATGGAAAGAGGTAAATTTGCAGATAACTTTTGAGCTGTAAAAGGGACTGAAACCACAGGCAGAGCTGTGTGGGAACATCCCAGGCACTGGTGGATCAGCCAGGGAGGATGGTCTGTACAACTCCACGCCCTGAGGAGCAGCACTGACCATGAGCAAATAAAAGAGCACAGCCAGAACTCCTCCTGCCTTTAGGAGGCAAATGCCAGGCTCCTCCAGGCTCCTCCAGGGCCCCTTTGTCTCGGGCAGATGTGGGTGCAGGAACAATCCCCTGCCGTGCCTGGGTGTGTAGGTGGGTCCTGGGGACAGGCAGTGCCAGAGAACACAGCCCACATTGTCCCACGTTGTCCCACATGGTCAAGGCTGCTCCTGGCTGGGGACAGGGACACGGGGCTGCTGTAGGAACACACAATTCCGAGCTGGGGGTGCTGGGGCTGGGTGATGTTCCTCTCCTTCCAAGGCCAAAGGGGCAGATGAGACCCCTTTTCCCAGACTCAGCATTTCTTCATCACCATTCCTGGCCCTCAGGAAAGATCTGAGTCCTGCCCAAACCCAGCAAAGCTCTGGGAATTGCTTTCCACAAAGCCCTGTGGAACAGAGCTTTTCCATGAGGAGGGTGGATTTTATATTCCAGCCACTTCAGCAATTTCAAACGAAGATGGAGAGCTGTGTAACAGCCTGAAAACCCTCACAGCCAGGGAGGAGAAACTCTGGCTCTTTAGTTCTCCATAACATGGCAATTGAACACGTATTTTGTTTCCTCCCTGCCTCGAGATGGGGGAAATTTCCCCCCTCCACAGATGGGGGAGCAGCACAAGTGAATCTTCACATCCCAGCCCTGGAGCTTCCCTGCTCCCCCCCCTCCATCTGTGCAGCACCACCAAATTCCTGCTGGATTTGAGTGGCACAGCCAGGAGTGGCGGGAGGACCAGCAGGACGGGGCTGGGTGAGGTTCCCAACCTGCTCTGCTCATTCAGTGGGACATCAGCCACATTCCACATGACCCCCTCCCTTCTCCTCCAGGCTCCAGAGCAGGAATCAAACGGGATCATCTCCTCCAGCTGCTGCTTCAGGGATCCAACTCTCAGCAAGAACCCACTCCAGGCCAAGGCACTGGATCTCCCTAAGCCTGATTTGGCCAAAATTTGGCTCACAATTCCCAAATCCCCATCCGTGGGATGTTCTGCCCCTCTGGGCAGAGCCTGAGGACTTCCCTGGGGACACAAATGACACTGGGGAAGGGTTGAAATTAATTTCCTTCTCAACAGTTGAATGAAACGAGACCTTGTGGAATAACAATGGAAACAAATCCCTTCCCTACAGCCCCACTCGTGGAAAACAACCCCAACTCTCCAAGGCAGCCAGGAGGGCTAAGAGCAGCCACAGAAATGGTAGGCAAGAGGGATCTCTGGTTGAAGTTAAATAAAATTAAACAAGTCCACAATGAGGGATTGTTTTTAATCAGCTCATTAGGTCCAGCAGGATGCTTTCAGCAGCAATTAGACATTTATCCTTATTTACGGCTGCAGGAGGAACAGTAACACTCGAGGAGCTGGTGTTCCCAGGACCATTCCTACAGCACCATTTATTGCATGTCAGCTGCTTAATTAATGCTGATTAAAGAGCACACAGCAACATTTCCACAAAGAGAAAATGCTCTTCGTTTCAGATAATGAAAAACATTGATTTCAAAGGCATATGTGGATGTGATTCCCTCTGCTCTGGGGGGATTCAGCCTGGAGAAGAGAAGGCTCCAGGGGGACCTGAGAGCCCCTTCCAGAGCCTAAAGGGGCTCAGGAGAGCTGGAGAGGGACTTGGGACAAGGGATGGAGGGACAGGACACAGGGAATGGTTTCCCACTGCCAGAGGGCAGGGATAGATGGGATATTGGGAAGGAATTCCTGGCTGGGAGGGTGGGCAGGCCCTGGCACAGGTGCCCAGAGAAGCTGGGGCTGCCCCTGGATCCCTGGAAGTGTCCAAGGCCAGGTTGGACAGGGCTTGGAGCACCCTGGAATAGTGGAAGGTGTCCCTGCCCATGGCAGGGGGTGGAACTGGGTGAGCTTTAATGTCCCTTCAACAAAAACCAATCTGGGATTCTATGGAATGATGCACAATCACATCCCTACAACATCCACGAGAAACCATTCAAATTACAGCACAGAAATCCCTGGAAAGCAGGAAGGAAATGCTCACCAAGGCAGGAGATGATCCCTTGGCATTTCCATGCCCAGGGATGGCCGTGCCCTTTCCTGGGGCAGAGCTCCCAGTGCCCTCTGCCTGGAGGAGAGAGGAGAGCTTGGTGCCTGTTCCTGAGGCTGGGCCTGGCTTTCACAATTGTTCTGGGAAACAACTGTCACAGTAAACCCATTTGCATCTTGTCTTCTCCTCCTTAAAAAAATAACCATTTCCAGCCATTCAGAAACTTACACTTCAGACCTGATTGTCCCCTGCTCCCAGGGAAGAAGGAAAGTCAGGCTTGTCTTGGGAAATGGGAGCTGAGAGTCATTTCTGTACCTCCTGGAACCCCAAAACAGTCCCCAGACACATCTTTGCTCCCACCCTCTGAAGAAAAGGACATCCCTCCAAACAACCAGCCACAGCAGAGACTGCAGAGGGACCATCCCTTCCAAACCATCCGAAAAACTCCAGGCAGACCCATTTGTTCGGGACAATTAACTGCCCATCTACTCATCCCATCACATTTTCAGCACATCTTTAAGAAGCACATCTGTAAGGAACATATTTTTAAGGAACACATCTGTAAGTAATACACCTTTAAGGAACACATCTCTAAGGAACACACTCACAGACCATTTCTCACAGCCCCTGCTTTCTTGTCTCACTCCTCCCCAGGATTTTTGCCATGTGCTGCATTTTCCTTTCCCTCCCTGGAATATCCCCTGCCTGGCACGTGGGAGAGGTTCAACCCCAAACCCTTGAAGGCTACAAAGCAGTTTAAAAGAACAAGCAAACAGCAAGTATTGAGAGAAAACTCCCTGGAATCACTTTAGGCTGGCTCCCTAAAGTCAGAATCCCTGAGGATCCACACAGGGCAACACGTGGGAAGTGGGAATGAATCCCTCCCTCCCTGAACTTTGGAGCTGGTGCTGGCTCTGAGCAGATTTGTGCTTTAGCTTCTCTCAGGAGCTCGGAGCCAGCCAGAGCTCAGTTGACCTTCCTCCTGCAGCGCTCCCGACTCGGCACCAGCTGCACCCACGATCTTATTCCAGAAATACTTCAAAATAGCAGGACTGGGATAATTGCTGCTAGAGCTGAGGCTGCATTTTGCAGGGTTTGAGTGCAGAGAGCTGTTCTGGGCTCAGGAGTTAAATCATTCCCTCCTGGAGCAGCTCATCACCACGGAGAGCACGAGCAGCTCCAGGGACAGGCTCTTCATCTGTCACGGTCATATCTCGGCACCACATAAATGGGAATTAATTTATCATCCTGTCCTTCTGGTAATGTAAGGAAATAGTGTCATTCTATTAGGGAGAGGGACTGGAGGCTGGAGAGGTTAAGTGTTAGCCCAAGGTCAGACAAAAGATATGGCCGGAGTGGGAAATGAGCTGAGATCACCAGAGTACTCAGCTTAATCAGAAAATACCATTTAACCTTTACAAACCGGTCACAGGCAGGGGCAGAAAAAAAAAAGGAAAGCAGGAAATTTTCCATGGAAAGCAACTCTGTGGCCACTGCCAGCCTGCACATCCCCCCTGTGTCTCCACAGCAGCTGGGAATTGGCCCCACAGCAGCTGATCCACAGGCTCAGGGGCCACTCCAGGGGCTCCGGGTCACACCAGCCCCACTAATCAGCTTCCCACCCTCCCGGGGAGCTGCTGCTGCCACGGCTTTGCCTTTCATCAGCCTGAGAAGGGAGGAAGAAAACCCCAACTCATTGGAGTTATCACTCCAAACAAAGGGAATGTTTCTGTCCAGGTGCACCTGGGGCATGGCAGGGCATTGAGGGAACGTGGGGTGGGTTATAGATGAGAGGAAAAAGTATTTTGACTTGTGATTTTTGGGGGGAAATATTTAACAGCTTTCCTTATACTGCAACCCACTTGAAAAATTGCAACCCAGTCATCAGCCTAATTAGGATGTTGCTTTGTTTAAGAGGGACAAGAAAAGGAAGTGATGTGAAAAATATGGCTTAAAAAAGGAAAAAATAAAGGTGGGAAAGTGTCTCAGTGAGAAGTTTGAGGGCACAGGACACAGCTGTGTTTGCAGCTGGTTTGGTGCTGCCTGGGACCCTCCCTGTGTCCCTTCACCCACCAGTGGGGGATACTGGGAGATACTGGGGCTGTTCTGGGAGCTCCTCCATCACCATTTCTGTACCAAGGCAGGAGTTCCAACAGCCAAACCCCAAAGTGCTGTTGGGTGGGGGCTGTGAGGGACACTCTGGGCAGCTTGTCCAGTCCCTGGTGGAGCAGCTCCCAGGAGCAAACCCAACCCCAGTGGCAGCACCCCTGAAGTTCTGCCCTCAGAAGGGATGGAGATGACAGGATCCCAGTTATCCCCTCCAGCAAAGCTCCTTCCCAAAGCCATCCCTCCCACGCTGCTCCAGGGAGGCACAGCAGAGCAGGGGAGGACACGGTGCCTGCCTGTCCCCTCGCTGTCCCTCGGCCACCCCTCCTGGGGCTGCAGCATCTGGCCCTGGTCATCAGCCAACTGCTAATCATCAGCTCTAAGCAGCCACTGCAGGATGGTCCTGCAGCTCTGGAAAAGCCTCCTGGCTCCCAGGCCAGCCTGCCCTGCTCCTGCTGTGGGGCACAACCCCAGGAGGGGCACCCAGAGCTGGGGGCTTGAACAGCCTCAGTGCTGGGACAATGCTCTTGGGGACAGGGTGGCATCACACAGGGACACACAGGGTGTCAGGGACACCAAAGTGTCCCCTCAGCACTACCTGGCAAAGCTAAAGCAGCCCAAGGGGCTGAGCCACAGCGAGTGGGTGCCCAGGGATTGAGGGCTCTTTGCTGCCCCTGCCCCAGGAAACCACTTTGGTGCTAAATGAATTGAGTGGTTGTGATTCCATCTCTCATTACCGAGGTTCTGGTCACTTGTAGTCAATGAACAGCCTGGGAAAAAGCCATTAACCCTTGCATTACCTTCTACCACCCTCCCAGGGACCCCCAGTGTCCTTTGAGGGGCTGGAAATCCTGCTTTCCACATAGGAATGCACCTTCCCAAGGGCTGGGAATGCCACATTTCCAGCAGGACACACAGAGGGTTGTGCCCAGCAGGCACGGGGGGCAGTGGGGACCCACCTGCTGCAGCCCCACGGGTGGGACACACAGACCCTGCTCATCCTTCAGTGCCCCCATCCTTCTGGCAACACTCCCAGTCCATCCCCTTCACCCAGCCCCAGCTCCAGAGCCCCCCAGGCCCCTCTCCTGCCATCTGTAACCGGATCGAGCCTACAGGTGTCACCAACAAGGCAAGGAACACGCCTGGGGAGGATTAATGCCCTAAGTGAGCTGTAGTTACAGACTCCAGCTCTTCTCCAGAGCCTGGCCAGGGGCCCTCAGGCTGTTGGATCACCTTACAGCTCATGTGGCAGCTGCCACACTCCGTGTCCTGCACCCACCTCCCTGCACCAGGCAGCTCCATCTGCCTCCCCTGGGCCAGGCTCAGCTTCCAGGAGCACATCCTCACCCCAAATCCAGGGAGAAACCCCCAGGGAGGTAACTGAGGTGCTCTGCTCCTCCCAGATGCAGTCCTGGAGCACATCTGGTTCCCCTGCTCTGCAAAATGCCTCTGACATTTAATCCCAAAGCCTGGAGCTCCGAGAGCTGTGACAGAGCAGCAGATCTGACATTTCAGCCCTGATGTCCAACTTTGGAGGAGGTGACAGCACAGGAGAAACAGGAGGGACAAAGAAAGAGGGGGAAATTCTTCAAGACCTTCTCTAAAAATGCAAACAGAGCTATCTGTGAGTCTGACTCTCTCAGGAGCACTGGGTTTGCTCCTGCAGAAATGCTGTGCAACAGGTTTTCTTTACACTGTGCAGACTTAGACCCGAATTACACCTGGGGAATCACAGGAACATCATCCCTTCTCATTACCCTCCTTTATCAGGTCTCATTAATGCAGTATAACTGTATTAATGTAGCTGTGTTAACTGCATTAATGTCACTGAACACATGGCTGGGGAATCTGATTTTCAGCTACTGCCCACCTGCCACAGAGCCATAAATCTGCACAAAAAATTACCTTTACTGCACTATTCTGCAGTCAGAAGGCATGTCTTGTAACTGCTTTCCAAAAAGAGCGAAACAAGTCACACAAATCCACATTTTTAGCCAGTTTTCCAAAGGAAAAGCTTGCCCTGCACCACCTGGCTTTCAGCTGGTCACTGCCAGTAACTCCTCAACCTCTTGGCCCATTTCGAACCCAGCTGGAAATTCCTTTGCTGCTGCTGAAGACAGTCAGTTCCTCCAAGTTTAGTGAAAATGGTGCTGCCATAGATGGCCCAAATTTGATGGTCTCCGTGTCTCCCAGCACCCCCTGGAAGAGTCTGGTGGCCCCATTCTCACTCCTGTCCCCAGACCCAAAATCCTGTCAGCCCCTGAGGACAGACAGTGAGTTTTCCCTGGTGGAGCAGAGATGGTGTGAAATCACACGTTATTTATTACCCTGAGCTCAGAGCAAGGAGGGAAACACCACTCTGGTATTTCTTAGCAATGCCTTCACAAGTTTTCACGTTACTCTGCATAAAATTCTCACCTTTTGCAACTCAGTCATTACCATTGGAGGCACAGCCCCTCCATCTGCCTTTTGAGCCCCCTCCAGAACAGTAATAAGTTAATTGGGAGAAGCATTTGGCTTCTACATAATGAAGTTGGCACCGAGCCAGCTCTGAACCTTCAGGACTGAGCACAGGAGGCAGGATGGGGAGGGCTGGGTTACTGGGTTTCAAAAATGAATAGTAATAAAGGGATGTGGGTGCATATTGAAGGGCCAGGCTGCTGTTTAGGGTGTACTTTCACAGAGTCACGTTGAAGGCAAAGGCTGGGAGGATGGATTGAGCCAGGGATACACGAGCTGAGGATCTTTATCTGCCTTCTCTGTGTTGCAAACTATCTCTGGAAGAGATGAAACCATGTCCTACAAACCCTGCCAGGACTGGAAGCAGCAGCAAACCTCACTAGGTAAGCAATGGAGGTTAAAGACAAGCAGAAAACAAAGGCAAGGAAAATTTCAATATTGAACTGCTCCAGCTCATCTCAAATTCCCCAAAGCTCTGCTTCATGCTGGGAACTGCTGCAAATGCTCAGTGCAAAGCCATTAAACCCCTGGAGCTGACAGAGACAAGGAGGAATGAGGAGGGATCGGGAATAAGGGCGGGATCAACAATTTCTTTGAGCTCTGGATGCCAGAATTCGAGCTGAAATGCAGCTTTGGTTTCCAGTAAACACTGATAAGCTCTTCCCTGACAAACTCAGGGAGAAGGGGAATGATCCCACCTCTGGCAGGGGCTGCTGGTGCTCAGCCCTGCTCAGCCAAAGCATCCGGGCTCAGGGCATGACCTGGCCCAGGGCTTTCCAAAAACACTCCCAAGCTGCTTCCCCAGGATAACAGAGAAATGCAGAGCATGTTCCTCCTTGGCTGGAGTGATATGGAAAATAGTAAATGTTCTTCACGTGGGTTTTGAAAGAGTTTCTCTCCCTTTTTTCCAGCACAAGCTGCTGACTTTGTCCAAGAGACATTATTCTTGCAGGGAAGGAACTGTGTGAGCTCAGGGTTTGTGAGCAGCTTTAAGAGTGGAGCAGAATCCAAACACAAGCTACACTCTAATTTTGATTTAAAAAGAGAGTAAAGTCGAGTGGGATTATGTTGAAGGGAAAAACGAATGCAGTGCACAGCTCAGTGCTGCCTGCAGCCCCTGCACTCCCAGAGCCAGCACCACCACACCAGTGGAAGGTTTCCCCTGATTCCTTCAGTGCTGCCACAAAATTCCAGACTCAAAGCCCCCTGGGAGCCGACAGCTCTGACCAGCCAAACCCATTTAGCCATTTCCCACTTTGAGACTTCGTTGATAAGGCAAGTCCATGTTTTCAAGAGAGCTCCATTAAAAAATCATCCCTCCCTGGAGATACTTTCCCAGCTCTTTTATGACCCCCCTCCCAGAGCAGGGGGAAGAGCCCAGTGCCATTGGGTTTAAGTCACAACAAACGAGATCAGAGCTCAGCTTTGCCCCCCAGCCCTGCTAGAACCACTCCTAACAAGCTGCACTGATCCCACGAGCAGGTTTATTTCACGCCCAGGATGAACAAAGGCAGAGCTCCATGAGCCTGAGCCCTGCAGGGCTGAGCCTGTGTCCCCCAGCTGCATCTTTAGACCCAGTTTTACTCCTGGCTCTGGAGTTCTGCCCTAATTTGAGGATGGGATTTTCATGCTCGTTTGCAGATCAGTCCATGCTCAGCACGATTAAATGGCAAAGCAACACCAGCCCTGTGAGAAGGCACCAGGGGGCTTCTGGTAATGAGCTCTGGCTTGGTCCCAGGCAGGCCCATTTGTGTTTCCTTGCCTGGATATAAAGGAATTCACAGCATTTTCCAGGTGCTCTTGTCAGGGGGGCACAGCTCCCCAGGGTCCAACCCATCTGACAGGGAAAGGCATTTGGAAGGACCCCACTGAAACATTCCTTTGACAAATGTGGACGGAGGAATCAGGTCTGCACCGTTTCAGACAGGGGAAGATGCCCAAATCCTCTTTCCCTGGAGACATGAGCCTGCTTTCCCTTGCCAAAGGCTTCCCAAAGGAACTCTGGAATCACAATCGAGCCCATGGAAGCAGCTTGAGAAAGCCTGACATGTTTCTCACTGCTCAGAAAACACTCATTTTAACCATGTTACACTCCCAAACAGCTGGTTATTTTCCTGGCTGCCTCTTCCCGGTGCACAATGCAAAGTGCCAAGCATTTTCCAGGAATTTTCAGAGCACAGAAAGTTTGACACTTATTTAAGACTTACTGAAAGGGTGCAATTAGCTTAAGAACAAGCATCTATTCTGGGTGGCAACCTCAGGATCCTTCCTCTGGCATCCAAACAGGCCCCATGTGACCAGCGGATGCCAAGCAGCCGAGCCTCCCTCCTGCTCAGGAATGCAGACAATTCCCATAATATCAGCTCCCAGCCTTGCTCCCAGCCCGGAGAACTGGGCAAAACCTCCAGGGATCTGTAACCCTTTGTGTGCTTTCAGGGAACACCAGCAAACCTGACCTGAAGCCTCCAAGAGGCTCCATCCCCTCTCCTGCCCACAGTGAATGGTCCAGCTGGGACAAGAGGATAAATTATAGTGACATCAAATCAAAACAGTCCCTCATCCACAACCAAAGTCATGAGGAACGCAAGAGGTGAGCTCTGAGTTCTGGAAACACCAGGATTTCTGTGAAGGAGGAATGAATCCTGCAGGATCTGGGCACAAAATCCCTTTAGGCTTTGGAGCGTCCCAAAATGCCACACCCAGCTCAGAGCAGGACGATCCGGAGCATCAGACACGATGTCAGGTCCCTTTTTGGGGGTCCCGAGCCCTCCCCACCGCTCGTTCCCATCCCTCGGGATCGCATCCCCGGCACGTTGCTGTGGCAACCCGAATCCATGCGCGGAACCGCCTTCCCGACCGGCAAAGGGGGGAATCAGCTCGGGAATTATTCAGGAGAAATTAGGGAGGGATGCTCGGAGGAGGAACCCTCCCATCCCTGCCCGGAGCAGAGGACTCTCTCCTCCTTCCCCCTGGCAAAACGCTGCTAATTTAATATTAAGAGAGGAAAAGAGCCCTTTCTTGCGCTGTCAGTTCTGAAGCGCCAGCCTGAGTGCCTTTTTTTGTTCTTGTAGGACTTAATTAGAGGAAAAATCTTGGGGGGAGGCTCTGAGCCCCTGGCAGAGAGGTTGGTCAGCCCTCCCTGCTCTCGGCCCCCCTCTCCTCTAGTTCAGCTCCCATCTCAGCCTAAGCCGCTCCCATCAGAGACTTCTGATCCCATTTGGAGTATTATTTTAATTTTTCTGATTTTTACTCCCAATGCCAAACCTGCTCTTGCAGCAGAAGGTGCCTTCAGTGGGCAGAGTGGCAGGAGAGGGGCAGCCTCTCCCCACCCCTCTGCCCTTGGACACCCACAGCCTCCTGCTGGATCCCCCAGGGAAGGACAAGGACCTGCTGGAGCCACTTCAGGGGAGGCACCTGCATGGTGAGGATGGAGCAGCTCTGCTGGGAGGGTTGGGATTGTCCCCTTCCCTCCTGGAGCTGTGACAGGAGGAACACATGAGAGGGGGCCAGCACTGCCCCCATCCCTGCTCACCCCCAGGAATTCATTACCCAGCCAATACCCTCATTTCAGCCATTTTATGCTAATTATTTTCTGTACAGTTTGATGCAAATTCTTCCTACGGAGAGAGAGATGCCTGGAAATGTCTTTCCCATGCTCTGAGTGCTGGCAGTGCCACCAGTTTGTCACATCAGCCTCGAGGCACAAGTGGTCCTGCCCGTTTGGGGATGGAGCTGGGATGCAGGTGAGCTTGCCAAGCATCACACCCTCCTCACCACATCCCCCCAAAGAGCCTGCTGGATATTCCATGCTGACTAATGGCCCTCGTGCATCTCCAGCATCACAGCCCAGCGTGGAGCCAGGGGGTGGAACTGTGACCTGTCTTAATGCTGCAAAATTAGGGCTAGGGAAGGAGAGATGTCAAGGAAATGGGAGGAGGAGGAACACAAAAGGCAGCAAAACAGAGCTTATCCATGGATTTCAGTTTCTGCATTCCCAAATTCAGGCACTTCATGGGCAGGAGAGGCTGAGACTTGAGCTACACACAGAGGAGAGAGACCTACAGGCAGCTCTGGCCCCATGAAAACGATTCACCCCACCAGATGTCTGATGGAACATGTTCTGCAAACAAACCAGCGGCACCGAGACACTGTTGCTGCTCTCAGGGATTTCAGGATAGGTTTCCCAGTCAATCTTTGGAGAGGTTTTCATTTGAATCGGGTCAAATTGCACCAACAGACAGGTGGGACTGACGGATAGAACTCGACACAGCATCTCCAGCGTGGTGTGGCTGCAATTACACCCAAACCACCTGACCAGACGGCCTCTGTCCAAACCGGGAGCACTCAGAGAGCAGCTTTTTCCCCTTCAGCATGGGCAGGGCTGTGGGAAAGGCTGGATTTGTGTGCTGGGAGATGCAAATCCTCCTCCCAAGCCCACCTGGACTGAGGGAGGAGAGCAGGGAGGCAGATTTCCAGGTCACCAGCTCCTACATGCCTTTTGCATTCCTCCAAAGCCTCAGCCAGCCTGGTGGGCTGCAGGGAGCTTTCCAGGGCCTCAGGAGCCAAAGCATCTTAGTGCAACGAGGGTTTGGGCAAAGCAGAGCAGACAAAGCCTCTCATTAAATAGTAATGAAAGTGCCCAGTTTGTGGGAGGAAGACGTCACTAATCAGCTCCCAAAGGAGTTCACCTCCATCATCTCCATCTCCTCGTGCCCAGAGGCTGCAGGGTCCTCTAAACCTCCTGGATGGCCTGGGGGCTGCAGTGCAGAGGTGCCCAGGCAGACCCCACCGCCTGATCTCTGCCCTGGGGGGACATCTGGAACTGCTCTGGAATGACCCCCATCCCACACCAACCAACCCCACGGTGCAGGGGAGCAGGAGGTACAATCAGCTTAC
Source organism: Campylorhamphus procurvoides (assembly GCA_013396655.1). Lineage (NCBI taxonomy): Eukaryota > Metazoa > Chordata > Aves > Passeriformes > Dendrocolaptidae > Campylorhamphus > Campylorhamphus procurvoides. The sequence goes on from WBMV01001462.1 coordinate 94,950, forward strand.
CCCCAGATTACCACAGAGCCACCACCTCCTTTTGCAAGAAAAAGCTCATTAGTAACCCCAGAAGTCAGGAGAGCACTTTTCCACCTTGCCCTGAAGCTCTCTGGATTAAGAGGGAAGCATCCTAATTAAACTGAAAGGCACATATGCCTCCTGTGAGGGCTGGATTTACAGCCCACCCCCACAGAGAAACGGGCTGTTTCCACCCAGGCACAACCACAGCTTTGGCAGCAGGAATTAAAGGGTTAATGCCCACATCAACCCTGCCTGAATGGGAAAAGATTGGAAAGCAAAGAAGGCAAAGGACACGCTGAGATAGCAGAGATCAAACCCCAATTACTGTGCCCCGGGCAGCACCAGCCACAGCACAGGGAGGGAATCCTGGAGCAAAGGGGGTCTGGCTGCAGGACAGACACACACACTGCAGGTCTCACCCCAAGGTGACTCTCTCCATGCCCTTGGGACACTATGCAGCAGGACACAGCAGCAGAATTCCCTGCCTGTCCTCCTGCAAACAGCTCAAATCCATGGATTTACAGAAAATCTCCACCATCTCCTCACACATTCTTCCAACAGCAGTCACCTCCCTTTGCCTCTCCCATTTAAGACACACTTTTACCCTTCCAGAGCTCAGGTTAAGGTTCTCCATTTATCCCAAAGTGTCTCCACGTGCTGCAGAGGATGTGCTGAGCCCCTCTCGGAGCTGAGAGCCCCCAACACCGCAGCACAGACCCAACCAGCTCATAAATCACCCAATTGCTGCCCAAGATCCTTTCCCCATCCTCCCTCTGTCCCACCAACAGGTCAGAGTTGTCCCAGCCCCTCCATGTGAGAGGCACAACAGCTGTTATTAATAACTCTGCCTTTCCTCCCCCTTCCCTCGCTGGGTGTTCCTGCATGAATAATGCAGGAGCTGTGGCCCAGGACACTGCCCACTCTGTCCCCTCTGGTCCCCAGGCCAACAGGGAGCAGGTTCGAGTGCCAGCCAGGGCCTGGCCCCGTGTCCTGGGCTGGCACGACGGGTTTTGTTCCCAGATGCAGCTTCCTTTTGTTCTGGCCCCGCCGTGCTGAGACAGAGCCACATCATCATCTGCAGAGCAGAGATGTCCCCGACACCAGGGCCAGCCCAGGACAGACCCTGCCTAGCCAGGGATTTCTGAGTGTTTCACCAATATCCCAGCAGTTTTTCCCCTCTCCAGCAGCAGCATCTCAACTTCACAGCCATGAGGCAATGGAAGTGCAGGGGTGAGGGGGGGTCGCAGGGACCCCAACCATCCACCACACTCAGTTGAGCAACCCTGGGATTGCCCAGGGACCAACTTGGCTGGTACCAAATCGAAGAGCCAGAGTGTGAGTTAATTACGCCCCTTAATTAAGCCCCTCTTTGCCCTGCAGCCACAGTCCTGATAAGTGCTGAACACAAACTCTGCTGAGAATGTTATTTATTGCAAGCTACAAGATGAAGCCTGAGAAGTGCAAACCCCTCCAAGCCCATGGAAAAGAAGCTGAGGGGGAGGTTGGCTCACATTTTAGAGGAAACACTTGGGACAGCACAGGTTTGTCTGCCCTTCTATAGCTGGGAAAAAGGAAAAGAACCCGCTTTTTGCTCCCAGACCCTGGCTTGGCCAGGCAGAAAGCACGAAGCTCCAAATGTCCCTTAAACCCTTCCTGCTCCCAAACTGCCCTTCACACTGTCCCTGGTGGGAGGTGTCCTCTCCCACCCCAAAACACCCCCTGGCACTGAGCGCATCCCTCCCGCACCACCACCAGGCTCCAGCATCCCCCGAGCGGGGCTCAGGGGGAGCAGCACAAGGAAAGGGAGCGGATCAGCCACCTCCTCCCATCCTCGCTCCAGCCGTTCTGCTGAATCACTTACTGCAGTGCCGGCACCGCTGGGTGGACCTTCCCGGAGCGCTCCGAGCTCACAGCGGAGCCGCAGCACCCAAGGGCACTCGCTGCCCCTCCGGGGTTAACTCCTCCAGCATCGCAGCGCTCCAAAAGCATCCAGAGCCAAGCGAGGCGGATAAATAATCACCTCCCCGCAGGTTTCGCCGGAGCCCGAACCCTCCTGCCCCGCTATCATCAGCAGAGAAAGGCTCCTGTGCCAGCCAGGGTGCGGAGAATCGCGGTCCCCCCGGGGATGAGGGACAGGCAGGATTTGGGGGGGACTCCCAGCACGGGGGAGGGAGAGGCAGACGCGGCTCCGGCGGCAGCGTGGGCTGAGCAGGCAGACGGGAACAGGTTTTCCTTTCCTGCCCGTGTCCCCCGTGGTGCAGACGGGATGAGTCAGTGCGCAGGGGAGGGCACGGCACGGGAAAGGAGAGGGTTGAGGGAAAGGGCACAGGGTGGGCGGGAGGAGGGCACGGAGAGGGGGAGAAGGGAGTGGAGATGCCGCTCCAGAGTATTTTGGGGTTGTAAAGGGACCTCTGGAGTCCGAACCCCCTGGTGACACACATCCAGGTGGGTTTGGAATGTGTTCAGAGAGAGAAACTCCATCCCCTCCCTGGGCAGCCCCGGAGTGGAGAGGGCACGATTTGCAGCTTCAAATCGAGAGCCAAAGGCTGCAGCAAACCCTGCACCAAGTGGGAATCGGTTCCATACAGAACCCAAGACTCCACTGCAGGGACACAAGGATTTGTTCTTGAAAAGAGAACCAGGAGATTGCTCTCCTCCCCAAAATGCTTCCCTGGTCCAAAGAGGAGCTGCTCCAGCTCTCAGGATGTTCAGTCTCCCTCCCCACATGACTCAACACTTTCTGATCCAGGAGAAGGGCTGGTGTGACTCTGCATTCCAGCTCTGATATGATTAAATGCCCAAAATCTGCATCTCAGACCCTTGCCAGGCTCACTCACCCTCGTGGTACATCCTGTGTAAAATACTACTTCCCCAGCAGAAAGACACAGCTCCAAAAGAGCCAGCCCCAAACAGTGAAAAGAGGGGATTTAATTAAAAAATTAAAAATCCAGGCAGTCCAAGCCTACATATCCCTGTTCCACTGGTAATTAGGAAACAGATGGGGGAAGGAGGGAACAGGGAGAGGAATCTTTGTTAGGTTAATTGTTTGAAGGCACTAAATGAAATATAGGTGGCCTGATTTCCCTGGAGGATTGTACAGGAACTTAAGGATGGACTTTCCAGAGAATAAAAGTAGGAGTTTCCCAGTAAAGGACAGCAGAAGATTATAACTAATCAGGCAAGAACAGAAGTGATAAACCCAAGGCAAAAAACAAAGCTCCCTTTTGTAGCTTTAAATGAGGAATCAACCAATCTGATCCACAACTTCATTACCATCTTATTAAAATGCAATTTCCATTTTCCTGATTAAACGGTTGGGAGTAGAGACGTCTTTGTGGTCTTGGCTGTTCTCCAGGGTGGAGGTGCCCCAGTGCCAGGAGGTCCAACCCGTGGGGACAGTTCAAGTGACACCTTTTTGAGCCAACACTTCAATTCTCCTGCTGCCCAAGGTGCCCTCTGAGGATGCACCTTCCTCCCAGCTCGGATGTACCAGAACCTGATATTTTGGAGCAAACACAGCAACACCTGCCCTGTTTCCTGCCTCCTGTCCCAAGTGGTTGGTGTTCATGTTTCATGCCAAGGGGTATGTTCTTATCTCCCCCGACAAGAGCACACAGCAAAACTCCCCCCTTGGTGGCAATTCCTGCTCCAGCAACTTGAAGTCTCAAACTCTGCTCCGAAGGTTGGTTGTGACAGCTCATTTAATCACATCACAGCTCACCTCAGTCTCCACAACCCCCCCAAATCCTTCCTCCCCCACAGAAGGGCACCACAAACTGCTCTCAGTTCCACTTTGCTGCCCGTGTGTCTCATTAACCCAGAGGAGCTGCCCTGATAATTACGGAGCCGGCCTGGCTGATCCGGATTACTGGGATTGGCAATGCCCAACAGGCAGAGAGCCCAACCAGATTTCAAACCACGAGAAAATGAGAGTGGGGCTGGAAGGCAGAAGGATAAAAGGTCCAATGCAATGGGACAATGAGAGAACCAAGCCTCAGGATTTGAAACCATAAGCCACATCCCTACCAATTGATTAGTTACTCTCCCTGTTTCCCCTTGATTCAGGCAATGCCTTCCTGCTCTCTGCTGAAATTAAAACATGATCCAGCCCCTTGAAGAACAGACATTAAAGAGATAGAAGATCTGAGTTGAGAAGCTGAACGGCTTCTAATTTGCAGAGGCTGCACCGCTGGGATATCAAAGACTGAGTGTGGTGTCTGAGAGCAGCGACTGGAGCTGGTGGCTCTGGGAACCAGTGTCACCCCCACCGTGCTGAGCAGCTGCTCAGGGGCTGGGCCACTCTGTCACTGTGCAGGGAGAGGATGAGGAGGATCAGGCAACAACAGCCACTGCAAAGGCTCCAACAGCACCTTCTACCATGCCTTGTGCTGCTCCGCCCAGACCCCCTTTTCACTGTGCCTTAAGGGCTTTCCAGTACAGAACTGGTCCTACTGCAAGGACTTCAGACTTCTCAGTGCCCAGAGCCATGGAATGCTGTCTGGAGAGGCCACAGCATCCTGATTTCCCCACGCAGGAGCAGAGTGGGTTTGGCTCTGTCTGCACCTCTTGGTGGGGCTGGAGGCTGCAGTGTCCCTGTGGCATCTCCAAGTGATGCTCCCAGACCCCTCCCTGACCCTGGAGAGCAGAGATAACTCCAGGATCATCCCTGCCCCTGGAGAGTGATCCACCAAACCTCTGCTGATAACCCTTGACCCTGAGCTTTATGACACCTCACCCTCCCAGGACACAAAGCATGTGGAACACTCTTCAGCACCATCATCCTCCCAGCACAAAGGCAGCCCCACAGCTCTGCACGACTCCAGACAGCAGCAGGACAACACTGGCAGCCAGAAGATTCCCCCATGCTGGTGGCTGCTGTCTGCTGTGTGACAGACAGCCCAGACAGAGCCGTGCAGAGGTGAGGAGGGAGGGCCTGGCAGGAGGTGGTGGCCTCAGCAGGGGCAGGTGAGCAGGAGCAGGGCAGGTTGCCAGCAAAAATCCAGCCCTTCTTGAGATTGAAAGAAGTCACCAGGGATTAACCCAGCCCAGTCCCTCTGTCCCCTGGAACTGGGGGCATTGGGAGACAGAATAATGAGGGAGAATGAAGCAAAGAGGAGCCACATTCTCATTCCAGGACCCTTGAAATCCCCTTGATTGCTCACAAGCTTCCACTGAGCATGAAAAATCCATTGGAGCTGGTTCTTCTTTTTCCCCCAGAGGAGCCCGAAGAGGCTTTTAGAACTGGGCATTTCAGGGCTAATTATCTGCTGGGGAAGGGATGAGTTTATTCATGGGGAAGCTGCCCCATCCCTGGAAGTGTCCAAGGCCAGGTTGGACAGGGCTTGGAGCAGCCTGGGCTGGTGGAAGGTGCCCCCTGCCCACGACAGGGGATGGCACTGGGTGAGCTTTAAGGTCCCTTCCAACCCAAACCATGACAGGAATCCTGCATTCAGAATGTGCATCCATGTCTAAACATAAATCATCTCCCCTGCCCCAGCTCCTCTCTAAAAGCAAGATGCCCTTTATCTGCCTGATTAACACTCAAGGCTGTATCCTAAAACCCCTCCAGAAATCCCAGTTAACAGTTAGTGCATCCTTAACTTGCTGCTGAGACATTGCTACCAGCATTCCCAGCTGCATTTTTCAGTCCAACCATCTTTTCTTCCTTAAAACCCCATGCCAACCCCCCTGAGCACAACCCACACACCCCACCCGACCCCTCTGGGTCCTTGGCACCCAAAAGGCACCCGAGAATGAGGTTTCACCCCCTGCCCACAACCCACAAAGATGCCAGGATGAAACCAGGAGGGTTCAGCTCCATCCCACAGGCTGATTCCTGCTGCTCCCTCCCTCCTCCTCCTCCTCCAGAGCCACGGGGCTGGAATTAGCCACGAGCAGACACTGATGGCAGCCCAGCTCCCAAAGCCTTTCCTTTGCCCTCCAGGTGCCTCCTGAAGGCAGCTCTGGATCTGTCACAGATTGGGAGCAGAAATAGCAGGATGGTGACACACATCGCCCCGAGCTCCCCTCCCCCGGCACAATTAGGGTTTAATCAGGTGTCAGATTCACTTGCCCGAGACCAGCACGGTGTGACCCGCAGGGAATGGTCCCTCCACAGCCTCTCCCCCCATGGGGACCCCCACTCCGGCCCCTCGTGGCATCTGGCCCACGCTGCCCACCCCATCACGGGGTAATTGTGCTGGGAGGCTCCATCTGCCTTCCCACGTCTCAGCATCTGTTCCGGATCAATCCCAGGAGCGTCATCAGCGCAGCTCAGCCCCTTTCACCGGACAATAGGCAGCATCAGGCACAAACTGCATTTCTATTGTAAAAGAGCTTTTCATTCAGCTGCCTGGGCTGTGACAGCCCTGGCTGTGCACGGCCAGCCCTGCTCCTTGCCCTGTTTTGCAAGAGCTCCTGGCTGAGAACCAGAATTTATTGCAAAATAATTGATAGATGTTGACTCCAAGCAGGCAAAGGCAGTGATTTAACACATTCAACAACCCACAGAATAAATATTTGGGGCTCATTCAAGGCCTCGAGGAGAAAACACCTCCCTGTGCCTGCAACACCTTCTCTACTTCTGGGGAAACTGAGGCAGGGGGTCTCAATGTCTGGGGCATTTTGCCTCCTGCTAAAAGAGCTGAAATTGGAATAAGGACTTTTGGCTTTGTCCTACAGAATGTCCTCAATAACCTTTCAGCTGTGTTTTAGGGAACAATCTTGCAATAACAGAGATTGGAACCGGGCCTTGGAATGCAGAGGAAACAAACAAACAAACAAAAAAAACACCAACAAATTATTTTAGTGGTTTTATCTCCAAGACTGAGACCACAAAAATGGGCAAGCTTGCCTGAGACCCCATTGCTGCACGGGGCTGCTCCATCAACAGCCATGGAGGCCAAATCCTTCCCTTCTCTGAGCTGGAGATGATGGGTCTCAGGGGGAGATGGAGGGTTGGGAAGGGGCCTGAACACCCTGTGACCCTCCATGCTCAGGGCCATGAGGGTTTCCAGGACATTCCAGGCCAGCTGGAGCCTCTCCTGGAGGTCTGAGCAGGGATTTGTGCTTTATAACCACCCCCCATCCCTCTGTATCAGCTGCTCCAAGGCTGTGCCTGGAGTTGTCCCTGCAGTAAAGCTGGGAAGAACAGTCTGATTTTGAGGGATTAAGAGGAGCTGGAGGCACCAAAGAACTTTTTAATAGGAGCTCTGAGACACCAAGCCTGTCAGAGGGCAGGGGTCATTTGGGCAACACTCACATGTGATTTTGGTGCAGGATGAGGAGTTGGACTCCATGCTCCTTGTGTCAAATAACTCAGGGTATTCTATGACCCCATGATTCTCCGAACTCATCCCAACCAGCCATCCCTAAATCCCCACACACATTCCCACACAGCATTCCCACCCTCCAAGCCCTCAGCAGGCAGCACAAGATCTGCAGATGCTCCCAGCCCAAGGCCATCCTTAAGTGGAGTCATCCTGCCTAAGTGTGTCAGGGATTAGACACTGGACAGCTCGTTAGTGCCACTTCTCTCCTTCTCCCAGGCCCAGGAGGGCAGGGGGGGCTGGCACTGGTGTTACTGGTCAGCTGGGAGGGCTCTGGCCCTGCTGTGCTGAGTGGATGTGACACGGTGCTGCTCACCCTGTGCTGGAGCTGACATGGGATGTGCTGCTCTGCCTGCTCCAAACCACACTGATGCTCATCTCCTACAGGGAGGGAAAGAGGAGAGCAGAGCCATCTCCCTGGCATGGGGAGGCTGCCAAAGGGCTGGGGAAGGGGGTCCCTGCTGTGCCTGCAGGGATTGTGGAGCTGTGACATCCTCACACTCCCCTCCCAACTCGTGCTCACACATCAGCTGTCTCCACACAGGCCGAGTTTTGGCTGCCAAAACAAATTATATCCTGCACCCACACACCAAAAAAATCTATGGGGAACTCAGAGTTTCTCCCTCCTCTCTTATCCAGCCATTCTGCTGAAGGAAGTTGTCCCCAAAGGGTTCCTGGGTCAACAAAGCACCTCAAAATATCATCCCCATTTACCTCCAGACACAGCCCCAAAGCACGTGCTGTTACTCAGAGCACCAGCAGGGAAGCACAGAACTTTTTAGCCATTATCAGCAACAGAGCAAGTTGCAAATGTGACCCGATTTTGGTTTAATTCTTTTAATGCAGCTCAGTGCATTAACCAGTGTCACATTTTAGCAAGTGAAACCACAACTAAGGCAAAGCACATCCAGAGCTGGGCTAGCAGAGCTTCCTGAGGCCAAGGAGGGAGAAGATCCTTCCACAGTGCCAGGAGAGGAAAATGCCATTTAAAACCAGACACTGCTCTGGCAAAGCTCAGATTGAGTGAAGACTAAACAAGAGCTGACAAGCTGACATTTGAAAATGCAATTAGCTGGCTTGTAGAGCCACCCTGTTATCTTATTGTTAATTATATGTTTGCTCAGTCTAAGAGGCAATACACTTATTTAAATTTAATTCTCAGGCTCTCCTGCTTTGACTGGTCCCTTCAAGCAAGAGCTCCCATCCTCCTCCTCCCCTCCAGCCCTTCCTCCTGGTGACTTTCATCTCCACAAAGGCCTGTGCTACAGTGCATTATGTAATTGCCATTAGAACCTGCTCTTGGGGCACATCTAAAGTGAATTCCCAAGATAAGAGGTGCTTGGGAACCACTGGATGCCAGTGGGAGCTGGGACTCACTGCTTTCATCTCCCATTCCTGCAGTTCCTGCCCCAAAACGACAGTGCCAGTGACCCCAGTGCACTGCAGTGACCCCCTCCTGCAGCACCAGAGCCACAGGGAGGTGTTTGCTCCTATCCATGGCCCTCACTCCCCCCTTCATTGTGATAAATCTCTCTTTCAAACACATTAGTGTGCGTCATGGAGCGGGCCAATTTCTGGACATAAATATAATTCACATTTGTTTGTCTTGCAAGGCACTTTGGGGGGAGGCAGCAGCAATTACAGCTGAGCAAACACGGCATCTCCTGGGGGAAAGTGCTGCCAGCAACACTCCGAAAGCACAGCCTGCCCAGCTGAGCTGGGACACTCACAGGAACCAGTCCCACCTCCATCCCAAATCCAAGACTATCCACAAAGGACAGCCCAGTCAAAGAGAGAGACAAGGAAACTGGAGCCCATGGAAAACAAGAGCAGAGAGCAGCCTGCAGTCCTGGGCTCGAGCCAGGGCAGCCCCCCCAGCTGCCACCACGGCCAGCAGAATTCACAGAATCCAGACGAGGTCGACCAAAAATACCCAGCCCCGGCCCCAGCTGCTGAGATGGCTGGAAAACAAACCCCTGCAGGCCTTGGCATCTGGATCCTGGAGCTGCCAGAGAGGGGTGGCAGCCTGGGATGTGCAACATGAGATTCTGAAGGACACTTATGTTGTACACAGATCTGCCCTCCAATCTGTGCAGCCCAAGGATTTGGTATAAACTAACACAAGTGTGAATTAACCCTCATTCCAGCTTTCCTGGGCATAAAGGGAGGAGCACTTAGTTAGGACAGAAAGTTCAGTCTTAAGATGCTTTACATTAGAATTCAAATTTACTCCATATAATAGAAGAAGGAAATAGGATTATCACTTCATTAAGTTGATTTGATGTAGAATTATAGAATCCCAGACTGGTTTGGCTTGGAAGGGACCTTAAATCTCATCTCATCCCACGCCCTGCCATGGGCAGGGACACCTTCCACTATTCCACGGTGCTCCAAGCCCTGTCCAACCTGGCCTTGTACACTTCCAGGGATCCAGGGACAGCCACAGCTTCTCTGGGCACCCTGTGCCAGGGCCTGCCCACCCTCACAGAGAGGATTTCCTTCCCTATCCCTCACCTAAACTTCCCCTCTGCCACTTTGCAGCCATTCCACTCCATTTCCTGATGAACAGTCCCTCTTCCTTCCTTACAGCCCCTCCAGCTTCTGGGAGGGCTCCACAACCTTCTCTTCCCCAGACAGAACAGCCCCAACTCCCTCAGCCTGTCAGATGTGCCAGGAAAGGGGGGTGACCCACGAGCAGCTCTGGGGGTCCCAAGTGCTCTGGCACATGTGTGTGGTCACAAAGCCCCCGTTTTGTCCTTCCCCCCCTCCCCTCACCCACTCACATCTGTGAGCACGTCACGGGGGCTCAGACAGAACCCAATGAGCTCACAACAAGCAGGGCTTTGTTGCTGGGTCTGGTGGGAATGTGAAAGCAAGATTTCACGAATCCTGACACCATTTAAGTGACAGCAAGAACGAGAGCTTCTTCTGGGCCCTCCACTCAATAAGGGTACAGATGTGCCTTTATCCCCTGCAGGCATCTGAGTGACTCCCCCAGCGCCCACAAACGGGGCTGTGTAATTAAACACGGAGTGGCTGGTGGTGCCAAACCCCTCTGTGGAACAAGATACAGGCTGGCCCCAAGTCCTAATCATTGAATTACTTGAGGAGCAGTGACATTTTCCACCAGCACACCCAGCAGAGCACGGGCAGCTCCTCATTAACTGAGCAGACTGTGTAAAACTTCCAGAGTGTGGGCTGGTCTTCACCTTTCCAGCGTGCTGGGGGAGAAGGGAATGTTGTAATTTCTCTCCCTGCCCTCGGGCTGTGTGAATATCCAATAAAATCGGCCGTGAATATCCAATAAAACAGCTCCACAGAGATACGGGGACAGGCAGGCAGTCTTTGTACATGAGAAAAGGTTCTCCAAGTGATGCAAAGAGGGAGCAGATTGTGTTGTTCCCGGCTGATGAAAACCCTGAAGGTAATGGGATCACAGAACCATTCTGGCTGGAAGGGACCACAGGAGGTCACCCAGAGCAGCCCTGGGCTGAAAGCAGGATCAGCCCTAAGCTCAGGGCAGGTTGGGCAGGGATTCAGCCAGGTGGGTGTTTAAGAAGACCCCCCATCCCCTCGGGTTAATCCGAGCTCCAGCGTGACAGCCGAGCTGGAGAGGCAGGAGGGGGCAATTCAGCCCCGTTCTTTCATTCCCTTATTTCAGCGTGTCCCTGGGAGCCCTTTTTGCCACGGACACGGGGGAAAATACGGAGATAACACCGCAGGGCCCAAGGGGAGAACCCCCAAATCGCGTGGGGTCCCGGCGGGCGGTTCAGGACCCTGGAGAGCGGCCGGGAGGACGGGACGGGGCCGCTCCGCGAGGGGCCTTTTCCCACTTTTCCCACCCACGGACACTCGTGTCCTTGTCATCCACACGCTGCCCAGGGAATTGCGGCTGCCCCATCCCTGGGAGCGTCCAAAGCAGGCTGGATAAACTTGGAGCAACCTGGGCTATGGAAAGTGTCCCTGCCCGTGGCAGGGGGTGGGATGGGATGAGCTTTAAGGTCCCTTCCAACCCAAACCAGTCTATAATTCTGTGGTTCTTCTAATTTGGAGCTTCTTAAGGTTAGTGGGATAACCAGGAAAAGGAAACATTGCCGAGCAGAAAGGGCATTTCACTGCATTTCCTGCAGGTCCAAGGAGAGCCCTGTCACCCTCCCAGCTCCCCCTGCCCTTGCCAGCCCGGCCCACCCGTGCCAGGACATCTCAGGAGCAATCCAGGATGCAGGCTGACAGTCCGACAGGATCATCCTTGCTGGGACTTAGGATTCCCACTGTCTGTAGGAACCCATCAGTCTCCTTGCTGGAAAATGGCAAAAGGCACTGCCAAGGAGGCAGAAAGCAGCAGAGAAGCTGCCAGGAATTCAAATGAACCTCCAGGTTCACCTTGCACCAGAAGCCTCTGGGTTCTGCTCCCTTTAACTAGCCATCTGTAAGGATCAACGTTTGCTTCCCAAGGTGGGAAAGCAGCATCTAGGACAGTGCAAGGGATTTATCAGCTCTACCTATGTCATGCTACACTGACTCTTGACTGTGCAAAGCACCCTTTTCCCAGTGCTGATGCTTCTCCAGAGCCTGTGAATCCAGCAGCCCTGTGTTCAGCCTTAGCTGAGGATTTCCAGACCCTGCTTTGTGAAGGAGAGTCCCCATTCTCTGTTCCCAGGGCCTGTGCCCTGCCTTTTGTCCAGCTCTGCCTGCAGGCAGGGCTCGCTGCTCTGCTCCCCTGTGCCCTTGGGCTGCTCTCTCCCATCTGCATTCCTCCAGTGAGGAGAACAGAACTGGATCTCAAACTCCTAGGATGAGATCCAAAGGATTCTGGACCGAGGGGAGCTAAGGAGACAAGGCAAAGGCTTGTCCCTGTATCCTTGGGAACTTCTACCTGGTGTGGCCACACAAAACCATCTCTATTTGTTCAGTTGTTAATCCTTCTCCTCCTATCTCATTAACTGAGAATGGTGATCCCTATAAGCAGGGCTGAGGTCTAAATCCTGCTCTGTTTTAATCCATAATAACACAGCACGGTTTCTTTCAGAGCTGGATTAAAGAAAAAGAAAGGGAGGGGGATTATTTAACGTAACAACAACTTCAGGCAAGTTCATTCTGAGCTGGATCTCTAAAATTATGCAATAATTATCCAGGACAGCCAAGGTAAAGGAATGAAAGTATGACCTGCTTGAGCAGGAGAGGAAAAAAGAGAAAAGATGGAGCAGAAGTCATCCAACAACATTTAAAATGAAGAAGATTATTTTTGAAAGGAGTCACCCCCAGGGCAGGGAGACAAGCTAGACCTCCCTGACAAGATTTGCAAGAGCCTTTCAAAAACTGTAAGTGAATACAACCCGTGGTCGGAGCTGCCTGCTCGGTTTTAAGATACAAGGGAATATTTTGGTACAGGGAAATGAAACCCAAGGAACAAACCTTCAAAAGGGAAATACCAGAGGTTTCTTTCTCAGATTGTTAAAAGTCTCCTCCCAGGTTTTGCTCTTATTCAAATTCAAGTAAAATCTGATTTTCTGTGTATTACTCAGAGACATTCAATGCAAACAATCACAATGGGTTTAAATCCTCACAATTCAGCTCTGTTCTTATTTCACCCAAACAAGGAGACTGTGCAGGACCCAGGGATTTCACAGCTCCCTGAAATCCTGTAACCACACAAATGAAGGAGCTCTGCCTTAACTTTCAGAGCCTCACAAGTGTCCTGGGAATCTGGCTGTTTAATTTTCCCAGGTTTCTCACACAATCTCGAGTGCAAACCTTCCACCTGGGGACTCCTCCGTACCTGAGCACACCAAGTACAAGATGGAGCCAAAGCACTCTGGAATTCCAAGTCACCTCTACAAGCTTCACCTGCCCAGCTGAGCTCCCTTTCTGGAGACACTGGGCAGTACTTTGGAGAGACATCCCATAATTGCCACATTTCTGCTGAGTGGGGTTAAACAGGTGACAGGGATGGAGAGAGGATTCGACTCTGGCAAGGTCCTTGGGACCGATGAATAATTCACGCAGCAAACCTTCCCCCAAGGTCACCTCAGGTCCTTCTCCCAGGGTCACCCAGCCAGGCCTGAAACAGAGCTCTGGAAGTGGAAATCACTTCAGTGGGAAGTTAAACTCCTTTAAACTCCATCTATTCACCTTTCCCATCAGCCTGAGCTGAGCACCAACTAAAGCCCCTTTGCCTCCTGCCTGAGTCTGTTCTTCCTTCCCTCAGGATCCACAGGAAACACCAACAGCTCCTGGGTCAGCATTTCCAGCGTCTCATTCCCAATCTCACACAGTCCCTGCCACACAGAACAGGCACATTATGGGTCACACCTCACCCCAACAGCCTCCCTGCTCACTCTGCACCAGCAGCTGCCCCAAGGGACTCAGTGCCCTCCTTCACAGGATGGTCCAGCCACCCCAAGACCTACATGCAGGGCTATCGTGTGAGTAGCTCCTCACAGTGTCCCACACAAGAAGGAAAACTCATTTCTTGCTGTCATTATTAAAGATATTTGCCCATCTTGCTGCCTGAGCACTGCAGAAAGCCCTTGGTGGTGTCACTTTGCCAGCAGCAGCATCGATTTTATACACAAGACCCACGAAGACAATTAGATCATAGCAAAGCAAATAATTCATTTTGAATTAATACCTTTTGAGAGCTTGGGATATTTCCCATTTAATCATTAGCTGGGAGAAGAGATGATTGGATTGACTGTCTTAGTTTAAATCAGATCCCAAGCCACAGCTCAGGCAGCACAACTCAGGAAATGCTGAGGATGAGGATGGAGCTTTGTTATTCCAAGAACCAACAGCATCACGCAGCTCAAGCAAGACAAAGCCAGGCCCCAGGTCTCAACCCCTGTAAACAAAGTCTGTTTTCAAATTTAACAACTTGAGCCCATCCCCTGTCAGCTGAGCAACCTGCCATGCATTATTTATGTCGGATTCCTGTTACAACCACACAAAAAAAGGGAAAGTCAGCAAGGGCCCAGCCTGGAGCCGGGAAAGAGAAAGGCATGAAATAGAACTGAATAGGAGGATGCTGCATTGGAGGAGTTTTCTTTCAGGGTAGGCCACGCAAAGAAGTTTTCCTGAAACAAAGCAGCCCCGCTGCCCATCAATGCCTGCCAAGGGTGGATGTTTCACAGAATCCTGGGCAGAAAGAAAGGAGTCAGCAGCTCTGGGAAAGTCACAGGCTTCTTGCCTTTGTGCTGAGCAGCTGAGAGGAGCACCCCGGAACCAGCACAGCGCCACAGGATCCATCTTAAAGCAGCCGGGCATCAGCTGGGCACGGCAGCATCCCTGCTCTGCTGCAGCCCAGCCCCTGCCCTTGGCACTGCCCCCCTCCAGAGAGCATCCCCCCCACTGGCAGGAGTGCCCCACACACCACCCCAAGGACCTGACCTTGAGAAACCATCTCAAAAGAAAAACCTGTCCAAGCAAGATGCACAAACCTTTCCCAGTTTTAGCGGGGATGGGATTTGGGGGAGAAAACCTCCCTTTTTCCACCCATAACGTCTCATGATGCCATGCCCAGAGGCCTCACCGGGATGCAACGAGCCCCATCCCTGCTCCCTGTCCTCCAAGGAGCAGCTGAGGCCAGGGAAGAGGACACAACCCGGTGCTCCAGCCCAGCAGCCCCTCTCCCAGGCCCGCAGCATCCCCACCTCCGGCACGGCAGAGTTTCCTTCACCCTCCGCAGCGCATCCCCAAACCCTCTCCGGAGCTCGGGAGCGGCTGGACCGCCCGGAGAGCCGCGAGCACAAATGAATCAGCACTTTCCCCACCTCCAGAAGCTGCTGGATCGATCGGAGCTGCTGCAGGCACGGCCGGAGCATGCGGATCACCAGGCTGGCCGTCCCCAAGCGCTGCGCTCCGCCGGGGCCCGACACATCCAGCGCCGCATCCCAAACCCAGGTGGCTTCCCAGGGCCTCGCGGGATGGATTTTGCCAGCCCGGGGTGTCTCGGTGGGAGAAGACGAGTCCAGCCCCAAACACGAGAGGGAAGAGCCGGGTGCGGGCTGCCCGCAGCGCAAACCCTCCTGCCCGGGAGCTTTCGGGCCCCAAACTTGCCGTGTCACACAAAGGTGTCTCTGTCCCCGGGCTGCGCTTCCCTCCCGTCCCCCCGCACTGCCACACCAGGATTTTATCCCACGCAGAGACACGATGTCGTGACGTAAGAGCCAAAATCCCATCACATGCCCCCAGCCCGGTACCCAACTCCCCCCGCACGGGGTCCGGGAGCCAAAAAACGGGGGCGGGGAGGTGTCACCCTGCGGGCAGCGGCATCCCAAAGGCGCGGGGAGGATGCGGGGAGGATGCGGGGACCACCCCGCCGCCCGGCCGTGCCCCGAGCATCCCCCAGGATCTGCCCGCAGCCCGGTGCCCACCCCGGGGACCCCCTTACCCGGTGGAAAGAGGAGGGTTCGCCGCAGCCGGGGCTCCGTGCGGGGCTCGGTGCGCCGCACTGCGCGCTCCCGGGCGCGGCCGCGCCGCACTGCGCGCTCCCGGGCGGGCGGAGAGCGAGCGCGCCCCGGGAGGAGGAGGAAGAGGAGGAGGAGGCAGCGAGGAAGGCAGGGGCTGGCGGGGAGGGGGCTGAGGCAGGGGGAGGGGTTCATTAGCGCCGCCGTTAATTAGCATCCGCAGCTGCTCAGCGCGGGGCCGCCCCGGCAATCCCCGCGGTGAGAATCCACCGGCTCGATTTTTTGGGCAAGGAAGGGCAAGTCTTCTCTGCTCGCCGGGGTCACCCGGAGGGAGGGCTGGGGGGGGCTCAGGACCCTTCAGGGTCCCCCCAAGGGCGATGTCCATGGGGCTCTGCCTCGCACGGTGCTGCTGGAGAGGAGCTGAAGTGCCCCAGCTTGGCTCTGGGCACGGTGTCAGCTGGTGAATGCCCCAAACCAGGCCCTGTCCCCTGCCGGGTGACCCAGCAGAGGTGAATATCACAGCCCAGACATCTCTTCAGCCACTTGGTTATCAGCAGTGTCAGTTTAATTAAAGCCTCCCCCATCGAGGAAACACTCACAGGGAGGTTTGCTGCTTCTCCTTGCCTTGCGTTTTTTTTACATTCCAAATGTTCTGCTGAGGTTGCAAAACTCGAACTAATAGAGAAGCTTTTTCTGCAAGCAACACACTGACCCTTATTTCATATGCCCTCTAAACTACTTCCACTGAACATGCCAATGCAAATTACGAAGTTATAGAATGGGTTGAGATGGGAGGGACCTTAAAGATCACCCCATTCCACCCCCTGCCATGGGCAGGGACACCTTTCACTAGCCCAGGTTACTCCAAGCCCTGTCCAGCCTGGCCTTGGACACTTCCAGGGATGGGGCAGCCCCAGCTTCTCTGCCCAACCTGTGCCAAGGCCTGCCCACCCTCAGGGGATCTGGGAAAGAAGCTTTAGGCTGCAGTTTTCCTGTTGAGTAATGGATGCAGTAACACAAACCAGGCTCAGAGAGCAGGTGCTGCAGGGCAGCAGCGACCCAGCTGCTCTAAATGAAGGAAGATAAATCAATTAGGAATAGCTGAGACAGTGCAGAGCAGAATTCCAGCCCCAGCTCCCTGGGACCAGTGAAAACAGGGCAAAGAGGGATCAGCAACAAAGTACAAGGAAACCTGGGGACATTTTGCTGTCAATGTCATCAAAGCCCAGGCTCAAGTCCTTATCCTGCAGCAGCTCAGCACCTTTGGAAACATTAAATTTCACCAGGGTTTGCCATTTCCACAGGGATCCTGTTGTAGAGCTGGATTTAGGGCAGGGGTGTGGAAAGTCACTCAAGCTGCCTCTCAAACAGTGCTGACTGTTCCTCTGAGATGCTGATTCCTGCTCATTCCAGAGGGATCCAAGGGCACACTGCACTTCTTGAGCTGTTCAAGCACATGCACATGGGCAACAGGAAACTGAGATGTGTCTCACACATGTCCATGCAGGGATAACCAAATCCAGTGCAACAAGGATCAAAATCACCAAGAGAAATAGTTGCAAACCACTGGTAACTGGAGATGAAGCCTATAAATGCAATAGAAACCATACCCGGTACTTTCAAGAGCCATTTGGGACAACTGGCTGTAAAATCAGCATGAATTTGGGTTCAGGGCTGGTGTTTCCCAGCAAGGATGAGGCTGAACTAGGAGGACATCCCATACCAGTGGAGACAGAAGTTTGTGCAGGGGTTCCTGAGCCAGACTTTCCTGCAGGCAGGGGTGGGGACTCCTGCCCCAGCACTGCTGTGCTCCTCCCTGGCTCTGATCCTTCCTAGATCCACTTGGGATATTTGTCCCCACTCAAGACCTCATGGAGGGACCCTTCCCTCCCTTTTCCCTAGAGATCCACTGCAATCCCATTAACAGTTAACCAGGGAACGAGGAGGAATCAGATGAGTTCCTCTCCTCCAACCAGTCTCTTTGAAAAACCATTGATCAGCATTTGCACTCGGAAAGATGGATTTGTGGGTGCCTTGCTCAGACACGTGGAGCCTTTCAGGAAAAGCTGGTGATGGATGCACATCCCAAGCACTCTGTTTTAATGGAGCACCAGCTTTCCTTGCCCCCGGCACATAAATCATGGGGCTGTTGCAGTCACTTTGTGCTCAGAACATGAAGCCCTCCCCATCTGCACCCACAGGAGCTCTGGCAGAGGTGTTTTTGCCTCACTGATGCACCTGCAGGTTTATTCAGTATTTAATACAGAGGATTTTAAACCTGCACTGGCATTTAAATACACTCATCCTGCATTTGCTATTCCACTGCAAGCAGGGAACACAGCACAGACCTCAATCCCTCTGGAGACAATGACTAAAAGGAGAAGGGATCCTTTCATTCATGAGCACCCAACTCCAGACCTCTGGAACCACAAAAGGATGCAAAACCCACCTCCCACAGCCGAGGCACCTGCAATTTTGGGGTTGGGGTGGGATGCCCGGGGCTGCCAGCCCGGCACACGCCGTTCCTGGTCCAGGGCTGCCACCTGCTGCCACACACAAACACTTTTCCTGCTGAGGGGGATTATTTTGAGCCCTCACAAAACCCAGGCTGTGGTTCTGCTGTCAGGTGGCTGTGGGAAATCTCAGCTGGCATTTGGGAATATCAGATAAAATCTGCAGTGGGGTCCCAGCAAAGCAGGAGAGCAGGATTTGTGGGGGTGTCACAGGCATGGGAGCAAAGGGAAAGGATGGCAGCAGGGCAAGTTAAATGGGTGCAGTAAATGAGGGCAAAGCAGCAAACCTGAGCTGGGCCTGGGGATTAAAGGACCTGCACCAAACCAAGAACCCTCAGCAATGGCCTCACACTGAGCAATGCTCCAGATCTCTGTGCTTACCATCCTGTGGAGCATTTCAGGCAACAACCCTCCTTGGGTTTGTTTTCTGTGATGTGCCTGGAGCATTTGGGGAGTGATCTGGGTCTGGGGACACTCCAGGACCAGAGCAGTGCCAGTCTCCAATACCTCACACATTAAGTGTGACACTTTTATTTCTCTGGTCAATCTTGACTTGCTTCCTGTAGAGTTTCCAATACCCAGGCTGAGAGCAAAGAGCCACCTGCTGGGCACGGTGGTTTGACTTCCCCAGAATTGTCTGCTTTCCCTCCCCAGGGCCTTTAATGGGACTTTTGGACACAGACTGTGAGTGCTCTGCACCCCACAGAGAGATGCACTTGGTGTCAGCTCCAGCCTGCATTCCAGGAAAGGTTCCTTCAACTATTAGATCTATAAAAAACACCTTCATCCAACCTGTTTGTGACAACCCAGATCATGCCCAGCCCAGAGGGGGGTGAAATCCTGAGGTGTGACCACAACAAAACACTGACATTTCTCTCCCAAACCTGCAGAGACACCAACTGAAGTCCTGGGAATCACCTCCAATAACCCCCAATCTCTGGGTCAAACTGCCCTGGTTCTCAGCCCCAGACCTGGGCCAGGGAATCACCAGGGGGGGATCCTGCCTTGGGGAGACCCTGATTTGGGGGCTGGGAGTGCCCCAGCCCAGAGAGGCTCACAGGACCCTGGCACAGCCCTCTGTGGGCAGTGACAGGCTGGCACACCCAGGGCATTGCCCAGCTCCAGGCACTCCGGTGTCTGACACGGCTGTGCCATGAAATATTCAGCAGCTCAATGTGAACAAAGCTTTGCTCTGATACTGCACTTCCCAGACAGGTTTTGTGATCACAGATCGAGGAGATCAGGATGGTTTGCCCAGTGTTTTCCCTCCCTTTCCCATGGGATCATCACCTTTTCAGCCAGGCAGGTGAGCATCACATCCCTGCACTCACCCTCTTGTCTCCTGATTTTCATGAGGGAATAGAAAGAAGATGAAAACAAAGATATTACCACGGAAAAGTTGAATTACACCATTTTCTCCTTTGGGTCACAAGGAGGGGTTGAGAGGAAGTGAAGGAGGCAGGAAAAAGGAAAAAATAAAGCTCTTTACCTTTTCCTTGCACTTCTCCACCTGTGTCTCATCACACTCTGCAAACACCTCTACTGACTCAAGGGGCACCAAGTGCCTCCCTTTACTGTTTTACTGCCGGGAGTTTGCTCAGCTGGAAAAGACCAAACCAGCTTGCCTGTGCCTGTGTCACCTTCATTTCTAAATCATTCCATGATTTCTAAAACAATCCAGCTACTCATTTTGCAAGGAACCAGTAACATTGCCCCTCCCACATCCTAAAGATTTCCAGCACCCTCCAGATGGCAAATTTTAAAGGTTTTATTTCCTGGAACACTTTTCTGCATCACATGCCTTGTGCATTATCCATCCATCTTCTCTATTGCTGAATCTGAAGAATAATGTTCATTGCTTTAGTTTCCTATCATTTGATGGAGGAATTGTTAGTACAGAGCACAAAGACACAGGTATTTCTTAGTTCCTGCAGAAATCAGGCTTTACCTGGGAAAACAGCCTGCGAAAACATGCTTGGGGGCCTGTCTCCAGCCTGGAGTGAATCCCAGAACCTGCTTCACACCCTACACCACTAGATTGCAGCAGAACACCAATTTCTGCTGCCAGCACAACACTGGGCAGGAAAAGGGAGCAAAAACAACACTGGAACATCTCAGGCAAAAATCGAGGGGAGAAATTGTGCAGAAAGAAAGACTCAGCAAAGAACATTCCTGCCTTCAGGATGTATCCAGCCCACAGGAATATCCTGCCCACTTGGGCTGAGAAGGGGTGCCACAGGAGCAGAGTTGGCATCCACTTTGCCCAGGGCTAAGTGTGAGGAGCCCCCAGTCAAACCGGATCACTGCTTTGTACAAACATTTGGCAAAGCTGGTTGTGAATCCTAAAGGGAAAAGGTGGCCTAGAAGAACTCAATGAGCAGACAAAGACAACGTGCTCCTGGAGCTGGAGGGGCTGGCTGTCACCAGACCCAGTGGTGGCTGTCACCAGACCCAGTGGTGGCTGCCGCCAGACCCCTCCTCTGGGGGGGTGAAGCAAAAGGGCTGTCACACTGAGCCCTCTTCTTGAACTTCAACCCACCAAATCCTTGAGCTGGGATCAATGTTTTAGATCAGAATTTAAGCCTCTTAAGCTGGGTATGTTGGTCTCAGGCTCCAAAGGTCACGCTCTCCCCTCTGTTGCTGGGTGCCTGTGACCCCCCTGTCACAGCTCCCCCACCCCTGGGGGCAGGGAGGGTCCCTGCAGCCCCTTTTTGTGGTCCTGCCCCTGGGGGTGACCAAGGCAGGAGCTTCAGACACCAGAACAACACGGGCTTCCTGCAGTTTCCAGAGCAGGCAGATGGAACAATCCAATGCACATCTAATGAGCCAACCCAGTACCCACCAGTGGCCCCCTCCCTGCTGCCCAGTCTGGCCATAAATCTGGCAGGATCTGCTGAGTTTCCACTGGAGCCCCAAAAGAACCTGTGACTTTCACAGCTCTCACCAACTCAGCAGATTTCTGCCAGCAAACTGTTTTACATGGTTGTTTGGAAGGAAGACATTTAAATGTGCAGAGGAGTCATTAATCATGAATAATTAATAATTAATAATTATTATTTTAAATACCAGGGCAGGAAAAAATCCCGGTGTGGATATTTTTGATTTGTAAATGCCAGGCTTTTAATTAAAGGAGAGGGAACGTAATCATCAGTCAACTGGTTTTAGCAACGAGCATTCTGGGGGTTGGCTGATGGAAAAGGGCAGCAGCTCCGTGTCTGGAGGCTGAAGGATCTGCCTGGATTGAAACATCCCCTCCTGGGGCTGGCACTGGATGGATTTCTCAGAGTTTGGGCCATCACAGACTTATTAAAGCTGGAAAATCCCTCGAGTCCAAGCTGTGCCCAGTGCCCACCTTGTCACCCAGCCCAGAGCACTGAGTGCCATGTCAAGTCACTCCTTGGACACCTTCAGAGATAAAGACTCCACCACCCCCCTGTGCAGCCCCTTCCAATGCCTGACCACCTTCCCGGGAATGAATTTTTCCTGAATATCACTTGGATAACTCTTGCCTTGCCCCCAGTGCCATCCATGAAGCTTCAGTGCCAAGAGGGAAATGCCCAGCTGTGCCTGGCACACATCAATCCCAAAGGGATCTGTCCCCAGGGATCACCTGGGAGTGCTTGGCTGGCTCCCCACTTTCCCTGACTGAACAAGGTCATTCCAAAGCCCAGCTATAGGTTATTGGTTAATTAATCAATGGGTTTAATCCTTTCAGACACTCACAGACCTGCCTAAGCACAGCAATCAGCATTAAGTGGGTGCCTGGTACCTACAATCCCACTTAAATTATCCATGATTGGAGAGCAGCTGCAGGCTGGGTCTTTTCAGCATGAAATGGGTGGTAAAAGGAAGGTCACAGCTCCATAATCCCTGTTTTGCAGGGGAACAGCAGCATCCACTACAGAAAGGTATTAGAGGTCTTTTGTACAAAGAATTCCCACCTGAAATCCTAGAAATCATATAAGTAGACTGCATTAGCTACACATCATAAATATTGATGCTGTTGCTAAGGGGAAGGAGGGCCAGGTTCAATGTTAATGGACTGGTGTTGGTATGCAGAGGACACTCTGGGGAGCAGAAGGGACAGAATTCTGCTGTCAGGGAAAGCTGAGCGAGGCTCTTGTGCCTCTCAGGCAGGACTCAGGCCCTGGGAATGTCTGGTTTGAGACCTGCATAAGTTTTGGGTTAAACATGTGCCCTTGAGACAGCAGTGGCTGCTTTGCAGTGACCTCAAGTGAGGCAAACACCACAGGGCTCTGTGTCTGCACAGCTGGAGCTTCTGGGGGCAGCACCAGCAGCTGGGCTTGGACCTGTCCCCTGGGGTAGGGGGTCTGCAAGGCTTTGGGTCCAGTATCAGTCACTTAAAAGTGCTCCCTTCATCTAGGCTGGACATCAGGAGGAATTTCTCCATAGAAAGGGTGGTGAGGCATTAGAAGGGGCTGCCCAGGGAGGTGGTGGACTCTTCATCCCTGGAGGTGTCCAAAGAACAACTGGATGTGGCACTCAGTACTCTGGGCTGGGGGACAAGGTGGGCATTGGGCACAGGGTGGACTCAGAGATCCTGGAGGGATTTTCCAGNAAGTGCTCCCTTCATCTAGGCTGGACATCAGGAGGAATTTCTCCATAGAAAGGGTGGTGAGGCATTAGAAGGGGCTGCCCAGGGAGGTGGTGGACTCTTCATCCCTGGAGGTGTCCAAAGAACAACTGGATGTGGCACTCAGTACTCTGGGCTGGGGGACAAGGTGGGCATTGGGCACAGGGTGGACTCAGAGATCCTGGAGGGATTTTCCAGCCTCAGTGATCCTGAATTCTGTGGTTCTGCACAGGTTGTTGCTGAAGGCACTTGCTGAGCTTGTGCCATTGACAGGGAGGACACTGCTCCTGCATTTCCATCCCTGGGCTCACTGGCACAGGCAGGGCCAGAAGGTCTGGCAGGGTGATGGTGGCTCCAGTGGAGAAGGACACAATTCCCAGTGACCAGAGGCTGGGAGGTGGCCAGAGCTGAGCACCATCCTGCCCCAGCTGGACTGATGGAGCAGGATGGTTTTGGAGGGGACCCCATGAGATCTGTCCTTGGGGGGCTCATCCTTGTTCCACAGAGCTGCAGGGATGGATGTCCTGCCCTGTGCAGCCCACCTGCTCAGCAGCCCCTGCTGGGGATGCCCTGAGGTGGCAGAGGAGGACTAATTATAAAAGGAAGTTTTTAAGGAGAGAGTCCCTACCCAAAATAAGATCATGACCACTGGAGCTGTTCCACAGCCCTGGGGGCGACCTGGGCTCCCCAGGCTGGTTGTGGCTGAGCTGCCCACACTGTCCTTGTCCCACTGCAGGGACACATTCACACCTCACTGAGTTACTGCCCTCTGCTCCCCTGCAGCACTGGAGGACCTGGAGAGCCCTTAAACGGATGAGGAACCTGAGAAGACACTGCTGACAACCAGCGTCTGGAATTCCCTCCCCTCCTTTCCCCCTCTGTTTTTTCCACTCCCTGCCTTTACAGCCCCTGATGGTTTCCAAATTTCAAGTGCACAAGGTGTTACACAGGCCAGGCTTCCTTGGCTGCTTATTATTCACAGCAGAAGCAGCCCGAGACAGCAAATTGCTTTGTTGATCCTGTGAAGGGAATCGATCCTTGCAAAGCTTAGTGTGCCTGACATGTTCATCGCTGGGGAAGGATGTTCCCAGTGGGGCTGGGGGGTGGCCTGGCCTTCCTGAGCTCCACTGAGGAGCAGGGGTGAAGGCTGGGATTAACTCGTGGGTTTATGAGGCCTGAAGACACAGCTCAGGCTGTCTGGCCACCTGCACAGGGATTAACACAGGGTTGGAAGGGACTTTACAGATCATCTTGTTCCATGCCATGGGCAGGGACACCTCCCACACCTTGCTCTTTGTGGTGCCACAGAGCTGCCCTGCCTGGAACAGGAGTCCCTGTTTGCATCCCCCAAAGTCCAAGCCCTGCCTTCACCCCCTCACACATCCCAGAGCTCAAGGAGACTGAAACTAATGGAATCTCTTCGGTTCAGAGAGGCTGAGATGGATTGGAGAGGGTGGGATGGGTTTTATTCACAGCTCCTGACACTGCACAGCACAGCCCAAAGCTCCCATCTCTTAAAACCCAATACAAAAGATAAAAACCAAGGCGAGAAGCAAACCCAACCTGGATCCAGGCTGGATGCAAAGTGATTCCTTGTTAATGGAGCAGCCTGAGCTGCCCCAGCCCTGAGGTTCAGGCAGCAAAACACCCCCAACCAGGAGCCTCTGCCACAAACTGAGAGAAAAGAGAATTCTTCAGAGAGAACAACAGATCCTGAAGCTGCAGGACACACTCAGGTCTTTAATGAGGTGCCCACAACACACCAGGCAGCGAAACCAGGGGGCACAGGAACAGCAGTGACCTGGAGGTGACACTGCCCAGACACAGGGCTGGGAACACAACTATTAAATCAGCGAAGTATAAGCAAATATCATGGCAAATATGCCAGGAAACAGCCATAGGTGGGTTCCAGCACCTCTGTATAAATCTCCCTGTCAAACTGGAGGGGCTGGTATTTAGCCAGGTCCAGGTGAAATCAGTAAATCCAGTCATTTCCCAGCTTGTCCCTGTCTCAAAGGCAGCTGGAAGCAGTGGCTGAGCCTGATTTGACTTTCCTTCTGCTGATCCAGAGCAGGAGCTTTGCCACTCCAGCAGCTTTCCCCGACAGTTCATTGATTATCAAGCTGGAAGGGACAACAGTCATAAATTCATTTGATCTTGTTTATAGTATTCGTCTGTCAGACTTCCCTGAATCGATTCCCATTTAAATCAGAGTATTTCTCACAGGGGAAAAAAAAATAAATAAAAAAATCTATGCATGACAAAGCTTTCCTCAAACCTTCCTGGCCTGAGCTCCAGTTCCTGGTGACTGGAATGGGTTCTTTGGGCACAGCAGTGCAGGGAGAACACAGGGCTCCCCCTGGGATGGGATCCCTTACTGGGATGGGATCCCTTACTGGGACAGATGAGGATTCAGTGGAAAAGAAGTGGAGCCAAAAATAAACCAGTGGATGGGGAAAAGCAGCCCTGGAGTCACACTGGGCTGGGATTTGGGGTTGCTGCTTTGAGTCAGTAATGCTGGGGGTTCCTGTTGCTCCAACACAGATAAGTTCACTCCCACACTCAGAATAAAGAAGGAATAATAGGGTTTTTTCCCCAGTTTCAGCATGTATTGCAGGATGTAACAGGTTGTCTAGAGAAGCTGTGGCTGCCCCATCCCTGGAAGTGTCCAAGGCTGGGTTGGGCAGGGCTTGGAGCAAACTGGGCTAGTGGAAGGTGTCCCTGCCATGAGATGGGTTTTAAGATCCCTTCCCACCCAAACCACTCCATGATTCTATGACATCACTAGGGAAGGGCTGTCCCCTCAGGTAGGGGCAGCTCTGCAGAGCTCAGCTCCTCAGTGAGGTCTCTGCTCTCCCCATATCTCAAGGAATGGTCCAGCAGCCCCTCTGGAAGCAGCCCTGGGATGTGACACCCCCCCCCCCAGCAATGCCTTCCCCTCCCGAGGGGCTTCAGCCAATTAACGGTGTGCCCATCGTGCTGTAATTGCACCTTATAATGCTCTAAACAGCAACAACAAAAAAATAAATGGTAGCTGGGACTAGAGACTTGAAAAATCCATTAAGGGATTTATTTTTTATTCTTTTATTTTACCCAATACCTTGGGGGGTTGAAAGCTCATCTGCATGTTACTGCTCCAAATGGAAAACCAGAATAAATGCATATTTGAAGCAATAAAAGCCCTTTCGTACTAAATCTGAGTACAAATTAACAATTACTAGTGCTGTCTAATGCCTTTCTGCCTCAACATGTTCATTTAACAGCCCTTTTTTTATCTTCAGTGCTCCAGTTCATTTTTTTCCCTCCAAGATTCTTATTGTGAGCTTGGGAAGGGGAGGGTTGTTTTGTTTTGGGGTGGGTATTTTTTTCCCCCCCCTTTCTTTCTAATTTAGCAGCAGGAGGAAATGATTTTATTTGCTCTTCAGGCAAGGAAAAAAAAAAGAAAGAGAAGGGAAGGAAGGGAGGCACCTCTTTGGCTGCTGGCACAGAGTCCTCTCCACAAGCTGGGGGGAGATGCTGCACCCTCACATGTCACCTGTGCTGCAGGTGCTGGGACAGCACCCTCCTGAGCATGATTTGGGGAGGGTGGGCATGTGGGTGGGCACCACATCCTCCTCACCCTGCAGGGGGGCCCTGCCCACCTTGGGCATCATCCCAGGAGAAGTGGAATTCCCACTCTCCCATGAAAGGTGTCCCTGCTCGTGGCAGTTCCAAGCCCATGGCAGAGGGTTGGAATGAGATGATCTTTGAGGTCCCTTCCAACCCAAACTAGTCTGGGATTCCATGAGAAAGCAAATCCTGACCCTGAGCATCCCCCACCAACTGCACCCCAGGGAAAGAAAGTGCCCAGGGAAAGCTGATCCCTTCCCCAAGGGCTGCGGATCTCAGAGGCTCCTCAGATGCCAAAGCAGCCAGGGAATTAGCGGCGGAGTGAACCGAGGGCAGGGAAACAGAAGGTTCCCCCCCAGCCCCGCTCGTGTTCCCTCTTCACAGCCCATTAAGTTGCTGGGGAAGCACAGGGCACAGCTGGGCTCCCACGAGCTGCTGCTGCTCATTCCTGCTCTGCAAACAAGCAGCGAGAGGGGAGGCTGAGCCAGGGGAAAGCTCTCCCAGCACACAAAGGGCTTCTCTGCCTTTTCCAGCTGCCCCCTCAAGAGATTATCCCTCTCTGCAGGTTTTGGACTGGGATGTTGGTCTAGCAGAAGGTGTCCCTGCCCTTGGAGGGGGGTTGGGTTACAGGATCTTTAAGGTCCCTTCCATCCCAAACCATTCTGTGACACACAGAGTGCTGTGACATGAACCTCCTCCTGCCCTGGGGCACAGCAAGGAACTGCTCCCATCCCATCCCATCCCATCCCTCTGTGTGTGAGCCTCCTCCTTGTGCTTAAGGAAGGAGGGATCCTGAAGAAACCCCCAAGTTCTGAACACTTTCCCATGTCTCAAACTTTTGGAGAAGGGCATGAAACATCTCTTTTATAAAAAGAAACCTATCTGCATATTTTGCATAACTTAGCAGGAGACACTGTATGTTTTTGCTCTCCCTGGAGAGCCATATCCAGCTTTGCTTTGATCCAGTTCCTCCCAGCAGCCACAAACCCACCAGAGACGTGGCATTTGGAGGAGTTGGGAACACCACAGGCACTTATCCCTCTCCTTGGGATCCCCTGGGACCCCCCTGTGCCCCTCCATCTCAGGATGACAGAATGGTTTGGGTTGGAGGGGCCTCTGGAGATGAGCCAGTCCAACCCCCCTGCCCAGGCAGGGTCACCTGGAGCAGGTGACACAAGAACTCATCCAGGTGGGTTGGGAATGTCCCCAGAGAGGGAGATTCCTTCCCCTCCCTGGGCAGCTGTTCCTGTGCTCTGTGTTTTCCTGGCCCAGGGGTGGGATGGGGACAGGGAGGTGTCACCTCCTGCTGCAGCACCCTTTGAGGTCTCACACAGACACAGAAGGGCCTCAGGGGTCCCTCTCCGGGGGGTCCCATTGGGTTTTTTGGCCTCTTTGCAGACCCAGCTCCCATTTGCTGCCTCCCTCTCTCAGCAGGGAGCTCCATCCATGTGCTCTGGGACCAGCTCATTCTTGGCAATTCCACTCATTGCAATCAGCAGCAGCACCAAGGGCACGGGAGAAAGCCAAGAATGTCCCCTCAGTTAATAAGATAACAATTTAACATGTGCTGGGGTTCCATTCCCTCTGCCTCCCCTCAACCAGACCAGCAGACATTTGGAGTTGCCTCTAAGTAATTTAGTAGAAAGGCTGCTATGATTCCAATCCCCCATCCACCCTGTTACCATCCAGCAATGCTTCTTGTCACCAGCCAACAGCGTTTCAAATATTTACAGCCCTGTCTTTTCCCTGGGGAAGGATCAGAATAAATCATTGTAGCCGGCAATAAATCAAAAATTAATCTCCCAAAAGCACGAGGCCTGTCCGAGCCCTCAAATAACAAGCAGCAGAATTTATCAAGGAAATTGGTCCTGGTGTCTGCATGGCAGTGCCAGGGGGATATGGATGGGCTGGCAGCTCAGCCACAGGGGCAAACAGCTGGGGTGGGGCACTGGGGGCATTAAATGCCCCCTTCCCCTGGCACACACACTGGGTTGTTCCCCCCCTGGCACCTGGAAGCATCCCTGAGGTGCTGCCCCAGCATCACAGGCATTCCCACCTCTGGAGCAGGGAGTGCTGCTGCTCAGGGGAGCCCCAAGGAATAAATATCCAGGTGTTTTTGGGCGGCCTTGGGCCTGCTCAGCTCTCCCAGGGATGGCACACATGGAGCTCACAGGGACCAGCACTGAGAGGGGAGGTATAAGGTCCTATATCTTGATAACAACCAATATAAAGTAATTTTTAATAGGACATTATACTTTTAATCCCCATTGCACTACATGGATACAGATGTTTCCTACAAAGGTGGGCACCTCCCACCTCCAAAGCCACCCTGGGGCTGCAGGAGGGCTCAGCCCACAGGTAGGGAACAGCTCCCAGAGCCCAGGGCTCAAGTGGTTCCTGGAAAAGTGACTGTTCTGGTTTTTCCAGGAAAAACCAGACATGAAACTGCTCTGACTGCACACAGGAGCCCTGAGGGCAAGAACAATCACAGTCATGGAGGTTGGAAATGACCTCCAAAGGCCATTGAGTCCACCCTGTGCCCAATGCCCACCTTGTCCTTGTCACCCAGCCCAGAGCACTGAGTGCAAACAAAGAGTTTTGGTGGAATTCTCTTACAGTCTCTGGAGGTTTTTTTTGCAGAGAAGATGCTGCCCAGCCCCAGGACCAGCTCCAAACCCACACACAGAGCTCCCAACACCCTCATTCCTCCATCCCAAGGCCCTGCCATCCCACTAATGATCAATCCCCAGCTCAGTCGATCGCCAAACGTTAAAAAGCTGATTTATCTGAATACCAAAATAGCTTTTCCCTCCCACCCCCAGCCATTTTATCACTTTTCCTGCAGCAGGCAAAAACATTTCCTTTTGATCTTTTTTCTCCCCCCCTTTCCAACAAATTAAGACTAAACTCATCTGTAGTAATTGCTCCCCACAGAGTTATACGAGCACCTCCTCGTTCTGCTCCAGCTCAGGATGGAGTTGCTTAGTCAATCTCATAAAAGACAGATGGAGAGATTAGAGGAATTTATTGAGATGACCCCAATATGCACAGATAGTGCAAATATTTACGTGGAGGTCGTTGCTGGAGTCCCCTGGAGCACTTGGGGACAGCTCTGACACTTCTGTCTCCCACTTGCCTCCTATTAAAAAGCTCCTCACCACGTCTGGAGCCCCCGGATTTTTTGTGCTGTTGTTAATACACGTATGCAAACATTGGTTTTTAAGAACCATGATTTATAAGGTGTCAGAGCTCAAAGGCTGCCTAACTTCAGCAGCAAATTAACTTGGGAAGTGCCAGGGTGCATTAGTGTGAGTGACAAGCAAACAGCCTGAACCGGGTCAGCGAATTTGTGAGGTGCCTCAGCATTCCCCTTAATGGAATCAGAGAGAGCTCTAACAATAAATTAATCTCTGTCAATAACACATAATGGGGCTGCCCTGATAGACAGGGCCTTGGGATGATGGGATGAAGCTCCTGCCCCTCCTGCACAGCACCACTGGCAGCAACATGGAACAGAGTCCTCGGTCACCTCCTGGGGACACCAGGGACTGGGGGGCTGCTCTCAGGACCTCCTTCTGCTGGACAGGTCCCTGGAGCTCAGGGAGGGGTCAGGAGATTGGGCTCTGCCTGCTGGACAAGGGATCTCCTCAAGGTCTGAGCAGCATCACATTTTTGGTTGCATTTTGTCCTAAGAATTGCACTTCCCTCTTCAGCCCCTCTTCCCTTAAGTGTGGCAGACCAAACCACACCTCTTATTCCTCCAGATGCCCCCAGCAATGAGGCCCCAGCTCAGCTCAAAAATGGGGATGACTAGAATAGAATCAAGTCATAGAATTATTTAGGTCAGAAAAAGACCCTCAGGATCATCAAACCCATCCTGTGCCTGATGCCCACCTTGTCCCCCAGCCCAGAGCTCTGAGTGCCATGTCCANGTACACCCAGCAATAAGGCCCCAGCTCAGCTCCACACATGCAAGCTCAAAAATGGGGATGAAGAGAATAGAATCAAGTCATAGAACGATTTAGGTCAGTAAAACCCTCAGGATCATCCAATCCACCCTGTGCCCACCTTGTCCCCCAGCCCAGAGCTCTGAGTGCCATGTCCAGTCCTTTCTTGGACACCTCCAGAGCTGGACACTCCAAACCTCCCTGGGCAGCCCCTGCCAAGGCCTGACCACCCTTTCCATGAGGAAATTCCTCCTGAATCCAACCTGAACCTGCCCTGGCACAGCTTGAGGCCATTCCCTCTTATCCTATCAAACTATCCTGAGTTAGAAGAGACCCACAAGGATCATCAAGTCCAACTCCTGGCCCTGCACAGGATCCCAAGATTAGTGGCTCCTTCCTGAGCAGTTCACACAATCCCAAACCACGCTGTTTTAAGCAGTAAAACCAAATAAAAACTTTGGGCATGTCCCTTTCTCCCCATAAACTGCTGCAGGAGGACAGACACTGCCTAACTCTTCTTTGCTCCTTCAATGCTAAACATCAAGACAGCAAAGTTTTTATTTATAAAGTTATTCTGAGGTTTTAACAGGTTTTTTTACAAAATTTGCCAACTGTATACACACGTGGGTGTGTGTTGACTTGAGAGTTTTGCTTGACAGGAGTTACACAGCCGAGAGATTCCTGCCTTCCCAAGCA
Source organism: Campylorhamphus procurvoides (assembly GCA_013396655.1). Taxonomy (NCBI): domain Eukaryota; kingdom Metazoa; phylum Chordata; class Aves; order Passeriformes; family Dendrocolaptidae; genus Campylorhamphus; species Campylorhamphus procurvoides. The sequence continues at coordinate 126,054 of WBMV01001462.1, forward strand.
GTGTCTCCTTCTCTCTCTGCCCAGCCATCAATCACCCTGCAGCAGCACATCCAGCCCCTGGGTAATTATCCACCCAGGAGGTTTTATGGCTGCAGCTCTCCAGCCACAGTTCTGGTTCTCTTTCCCCACACAACCACAAACACCCATCTAATTGCTCCTCCAGGTCATAAAAACATAGAATGGGTTGGGTTGGGAGAGACATTAAAGACCACCCAGTGCCACGCCCTGCCATGGGCAGGGACACCTTCCACTCGCCCAGGTTGGTCCAAGCCCTGCCCAGCCTGGTTTTGGACACTCCCAGGGATGGGGCAGCCACAGATTCTCTGGGCAACCAGCTCAGGGTCTCCCCCAGGAGCAGGAGGGAGTTTTTCCTGGCCCCTCTGGGCACTACAAACCACCAGGGTCCTACAACTGCACTGAGCATTCTGAGGCAAATATGTTTGCAGTGGTTTGAGAAGAAAAATGCCTCCTTACCCTCAGCCAGCTGCTCTGCTGAGCAAGCTCCAGCAAGGATACAGCTCCACACACAGACAAATTAACTGGTTTGCACCAATTCTTCACTAAAATCAGCCCAGCTCCTCACCCAGAGCCTCACAGAGCCCGCCAGCTACACAGGGTGACTTTCTTACTTCTGATTTACACATGTTGGGTTTTATTCTCACCACATCCCTGGTTTATGTGACATTTCTTCCATTCCTATTTGTCTCTTCCTTACAGATGGACATGCCAGAGGAGGGAGGGTTGGATTTCAGAGCTGGTTGCAGAAGAAACATCTCAATACACAGTCTGGAGCTGCAGCAGCTCTGCCAATGCCTTCGCCAAACTTCCTCCTCAAAGCAGCAGGAAGTTGTTTACAGTTCTACAAAGAGGCTCTTCATTTACCACAATTACTACCAAGAATGTATAGAAAGGAACAAATTATGGAAAAATTGCTAGACAGCCTTTTCCTGCCAAAACAAAGGCTGCTCTTGGCTCACACTTGGGTTGTCTGGTACCATGCAGAGTGATTTGCTGCTTCCCTGGAGGGAAAGGGAAATTCTGGCCCTGTTGTCACTCAGATTTACTGGGATGGGGTTTTGTGGTCACCAGAGGAGGGGATGAGGCAGAGGGACACTGCCACTGGACATGGGGACAGAGAGGAGAGGGCAGAACCTGCTCCCTCAGAGCATCTGAGCTTGTGAGAAGCTAAAATTGGTGCCTGGCTGATCTGCTGAAAGGAACCTGGAGCTGCCACACAATTCCTCTCCCAAACACAGGGATGTTCATCCTGCAGAGATTTTCCAAGATTCCCCTGCCTGTGCCTGACAGCCCCATGGCAGGAGAGCCCTGGCAGCTCCTTCCCCACACCCTGGTGCTCCTCTCCAGCTTTCTGATGATTTCAGTGACTTTCAAGAGATCCCAGGTCAGGAAAGATGAATCCAGGATCAGCTTGGCTTCCCCAGAGCCAAGGAGGAGTTTGGCCACTGGATACATGGACCAAAATCACCTCCAGCTCCTCAGGGACCAAAAGGATGGAGAGCTGGCAAAGCATCTCCCTCTCTGCAGGCACAGAGATCCAGTGGAAGGGTTGTGCCCAGAACTCAGTTTTTCCCTCTGGCTCTGGCTGCATTCAATTTTAAATTGCTTTGCTTCCTTTGAAATCTCACTGGGAACTTTCCCATAAGGCTCATCTAAACTTTTCTCTCTTGATTTCAAACTCAATGAAAATTTTCATGGAATTTGCCCTCCTTGGGAGAAAGCTGAAGCCTGGTTTTCATTAGAACAACAAACAAAACAATAAAAGCTTGAATTTCCAGATGAAATGTTTCATTGTTCAGGTGTCAATCAGCTTCTGGCTTTTTGTCTTTTCAGGCTGGTGATGAAAGCAAGCCCCAAACCTTGGGAATTTTGCCCTTTAACCTGTCCAGGTCCTTCTCTGGAATTCACTTTGCTCTGTTCTCCTTATGATGGTGGAGAAATCCTGTCCTGCACCTCAGCCTGCCCTCCTGCTCCCAGATCATCCCTGAAAACATGGCCCATGGCTCTTCCCTTCCCCTCCCATCCATTATTGATCTGTGGCCCCCTGGGCTCCTGCAGGATGTGCCATCAGCTCCAGGGCTCGCTTTTTGGGAGGTGAGGGAGCCCCAACCACCTCCAGCGGTGCTGCCAAGTCATCTGTTCCCCTGGTTGTTAATTGGGAAGTTGTGCTCCCCCCTCTCCTCAGGGAAAGCCATCTGGAGGAGCTGCTGAGAGCCAGGCAGGGAAGGCAGGGCACAGATGGGATCTTGTCTCCCCCACAGTCCCTCCTGCTCAGGACAGTGGGACACAGACAGCAGGTCAGGCAGTGCAAATAACCCCCTTCAGCTGAGGGTTTAAATTCACTCCCTCGGAGGAATTCCCCTCTCTTTGCTCCCTGCCTGTGAGCCAGGGATGAGGCACATCCATGGCATGGAGAGGACACGTCCTGACCCTGCAGCAGCCAAAATAAGGCCCCCAAGGGGCTTGTGACAGTGGTGATGCAGGGCTGGCCAGGTGGCTTGTGCAGGGAGGTGATTTAGAAGGACTTCCAGGCTTTGGTCCAGCATTTAAAGCCAGATCAGCAGGAATTTCAGCATCCAGCTCCCTGTTGTCCTTGTGTCCTTGCCTTCAACATGTGGGCAGCAAAGCTCCTGCACCCCAGGTCGGGCAGGAAAGAGGGAGAACAGGGTGTCCCCAAAAAGCCCAGCTCTTGCCATCACCATCCTGGCAGGCTCAGCATGGGGCACTGCAGTGCTCAGGAGGGGGAGAACCAGCTGGGGCTGTTTCTGGATGGACCCCCCAAAATAATCAGCCCAAACAACCCCACCATCTCACTGAGAGTTAATCCAGCCTGATCCCACAGAGACCATTTGGGATGGTCCTGCCCACGCTCCCCCAGGCAACAGGATCTGACAGTGGGTCATAATGGAAGCAAATAACACAGCAATGCCTGGGGGGATGTGGTGATGGAAGTTTTATCCCCTTAACTACCTCTTCTGGCCCCAGCACCCAGGCAGGCAATTGGGGTTCCACAGGTAGAGAAATAATTGGGATTAGGATCAATTAGCACAGAGCAACCCTCACATCTCAGTGCCTGTGTTGGTGGCAGCTCCAGGTGAGCTGATTCATTTGGGCAGCAGGGAAAGGGCTCAGCCCTTGGATTTAGTCCCTGCTCCATCATTTACACAGTGGCACTTCCCAGGGTGCTGGGAGGGCTTGGAGCCTGATTGCACAGGGATCTTTACTGACAAAGGGAAAAGTCCTGCATGGTGAGCAAAAGGCAGAGGGAAACCTAAAAGGAGTTTATGGGTCTACAAGGAAGATGGAGAGGGACTTTTTCCATGGGCGTGGAGGGACAGCACCAGGGGAAATGAGTTCCCACTGTCAGAGAGCAGCGTTGGGTGGGATGTTGGGAAGGAATTCCTCCCTGGGAGGGTGGGCAGGCCCTGGCACAGGGTGCCCAGAGAAGCTGTGGCTGTCCCTGGATCCCTGGAAGTGTCCAAGGCCAGTTTGGATGGGGCTTGGAGCAACCTGGGACAGTGGAAGGTGTCCCTGCCCATGGCAGGGGTGGCATTGGATGATCTTTAATGTCCCTTCCAACTCAAACCAGTCTGGGATTCCGGGATTCCTTCAGCAGCACCAGGCAGGGCTTAACCCAGAGCAAACCACTGAGGGTTTAATTTCCAAGCGTGGGGTGAAGCAGCAGCACCCCCAGGCACAGCTGGGCTGGAGGAAAGCTGTGCTCAGCCCTCAGGGGAGCTGCTGATTTACTCCAGGGAGGGACTAACCCAGCTCCTGCTGCTGCTGCATCTCCCAGGATCTCCCTGCAAGGCATTCATTCCTCCCCCAGCCAGGTGTGGGGAGCTGCAGAGCACACAGGTCTGGCAGAGGGACCAGGGGAGCTGTAATTACTGTTCATGCAGGAGAGGACACTTAATTCCCACGTCAAAGTGCTGAGCAAGTTGAACAGAATGTACATACATAACTAACAGCTCATTATTTATAATAACCAGTGCTTTCTATAGCCACCCAATACACAAAGTGATTTCTGAGGCAGTGATGAGGATTAAGAGCAAGTTCTTGCACTGAATCAGGCAGGAAACCCTGTTAGAAACTGTTCCTAAACAACCTCCCTGATCCAGGCTGATCCAACCCTGGAAACATCCACACTGCATCTTCTGCTGCTTTGCTGGGTTTTAAGGTATAAATCACCAAGTAACCACCCCAGAACTCCTAAGACCCATCTACAGGTGGCAACACCCAAATCCACACCTGGGCAGCACCCAGACATGAGCTTTGAGCTTGTACCTAATGGGATTTATAAGGTACATGACGTTTGCAGACTCCCACATGCAGAGACCTCACTTATATATCATCTCTGCCCACAGTGGGAACGTTGGAACTCTGATCTTTAAAGTCCCTTCCAACCCAAACCAAATTCTAGGGTTTTTTTGCTCCCAAACACGTTCAGGGGTTGCAGAATCATCTGGGACCTACACACCGGGGTAACCCCCAGCACCAACACCCCCCTCCACACACATCCCTCACACCTGTTCCCACAGGCAGCTTCTGTGCCCAACATTTAAATGACATCTAATATTCAGTACTCATAGCATGGTGTATTCATTTGCTGTATGCACAAACATGAACTAATTAGCAGACTTAATTAGTGTGATGCTGCAAAGTGAAGAAAAATGAAGGAGAGACATAGAAGAGGCAGAGCAGAGGGGGAGGGATGGGGAAGAAAATGGGAATACAAAAGACCAAGACTTGAGAAAGACACATAAATAAAAGGTCTGTATAAAAATAGAAGCCAGCTTGTTCTCCCTTATTTATGCTCAGCATGGCTCTGTGTACCAACAGCTAAAAGGATTCCCACCTGGAGCCCCCAGGGAACAGACACTGCCAGGAAGGAATGACAGCCAAGTCCTTGTCTCCCTCCTTCCCTGTCAAAGTGCATTCCCCAGGATCATCTCTCCACCTCCAGGCTCTGCCCCCACACCTCAGCCAGGCTGGAAAGAGGCTGGAGGGAGCAGAGAATCATGGAATGGTCTGGGGTGGAAGGGACCTTAAAGCTCACCCAGTGCCACCCCTGCCATGGGCAGGGACACCTTCCATGGGCAGGGACACCTCCCACCAGCCCAGGGTGCTCCAAGACCCTTCCAGCCTGGCCTTGGACACATCCAGGGATCCAGGGACAGCCACAGCTTCTCTGGGCACCCTGTGCCAGGGCCTGCCCACCCTCCCAGGGAGGAATTCCTTCCCAAAATCCCACCCAACCCTGCCCTCTGGCAGTGGGAACCCATTCCCCCTTGTCAATAGTCTCTCTCCATTTTTCTGGCAGGTTCCCTTCAGGTACTGAACAGCCACTATTAGGTCATCCCAAATCCTTCTCTTTTCCAACTGACCTGCACATGGAGGAGATTTGGAAAGCAGAGAGGGGCTAAAATATTGCAAGGAAATCTGATGTGAGACAGCCCAGGAGCCCCTGCACCACCTCTCTCAACATCCCAGGTTTGAAACCACTTAAGCCACACTGCAGGCACCAAATCCTGGCCACTCAGTAGGAATATGTATCAGGTACATTGAATGTGCATCAAAACTAACATTAAAAGCCCAAAACTTGGCCGTGCCCACACCCCCCCCGACATCCAAAGTTTAGTTACAAAGCGCTCGGGGTCCCTCCTCCTTCTCAATCCCCTTCTCCTTGGGAAAGCAAAGCACGCTGAGGAGAATAGCAGCACTCAAAAACCTTCCTTCTCTCCACTAGGGAGAAGCCATTTACTTTGCCAAGCAGCAACCGAGCTCGGGTTTTCATCCTCCCCACCGCTCATCCACAGGATGAAAGAGTCGCAGGATCCCTCTCTGCCTCCCGGTCTGTGTTGGCCTATAACACACACTGCGGCTGAGAAGGCACTAAGGCTCTCAACTAGAGAATTTCTCAAGGCAATATTGACTAAAAGGTTTCCTTAAACGTCCCCTGATCGGCAGCAGTTGATGGGTTTAAAGGCAGTGCTGAGCCGGGGCCGCATCCCGAGCGCCTGGGGCGGGTGGCTCAGACATGGCCTTAATGACAATCCCCCCTCCTTTCCCCTCCCGACCCCAGCACGATGACATTTCACAACAACGAGCCGGTCCCTGCGTGTCTGAACAAGCCACAGCAGTGAAAAATGAGACCTCGGGGGTACTTGGAGCTGCCACGGGCTGGGCAGTGCCAGGATGGCTCTGGCTGCTGTCCCTGGCACAGCCCAAGAGTCACTCCCTGCCTGGATCTCAAGTTTTCAGGCTGAGCTGAAACTAATATGATGAGTTGCATCTAAATGCAGCTCAGTTTGGATGGAAGAGATGAAGGGATGGAGCCCAGGGCACAGCAGAAGGCTGGGGCAGAGGCGAGGGGCTGAGCTCCCCTCTCCCTTTCCCTGCTCTCTCTCCAGCCCTGGGATGGTGCCCATCTCCCTCCTCAGGCAGCAAACCCACGGCTGCAGGGTTTAGGAAAGCTGAATTTTCCTAAAATAGATCTCTATCCCCTGATATTCCAGCATTGGCTCCTGCTGTCAGGGCATAAAGCTGCATGTTGTCATTCCCACTCCTCTAAACCTGAGGTTGATGTGGTTTAAATGTTATCTATCCTGTGCAGGAAAAGAGCCTTCTCCTGGAACAATAACAACAACTTGCACACAGCCCTCCCAGCCCCCATTTCCAGTAAATCTTTAATTAAAATGCCTGCTGGTGCCCAGCCCCACTGATTAGCTGAGGGAGGCAGAGGAGCCCAGGGACAGTCAGACCTCACTCCCAAAGAATTGCATCCCATGGCTTTTTGTTATTGCTGGATGCTGAGGACCTGGGTACAGCTCTAACCTCCCTTTGAATTCCCAGACCCAAATTACAGTGAGTTTTGATGGGAAGAAAATCAATTTACTGTAGATACGGAGAGATTGAGCTATAAAACCTGACAGAATAATGATATCACAGTGAAGAGAGACCCAAGAGGTCCAGCCCCCAGAAGGATGAACACAAGTGCCACTGGGCACAAAGTCCCTGGAGACCACTGACAAAACTCAACCAGTCTGCCCTGCCTTCCAAAATACAGAAGCACAAAGTCCCTCAGAGGCAGCAAAGCTGAGCTGTGAAGCTCCAGTATCATAGGCAGAAAACAACAAACAAAAATAAGGAAAATAATGATGTTTCAATTCTTCCTTAATAATGGGGTGTTCCTGATATTCCTGGGGGCTGAGCCCCATCCACCTGGGCAGGAGCTCAGCCAGGAGCTCTCCCCTTGCTCCTGCACTGGAAGGAATCAGCTGCTGAAGGGGATTATGGGATCAGTAGGTCTGGGAAAAGACCTCCAAGCCCAACCTTTGACCAAACACCACTATGCCCACTAAACCCCAGCAATAAATGCCATATCTACTGGGGTTTTTGAACACGTCCAAGGATGGTGACTCCACCACTTCTCTGGGCAGATTGTTTCAATGCTTAACCACTTCCAGTGATGAAATCTTTCCTAATATCCAGCCTGAACCCATTTCCCCTTGTTTCTTGGCAAGACACAGCACATCCTGCATCATTCTGACTAAACCCTGCTCAGGGAGCACCTGAGCACAGCCACACTCCCCTTTCCCTCAGCAAGAGTTGTCTCCTTGCCCTATTAAAGACTCCCCTATTTCCCCAGCTTGGAGCTGCCCAACACTTGCAGTCCCTGGTGGGAGTGGAGCTGTCTGAGGCAGGAGGGGCAGAGATGCAGCCTGAGAGCTGTGCCCTCAGTTGAGAGGGGCTAAAAGGGTGAGTGCTGAGAGGCAGCACCAGTGACTTCTCTCACTAATGGCTTTTAGCTGGCAGAGCTGCACAAAGTCCCTCCACGTGGCAGCAACCAGAACCCTCCCTGCCTCAGGATGACACCACCTTCCCAAATCCCACTTGTACTCATTTTATCAACCCCTGTGGTCTGCCTGAGTTTGCTGGGGCTGATGAGCACAGACACCTCACCAGGGGAATCCCAAGGAGCATGGGAGATAAGCAGGGCGCTGAGTACACTGAGATAACACAGGTCTGTGTTTCCCTGCTCCCCCCCCCACCCAGATGTTTGGGAACATCGACGTGCTCACCAGAACATGGAGATTCATATTGATCCTGACAGATGAACACAAGATTCTGTGGGAGCAGCACTGTCAGTCAGCAGTGCTTTCTTCTCCACAAATTCCAGGAGACAGGGTAGTGTGGCTATAAAACCCCTCTAAACTCCCTCAGAGGCATCAGGGGAGAGCCTGAGCTACATGGGGGGCAAATGCCCTTCCTGGGACCGCCGAGACCAACTGCACAAGGAAAGAGCACCTGGATTTTACACACTGAACACGGTGGGCTGGCTGGCACCCTCAAAAGCCAAGGGGCACCCCTGTTTGTGCCCAGCAGAGCTGCACCAAGCCCCTTGTGCTGGATGAAACTCTCTCCAGAAAGGGAAAGCCCCACGTGCCCTGGGCCAATTCCTTTGTGCTGGAGGGAGATGTGGAGCTTGACTGATCCACAGCTTGATCTGCTGCAGCAAATCCTAAACCCACAGACCACAAGATGAATCTGAGGCTGCAGAGCTTTGTGGTTGTAGTTAATGTTCTTCCCTGTCCATGTGCAGGAGCAGCTCCCACAAAGGCATAGAAATGACAAATGACACCCCCGCCTGCAATTATGGTCACAGCACACAGGATGTATTTTTGACCTGGCAAGCCCCCTTTGAAGGCATAAAAATCCTTCTCTTGGTTTCCCTGCACCCCATCTGATGACACCACACACATCAGGGTGGCTAATTGCCCAGAGAATTCCAAGGGGTGCTGCTCAGCCCATCATAAAAGGAAAATTACAGATAAACACTATCTTGCCTCTTCATATAAATAATTGGTGGGATTATGAATGCATGAGCCAGCACAATTAGGACCTGAAGGTTGTGCCATATGTCACAGCAAAGCTAATTTCTCCTGGATTTGCAACAAGGCTGATTACTCAATGTCACAAGCTGAGTTAGAAGCGGGCTCTGGCTTGATGTAAATCAGTGTAACTCTGTTAGGGAATGGGGCAGCTCTGATTTATGTCAGGTGATGAACCAGTCCATAATGTCCATATGGGTCTATAATTACCCATATGGACACAGAGCTGCACAAAACCACTCCTGTGCCTGCTACACTTATGATTCAAGATAATAAAAAAGCCTAATGATGTGTTACATGCCCATCAAAAGTCCCAGGTCAGTAGGAGAGGAAAATTTTCCAATGGCTACAGGCCCTAAATAGGCTAAATAATGTCCATTTTGTTTGGTAGGTTGGTTGAAGCTGAATTAGGCAGAGGAATTAACTTAATAAATACAACACTTCACACTGGAACTGTCACACACTGATGGAAACCGGGTTTAGGGTTAGAGCAGGTGCTGCAAAGCATGACTTGACCACGGGAGAAACACTTGGCAGAGCAAGAAACCCGAATCCAGACCTCCCAAAAGCCACAGCAGTGCCTGGCCCAGCTTCTCCCAGTGCTGCCAACCCTTCATCTCCGGAGCTGGGAGGGAGACAGGGCTGACTCAGCCTCCTCCATCCTCCAGCAGGCACAGGATGTTGTGCCTACCTGTGTGTTCCCAGCCTCCTCCGAGGCAATCCTGGTGAGTGCAGGATGCTGAGAGCGATCAAATTCAAGTGTGAACCCCCAGAAATCCCGGGGTCAGACTATAAGGAGTAGTTTCCATATGGGTTTACAGCTAAATCTAAGCACAAGGTGGGGACAGGGCCCTTGTGGAGCTCAGGGATCCCACCAACACCCAGCTGAGATGTTCCTATTCCTGCTGCTCACAGGGCTTGCCAAGACTCTGGGATCTGGTTCTCCCTCCCAGCCCTCAGAGAGCAGATCATCATCATCACTGACAGCTTTGGACAGCAGGAATTGGAATCTCAAGCCCAAAAAGCTCTTGCTTTGGCCCCAGGGCAGCCTGAGGCAGCTCTCCCCAGGCACTGACTGTCCAGTGTCCTGGAGCTCACCCTGTCCCTGGCTCTGAGCCCTGCAAGGAACTCTCACCCCAAGGCTACAGAAATCCATAGCAGGGACTCTGCTCCTCACAGAGATTGGGTCCTGGCTCCTGGATTCTGGAGCAGGACACTTGCCAGATTGCATCTCAGCCCCAAAATGGATATCTGGACCATTCCTGAGGCTTGATCTGCCCACAGGACCGAGCCTGTTAAAACACCACGAGCCCACCCACTGTTCTGGCAGCCTTTCCACACACTCAGCCCCCCTGACATCCCCCCAGTGGGCTCTGTCCAAAGTCCTTCTGCAGCCCCTCTGGGTCCTGGGGGAGCATCTGTGCTGCCCCAGCTCTGGCAGGAGGAGGTGATGAGCAGACAGGTGCCTGTCACAGATGATTTATCACCTCTTGGCTTGACCTCCTCGATGGCTCCCGGGCTGTGCCGTAGGAACAAGGCTCTTTTCCTGCCTCTCCCAGAGCCACGTGAGCCACCAACAGGAGTGGAGAGCTGATTTTATTCAGAACAGGGTAGCAGAGCTAATAAGCACCAGCAAAGCAAGCATTAATCAGGTACTATAAATATCAGTGTCCCTCTCAGAAGCAGCGAGGGGGGCTCAGCTCCCCGTTCTGTGCCTTCCAGCAAACCTCAGGCTTTGAACGTCCCCAGAAATCCCCTCTGATCACTTATGGGCTCCCATTATCCACAGCACTAGCTCTTTTAATTTGACATTTTCCTCCAGCTTTCCCAACCTGATTCCAACGGCAGCCACCGAAAGAGAGAATTTACATTTCCAATTCATAGGCAATACAGTCCATTAGGTTTAACAAGTGAATGAACTTCACATGTAACCTACAGCAAAGCAGCAGCTCTGTGGCTATTCATTTTAACTGATTACCTCGTTTGCTATATCTGGGAGCCCCTGGCGTGGCCATGGCAACTGGTTTTGCTTAAATGCAGCTGAACAGTGAAGTTAATTTTAGATTAGGTGAGGAGGAAGCTGGTGCACCAAGGGAAGCTCAGTGTTAGATTTCTCTTCTCAGCTTCTCTAATGGAAACGGTTCTGCCTGCTGGGTCCTTCCCGGTGCTCACACATCCCACTGGGGATGGTGCCAGGCTTCAGGCATCCCTGCACCACAGCAGCCACCCAAACTGCATTATTAGCACAGTCATAGCATGGCTTGGACTTGGAAGAGACTTTCAAGATCTCCTTCCAACCCCAGATCATCTTGTTCCAACTGAGCTACCAAGTTCATCTATCTCCCAGGAGAAGTCATCCATCATTCCCTCACTGCAGGAGAGACATTGAGGGGCTGGAGCATGTCCAGGGAACGAAAGGGAGCTGGGGAAGGGGCTGGAGCAGCAGGAGGGGCTCAACCTGGAGAAAAGGAGGCTCAGGGGGGACCTTCTGGCTCTCCAGGATTCCCTGACAGAAGCAGGGAGGGGGGTCGGGCTCTGCTCCCAGGGAACAGGGATGGGGGAGAGGGAACAGCCTCAGGCTGGGCCAGGGCAGGGTCAAGTGGGACACGAGGTGGAATTTCCTCATGGAAAGAGCTGTCAGGCATTGGAAGGGGCTGCCCAGGGAGGTTTGGAGTGTCTATCCCTAGAGGTGTCCAAGGAATGCACTCAGTGCCCTGGGCTGGGGGACAAGGTGGACTCAGAGATCCTGGAGGGCTCTTTCAGCCTCAGTGATCCTTTGAGAAACCCTCTAAGCCACCAGCTCTGCTCCTCATCCCCCCAGCACCCAGCACTGCTGGTGGCATCCCTCTCCTCCTGCAGCCAGAGCTGTTCAGAGCTTCCCCAACACACTCCTTGCAGAAAGCAGATGGTTTGGTTTCTCACATCCCAGGAGGTCTCTAACCCGGGTGGGCTGACTTGCCCCCTCCCTTCCAGCACTGCACATAACGAGATAATTTCCTCTTGGTGTATTAGAAAGGTGTCAAAAATGCCTTTAAAAACACATGCCTGGGGAAAGCCGTGTCCCAGCTCAGCACACCCACCTACATATATATATCCTATATATCAGAGAATCATTTAGGTTGGAAAAGACCTTTAAGATAAAGTCCAACTGTTAATTTAAGGGAACATGCACACCTTAGTCAGAAACCCCCAGAAATAAGCTATAAGTGACCTTAAACATAATTAGTACTTTGGACCTCAGGGGTGGATTTTGGCTGTTCCTTCAAGAACAAGAAGTAGGTGGTAAATGGGCATTTTTTGAAGCAAACCTACTCATTCCTTTCTCCAGGAATTCAGGAAGCAAGCAATGCAAGGGAGTTCAGAGCCCAGCATTCCAAGTCTTATTCCAGGCAGGGAGCTTCCTTTGCTCAGTTGGGTTTCCTGCCTCCCTGTGCTCAGCCCTGGGACCTGCTGCACACACTCCTTTTCCCTGCCAATTTGGGCTGCTCCTTTCACCATTTTTTGGCTATTTTATCCCAGCTGAAGCTTCATCTTTTCCCACATAACCTGAAGGAAGGGCAGGTGTTGCAGATACCAAACTTTTCAATCCCACCAAGCAGTAGGTTCTGAACTCATCCACCACCCAAAGCACGTGGGATCCCCAGCCTGGGTCACTGGCAGGGCAAAGCACCTCCCCTGCAAACCCACAGATGGGCAACCAGGTCACAAGGATTCTCAGCAGCCTGGTTATCCAGCCACACATGCATATATATACATATATATAGTCCTATTTTACCATTTTGGTGATATATCCACACACTGTGTGCAAACCAGCTCTGACTATTAACACATAGATACATATGCTCACAGAAAAAAAGCAATATTGAAACAAAAACAAGACCAAAGCACGCCTTGCTTTGGCTCCAAACTGTTGCCTAGCACAAAAAATATACCTATCAACATTTAAAATGCCTACTTAATTCTAAACTATTGTATTTGAGGGCAGCAGCTCTCAGGGTTAGTGCAGCCCTGAGCCCCTGCAAGGTCCATCCCAAGGCTGGGATACTGGGAATGCTGGTTTGGTGCCATTCCCAGCTCCAGGGATGAGCTGGCTCTCCCTGCTCCACAAGGGTTGCTGCTCAGAAGAGCACATTGCACAGCTCCTTTAATTTCTTTCCTTGTGTCTTGCATGGACACCTCTGGCCGTGCAACCCAGGACTTGAGAAGGAGCAAAACCAACCAGGATCTCTCTAGAAATACCAGCTAATGCCAAACAAAAAACCTGGGAGAAGCAAAGCATCTGCTGCTCCAGCCTTTTCCAGGAGACAGCTAGCAAAAAATTACTACAGAGAAACCTATTAAGATTGATTAAGCAACGTTGTTATTTGTAATTTTGCTTAATGCTATTAAGGCAAAGCCTTGACCATTTGTTCAAGAGAAGGACTGGCTGGGCACCAAGTTTTTGCATAATGAATTCAGAGGATTAATCCTATTAGTCTCTCTCCCTTCCCCCAGCCCTTTAACGTCTCTGAAGATGGATCACAGATGCAAAAGCCCAACTAAACAGGCAAATATTGGCTGAGCTGCAGCCAACACCTCCCAAACCTCGGTGGGTGAGGTGGCAGTGACTCAGAGCACCGAGGAGGATGATGGTGCTGTCATCTGGGAGGTTGTTTGGGAGCCTCTGGCAGCTGCAGCACATGGAACAACAGGAGAGGGCTGAGGAGGGGGCACAGGGATGTTCTGGGCAGGTTCCAGGGTGGGAGGGGGGCTGCACCCCCTGGCAAGGGCTCTGCCCCCAACCACACCCATGTCCCTGTGTTTGGGGGCTCAGCACCATCACAGAGGGGCACCTGCAACCCAGGGCTTTCCATGGAGGATCCCACTGTCCAGGAATCACCCCAACCCCAAAGACAGGCTTCCAAAGACTAACAGCATGGATATGTGGGGGGAGAGCTGGAGACCACCCTTGCCCCTATTGCCTTTCCCCCAGGATGCCAGCCCAGAGCAGGGGGCACCAGCCCCAACTTCCCCCAGCCCTCCGCTTGGATGGAACAGCTCCAGGAGACCTTTCTGCTCCCACCAAGAATGGCTGTTGTGGGATCACCAGAGAACCCCTGAGCAGTGCCCCCCACCCAGAGACAGGTCTTGCTGTTCGTGGGGAGGATATTTCACACCAACTCCCACCTCAGAGCCATCACAAGGGCTGAACTCATTTTCTGAGCCTCCCCTCCCTTATCTTTTAGTGTCATGTAGGGGAGGAAATGGCTCTTCCACTCCGGGCTCCCTGGGCCTCCAGCTACATGGGAAGCATCGCTAATGTGCTTTCCTGGGAGCTGGGAAGGACATCAGCTGCTTTCCTTTGGTGCAGCATGTCACCTATGACAACATCCCTAGAGCTTCACATCATTGCATGTGACAAACCCCTGCATTAGGAACCATAAATATTTATATGGCACAAACACAGACAACAGAACCCACCCCTCACACTGTGAGGGATTCGAGTGTGGAATATCATTTACAACTTCTCCAGCAACACTTGTGTGTCACCCCTGGGGTTTCTCCCTCCCCACTCCATGTTATTCCTTCCAGGAAAGGAGGAATATCCATCTCTAGGCACCGAGGGTGATGTTTCTCAGCTAGAACTGAGTGTACATCCTTCCCTTCTCCAGCAAGGACATCCCACACACCGAGCCAGCAGCTCTGAGCAACAGGAGGGAGCTGAGGAACCCAGGGCTGCCCAGCACAGACACCCAAGAGAAACAGCTGCACCAAGGGCCACAAAACAGGCAGGGATTTGCCACCTATTTGTACCCCCAGGATGATGATCTGCTCGTGGCTTCATTATCCTCAAGGGTCTCTCAAAGCCAGACCTGGTGACACCAACCACTTTCCATTTTGGGGAGGATCCAGCAGCTTAAACCATTTCAGCCATACCTGGTGGCTGCTGTGCCCTCCCACACCCAGCCAGTCCCCACAGCCTGGTCACTGCTGGGGGGAGCCCTTGGGGAGCTGCCTCTCCCCAAAAGCTCCTGCCCATGCCCAGGCAATGGCACTGCACCCCTTCCTTCCCCCACCCCCAAAATTTCCTTCTTTCCTTACCTTATCCCACACGACACCAGAGGCAGCCCAGGATCAGCACCAATCCATCCTCAACCTTCTGCAAGTTCTGGGAGCAGGGTCACCACCACACCTCCTGCCCTCGATGTCACTCCACGTTCCTGGATGCAGCCACAGCCACCTCAGGTGGTATGAAGGCTTTCCCACCAACCCTGGCACAGCCAGAAGAAGAGATGAGCCACCACAGCAAGGCTCTGAGGATCCAGCAGCAGCACTGAGGAGCAGCCCCTCCCCTTTCAGTAGTTTTATAGCCTGGGCAGGTCCCACAGGTGTTCCTTGTCTGCATTCCCAACCATCTCCAGGTGTTCATTGTCTGAATTCCAAACCATCTCCAGGTGTTCCTTGTCTGAGTTCAACTGTCCCCAGGTGTTCCTCATCTGAGTTCAATTGTCCCCAGGTGTTCCTTGTCTGAGTTCAATTGTCCCCAGGTGTTCATGATCTGAATTCCCAACCGTCTCCAGGTGTTCATTGACTTCCCAACTGTCCCCAGGTGTTCCTTGTCTGAGTTCAATTGTCCCCAGGTGTTCCTTGTCTGAGTTCAACCCTTCCCAGGTGTTGGTCCTCAGTCCTGATTGAGGAGCCAAATGTCTCCTCTGTGAGCTCCTGGAGGAGGCTCAGCCTTTGTGTTCTTTTCCATTAATAGTTTACTAATGAATTTCTTGGCACGTGCGTTTGAGCAAACAGCCAAATTCAAAGCAACTTCGAGAGAGATTTCCAGAAAGTGCCATCAGAACTCGCTATCCCAAGCATTCCAAGAGCCATCCTGCTGGGGAACAGAGACCCAGCAGGGGAAACTGAGCCAGAGCTCACAGTTCATACCAAAGATCTCCTCTCTCTGCTGCTTATGCATTAAGCACCATTGGAGCAGCTGGTGCAGAAGTTATTCCACAATTTATTTTTAAAGAGAAGATCTGGCCAGGAAACTCGTAAGCTGCTCACATGCAAGTTTTCAAGCCAAGATTTGTCCAGAAAATTATTTTCTGGGAGGAATTTGCTCCGTTCCAGCCTTGCCCTAACAAATCCAGGGCGCTGCTCCCAAAGCTGGTGCTGCAGCCACCCAGGCTGTGCTTCAGCACCCCCAGCCATGGCAGAGCTCCATCCTGCCCAGGGTTTGTGTCTGATGGAGCATCTCCAATGGGGGGGCTTCTTATTTTATGTAATAAAGATTTCCTCAGGGACTGGAATCACAGGACAAGGGGAATGGGTTTGGACTGCAGGAGGGGAAATTTAGGTAATATAGAGAGGAAATTGTTTCCTGTGAGGGTGGGCAGGCCCTGGTACAGGTTGCCCAGGACCCCTTGCCTGCTTCCCAAGATCTCTCATCTTCCCATGACCCCTCATCTTCTTCCCAGGACCCCCCAACTGTATCCCAGGATTACACCAGAGCACACACCAGCCCCTTCCCTCCAACCTTCCCCAGTCTGTCCGTGCTGAACCCCAAAGGCTCAGCCCTGGCTTGGAGCAATGGCAGGTTCCACTGTTTGATTCCTGGCACAATTTCCATCAGGGCTTTGGCAGGAGCAGCTCAAATCCAGGTGGGATGGAAACAGGGCTGGCGAGGGGCTGATGTCCCCCCCTCCTCCAGCCTGCCCCACTCGGGGTCCTTCTGTCCCAGTCACCCCCCAGCACAGGGGGGTGCAGCAGTGGCAGGGTGATGGTTTGGGGAGCCCAGGGAGCCCTGGATGCTGCTCCATCCCAGCTGGGAGCTGTGGCAGTGCCGAGGGAAGCGAGCAGGGAGCATGTTAAGCACAGCACATTGCTGCTCACGCCCGCCTGGAGGCTATTTACACAGCTCCAATTGATTTGTTGTAACCTGTAATTATTTTAGTGGATTTTTTCTTTTCTTTTTTTTTGTTTTTGTATTTCATGCTCTGTTTGTTTTCCCTCTCAGGGAGACGAGGGATGTTTCTCCCCGGGAAGTGATGCTGGATAGGCTGTGGTGGGCGGGGGTCTGGCAGAACAGCACATCACATCACATCACATCACAGCAGTGCTGGTCACTCACCTGCTCCCCAGGCCCCCCCGAGCCGTGGCTGCTCATCCCCTGCCCGCTAAGCAGGGTAGCACAACTGTGGCTCTGATATCCAGCCTGACTCCTTCCTCCTATTTATCTCACCTCTATTTTTGCTCTGGGGATTTTGGGTTTTTTTTCTCCTTCTGCCTTCCATGTCATCCTTAAAGAATAAAATGGCTTCTCTACGTGGCAAACCAGTGCTCTCTGCCCATGCCAGCACAGGGCAAACTGGATCGTGCACCAGCACAGGTTGTGCCTGCCCCAGCCCTGGAAGTGTCAAAGGCCAGGTTGGACTGGGCTTGGAGCAACCTGGGCTATGAAAAGTGTCCCTGCCCATGGCAGGGCATGGGATGGGATGATCTGTAGGGTCCCTTCCAACCCAAACCACGTGATGAAGCCAGTACAGCTCTTGAGGAGGAACGTGGGTTCATCCCCGTGGTTTATTATTCATCTCCATGAGCAGCAGAGACATTCCTGGGCTTGCACAGCCCCTGCTGGAGCCCTTGGCTCTCACCTGAATGCTCAGGGAGCTCCTGCCTGGGACCAACCTCCTCCTGGTTTGGGGATAGGCAAACATCAGATCTATTCATCTCCCTGATCCATTTAGCAGGTCGCTTTCCTAATTTACCTTGCCTTTTACCTCTTGGTTTCCTGGGAATGCTCTGCTGGTATTGCAAAGGAAAGGAATTATTATTCAGAAAAGAAGTGGGAGAGACGCTATAAATGTAAAGCGCAGGAGCAATCCTTAATCATCCTCATCATTAGTTAATTGCCATAGCCTGAGTCCATTCCAAGGAGAACACAGAGTGTTAAATATAGATGTAGAAATTGGAGTTATTTTTGTGGTTTCGTGCTCTCTTTGAAGCGGGTTCTGCCTCCTGCTCTTCCCAAGGATGTCACCACCGGGGACTGGCGGAGCAGCTCCAGGCTCTGGGGCCGTGGGACCTCCCACCCAGAGCTTTTGGGAGCCTCTTCAGCTGCAGCAATGCCTGACAAATGAATGCAATTAGGATCCTGCTCTATTTCACGCTCAGCTTTTGGGGAAAACCTGTTAAATACCTGCTTCCAATAGTACCTTGTCCAAAGGCACATTAGGAAATCAGAGGCAGAGCCAGGAGCTGAACCAGGAGCAGCTGAATCCTGCCCAGTGCTGCAACCGTGTTTCCTCCACATATGGAACCCTTTCCATCATCCATTCCTTGGGTCTCAGACCAGAAGTCCTTGCTCTCCACGTTCCATTCTCCTTTTCAGAGCCCTTTTTTTCCCTGTGTGTCCCTCTGTTCTGCATCCCTGCTGCATTTCCTCCCTTCCTCCCCTTCAATCCACTCCACTAAACATTTCCTTCTCAATTAGGGTCGTGGCACCCGTGGAGAGCAGCTGGCCATGGAGCAGGGAGGGCTGCAAACACGTGGAGTGGCTCTGGCCTCAATTACCTGGCCAGAGATTTCTCCAGCCTGGCCCTTGTAAAAAGGATTTGTAGTTCTTCTCCTTTGCAGCCAAGGACAGAGCGAGATGATTTTGCTCCAGCCTGGGAGCAGAGCAAGGGAGAGCCATTCCATGCCCCCCTCCATCCTCCTGGATTAGTGGGAGCTCTGGGAACTAAATCCCTTGGCAGTGCCCACAGCAGGGACAGTGGCTCTGAGAGATAAAGCCCCAGTGGATGCTGAGTGAATTCTCCCAGGGCTGGCAGAGAGGAGGGTGCCAGGCTCCCCGAGTCTCATCACCATAGAGATGGCAGCCTTCCCCTTCCCATTCCATCCTGGGCTCTGAGCCTTGGATCCTTCAGGGACAGAGCTGGGGCAGAGGAGTGAGCAGAGTTACAGCCTGAGTGGGACAGGGAAAGAGTTTGGGGACAAGCTTGTCCTTGGGGGNGGGTATGGGAGTCCCTGGGCATCCAGGTGTGTGTGGGTATGGGAGTCCCTGGGCATCCAGGTGTGTGTGGGTATGGGAATCCCTGGGCATCCAGGTGTGTCCCTGGCAATGCTGGAACCCCCGTGCTCCTCCAGCTGATGACACACACGTGTGTGTCAATGTCACAGAGGGTGACACGAGCCACGGTCACCCTGTGGCACAGCTGGAACCCTCTCTGAGCTCCACCCCGGGCTGCTGAGCCAAGGCACTTGGCCCAGGTGAGTGTGGGTGTGTGGGCACGTCCAGGCACCCGTGTCCTTGAGCAGCAGCTCGAGAGAGGAGCATTAAATGCCAAGTGCTGCACAGAGCCGTGCCGGGGGCTGCTGCCTGATGGATTGGACCCGCTGGCCTGGTGACAGCTACCTGGGCTCAGTGGCTCCTCGGCTCTCTGGCAACACTCCCACACCTCCCACTGCCACAGTTCTGCTGTGCTGAGCTCAGTTGTGCCCCAGGCTGGGTCCACAGGGATGCTGGGGGGGTGTGTGCATGAGTGGTGCTGTGCCTGTGTCTGCACACCCGTGGTCGTGTGTGTGTGCAGTGAGGAGCAGCTCCCTGGGGCAGAGGTGGGTACCACATGTGGGCCCTGGTGGGGGGTGGTTTGGGGGCACAGAGGGCATTACACCCTGCAGGGTGATGTCTTTGTGTATGTGACACCCAAAACAAGGGAAATGAGGGGCTTAATTCCCTCCCTGTCCCCTGGCCCAGGGGACAGTATGGTGAGGGGAGGTGGCAGAATGTGACCCCCCTGCAGACACTGAGATTGACCTTCAGCAGTCTCCAACACTGCTCCCTGATTCCTGTTGCCCTCCAGCAGCAGCACCTCACTGAAATGTGGGTCTGTGGTCATGTTTCCTCCTCTCAGCCAGTGCTTCTCCACCATAATCCATGTGTTCCCCTCCCAGGAGACTGGCAGGATCTGTGCTGCCCTCTCAGCTGGATCTGAACCGTCCTCAGCCCTCAGCTAAGCCTCAGTCCCTCTGGATGCTGCTTATCCCAGGAAAACACCTCTCAGCGGGGAGGGGAGATTGGGCAGAGCATCTCAAAGGGGATAGAAAGGCAAAGTCAAAACTTAATAAGACATTAAGACAACAGATTCATTAAAAAGTCATTAGTCTCTGTCAGGAGTGGCTTTAATTAACAAATGCCAGGAACTGCGGTACTGTCTTGTTGCTGCCACTGTGCCTCAACAGCCTTGTGACCACCTGAATGCCACTAATTAAATGCCATTTAAAGTTCCCCCAAACCTGGCAGCACATTTTCCTCCCTCTGCCAATTCTCCTCTGCAGACTCCAAATTCACCTCGTTTGTCATTGTCCTCCCCACACGGGGGGTGGCGTTTCTTGGAAAACATTCCCTCCCTTCCTCCCCTCCCAGGAAGGGCTTTCTAAAGGTTGTTTCCATCTCCCAGTCCTTCAGCCAAATCCCACGTTCCTCCTGTATTTTTCAGGCTGTGAAAATTTCATTGGCACTGCTGTGTGGAGAGCTGAGCTCTCAATGAGACATTGTCCCACTGAGTCCTGGAGAAGGTCTGCTTGGAGGTGTCCCTGCTCATGGCATGGATTAAATGACCTTCAAAGGTCCCTTCCAAGCCATTCCATGATTCCATGAAGGTGTTCCCCACCTAAGGTTCCTTCAGCAGCAATACCCATCCTCAGCAAGGGAAGAGACTCATCCCTTCTCCCTTCCATGGATGATGGTTCCAGTGGGACCCTCATTCCATGCCCCAACACTGGGCAGCCTGTGGATGCTCCTTGGCCATCTCAAAGCATCTCTGGATAAGGGGTGGGGTTGCTGCTTGGGGGAAAGCTCTGTGAGCTTCATTTATTCCTCTGAATTGCCCTTTTACAGAGGATTCCCTGTCAAAGCCGTGGAAAATCAGGGGCTGTGCCCGCCTGCAGCCACTCCCACCCCTGACAGGCTCTGAGGCAGCTGGTCCCAGGGGCTGCCAGCCGTGGGCAGGGGGATGTTGGCCTGAAATAGCTGAGCCAGTCACCATCTGGAGCCTGGGAAATACCCAGGAAAACAAAAACTGCCTGGAGAAATAAAGCAAGGGCAGTGAAGTCCTATGGAGAGGAGGGCAAAGCAGAACTCATGTCACAGAGTTGGGAAAGGGGGTTTGCATCCCAATGTTCCCTCCTCTTTTTCCCTCTTACCAACTGTAGACAAACCCAGTCCCTGGGAAGCTCTGGGGGTGAGGAGAAGGAAGGAATTGCCATATTAATTAGTCTTCTTATCCAGTGAGACCAATGATGATCTGACCATGAGCTCCCTCACAGTAGTTGTGGGTCCCCTTTGAGCAAAGCACTTCTCAGGCTCCCAGCTCTCCCAGTTTGGTGTTTGTATCCAGGACATTCCCATTTAGAGCTCCTCCTCACCCACCCTGAGCTCCAACCCCCTTCCCCTCATTTCCCCTCTGAAAATACCCCGTCTGTTCCTTGAGTAATGGGATTCCTTTGTGCAATTTCAGTCTCCTTAATACTTCCCAGTGACCTCTATTGGCAAAATCAAGTCGAATCGATTTAACCACAGGCTCCTGATTTCCCTGAGTTTCCCTTTGCTCATATTGTCATTAATGTTCCTCGAGATTCTTTGATCTGACAATCAAAGGTGTCCCTTCGGCTGCAAACACAGCAGCAAACACACCATCCATAAAATATACAGCATCCCCATCCTGGGATTTACATAACAGGGACACTGAAGGCATCAAAAAGAATTGGATATTAGATTTAGGAGCAATTATAGCTTCTGTGGAGGGGAGGAGGCTGGGAGGGGGGGATACTGGCTGGGAAATGCTGGGTCTCCCTCAGCTCTGTCAGTGACACTCACCCTGTTTTACTCTTCCCCAAGAAATTCCCAGCTCCTGTCAACTCCAAACCTCCCCACGGTCCCCTGGTTTTCCTTCTGAGTGACAACTGTGCAGGGACACACCTGGAAAGAGCATCTTTAACTCCTGCAAACACCATCAGCCCAGCACGAGGGGCTGAGCCCCAAGGAGGGGACACAGGCTGAGCCTTTCACAGCTGGATAGGGCTCAAGGCACAGGGGATGCTCCAGTGCAAGGGAGGGAGGGAGGTGCTGTGAAATGTCATAAATCAGAGTATCAGTCAATCACCTCTCCTGAATTTGGGAAATTGCTTTGGAAAGCGTTCCAGGCCCCACACACAAACCCAGGGCCCAATCCAAATCTACCCAGACACCAAAATTAATCCTAATTAAAGAAGCCCAAGCCTGTATTTCATGTGCCAGATTCAACAACACGGCCTCGTGGTGCCAGGCAAGTAAATCTGGGGGGAAGAAGAGGGTGTCTGAGAAGGCAAAAAGCAAATAAACCCTCCAAAACTCAACACTTTTTGAGACCCTTCTTTTTGGTAGAGGTTTCCTTGGTGGAGCTGAGCAACATGCCTTGAATTTTCTGCTCCATCCCCTCTGATGAGCATCCCTGTGCTCCCACCCTCCTCTCCCTCGTGCTCCCCCCCTGCTGCTCGCCCTCAGCCCAGCAGCAAGACTTATCTTTCCCTCAGCCTAAACAAACCCGCAGATAAATAATCCGAGAATTTGTAGATGCTTGATCGTCATGGCAACCTCGCAGCCCTCCTCCTCCTCCTCCTCCTCAGCTGCCTGCCAGCGGTGGGAGCTGGCTGTGGCTCCAGCCGGGGGGAGTATTCCTCATCTCCCAGCAGCTTTCCAGGGCTCCAATCCCCCTGGATCAACCCTGGATCCGTGTCCAGCTCGCTCTGCCACTGGGTTTTGCCCCTGTGTAGCACTGGGCACTGGGACTGTCACTCCACTGCCCCGACCTGGGGGAGAGTGGGGACAAAGGGCTCCTCCTGCCCAATGTGAGCCAAATCATCCCCCCTGGATAAGTCAAAGCAGCATAAATATATTTTAGTGCACTAAACACCAGGTCCCAGGTTTTCTCTCCCCTTTTTGCACATCTAAAGTGTGCATTATTCTCCATCCTCTTAACTCTGATGGGTTTTGCCTTCCAGCAATGCAACACTTAAGCCAGCTCTCAGCCGGCACGGCCAGCGATTGCTCCCACCCCAGTTCTCCAGCTTTACTGGGAATTGAGAGCCAAGACATTCAGGGGGTAAACCCTGACCCCAGGAAAGCTGGGATGCGGCTTGGAGGGGATGCACGGGGCCAGTCCTGTCTCCAGCCAGGTAATCCAAGGCTGTGCTGGGCTCTGGAGGAGCAGGAGCAGGGTCAGACCCTGCTTGATGCTCCTGGTGCTCCGAGAAGGGCTGAGCTCGCTGTGGCATCGCTGCCCCCGGGCAGAGAAGCTCCAAACCCTCCTCAAAGGCAGTGCCGGCGCCCGGGGCTGTAATTGCACGCTTGGTATTCTGTTCAGTTCGAGACCAGGTATTATTTATAAAAATAGAAAGCGGGAGAAACAGGAGGAGAGGAAAAAAAATATCAAAGGGCTCTTGAATTTTCGTGCTGCGTGTGAGCAAAGCAGGCTCGTGGATCGGATCAGAGCTGGAGTGGGGGGCACAGACCCATTGGCACAGGGACCCCTGTGCCCCACTGGCACGGCACTAATGGGCTCTGTGGGGATCCCAAGCCCATTGGCATCCTGCTAATGGGGGTCTATAGGGTTCCCAGCCCCATCAAACCCTGCTGAGGAGGGTCCATGAGGAGTTCAACCCCATTGGCATGGCACTAATGGGGGTCCACAGAGCCCAGTCCCACCAGCATCCCACTAATGGGGAGCCCATCCCCACTGGACCCCACTAACGGGGGTCTATGGGCCAAATCCTGCCCATGGCTCAGCCCTGGCTCCTGGGCAGGACTTACTGCACTTTGCAAAGCTGAGGCTTAAATTCCCCCCAGGTCTCTGCACCCAGAGCTGCAGCCCCAAACTGGGCAGGGGGAAGGGCTGAGCACCGGGGAGAGGGGACAACGTGGCTGTTTTGGTGGCACTGCTGGGACAGGGCTGGGGGTGCCATCCTGTGAGGGCTCAGCCCCGGGGGGCTCAGTCTGCCCGTGCTGCTCCATCACACACCTGGGCCATGGCAAGGACGAGGCCAAGGATGAGGACGAGGATGAGGACGAAGGCTGCTCATAGATGAGTCATTCACGGTGATTAAAAAGGGCTCTTTTTTATTTTTTATAAAGGAGCTGTGGAAGGATGCCAGTGAACATAACCCCTGCAACTGCTGGAGGAATCATTCTGGGCAGGAATGAGCAGCACAATATTAGTTGCAGGCAAAGAACTTAATTAGCAGTTTCAGCAAAGATTCCAATTAAAAAGAAAAAAAGGAGAGATGGGAAGAAAGGCCTGTGTTTGCCTCCCAGCCCTGCTGGGGACAAGGGGGTGGGGAGGGGCTCCTGGGAAGGCTGATAAGAGACCCAGAGGAGCTGTGAGGGTGATGGATTTGGGATGCTGAGGAGCATGGTGGGACCCCAGGGGGATGGCTGACGAGGGACCTGTTCCAGTGAAGGGGGTCACAGTGTGACAAGGTGTCCAGCATGGGGGATCTGATGCCATTTCCAGCCCTGGCACCCTGGTTTTAACATTCCCACCCACCCTAAGCTGCAGCATCACTGCAGTCTCCTCCCTCCTGCCCCAGCTCTTACAGCAACAAACCCCAGAGGCCAAATATTCACCTCCTGCCACACACCACCTCCCCCCAGCAGGATCCTGGTTCTGTGATTTTATCCAGAGCTCCTCTCAATAATTAGTTCCTTTGCTGGAACCTGCACTGGGGGAAAAAAAAAGGAAAAAAGGACCATTTTTATTATTCTTTGCAAATGCCAGTAATAAGCCACTCTCTGGTGACCTGGGGCAGGTTGACAGTCCCAGCGAGCATTCAAAGAGCAGCAACAGGAAGGGAATGGCCTGACAGGAGAAACAAATAAATGCTACATCTTGTAACTGCAGCTTTTGCCTCTGTAGTTTTATTTTATCCATGTTCACCCTCCAGCACAGACACCACTTAGTGCTTGTGTGGAGTGAGCAGAGCTCAGAGCCCTGTGGGATCTTTGGATGAGAGGGGGAGGCAAAGGGAGAGGTGGAAAGCTCTGTGTGTGCACAGGAGTGTCTGAGGGGGGGTTGTTCGTGTGCAGGGACTCATGGAATGGTTTGGGTGGGAAGGGACCTTAAAACTCATCCAGTGCCACCCCCTGCTATGGGCAGGGACACCTCCCACTAGCCCAGGTGGCTCCAACCTGGCCTTGGACACTCCCAGGGATGGGGCAGCTTCTCTGGGTACCCTGTGCCAGGGTCTGCCCACCCTCACAGGGAGGAATTTCTTCCCAATATCCAATCCAAACCCACCTGTGTGACTGTGTGTGCCACCCCAGCATGTCCCCACAGCCCCTCCATGCCTGTGTGTGAGCACAGGGGGAGAGAAGGTGGTTCCCATTGTCATGGAAACGCTGACACTGCACGTCCAAACACACCACACACTCCACTGGCTCTGCCTCCCACCCAAAATCTCCCCGAGCAGCAGCTCCAAAGTGAAGAGCAGCAAAACACACCCTGTGATGGTGACATCCTACGGGGACAGTGACAACCCGTGGCCCACATGGGTTTCCCACTCCTCTTGCTCACCACTGGGCTGAACTGGGATTGAGGGTGTCCCAGTACTCCCAGGGCAGTGGGGCACAGTCCAGCAGCTGCCCCATTGCTGGGGGCACAGGCTGTGGCAAGGGACACCCACACAACAGCCCTGGCGCCCTGACCACCACTTTTGTCCCTCCCTCTTGCTCCTCCTCTCACATTCCTGCAGGATTTCTCTCCTCTTGAGTGTGATTTGCCACCCGAGCAGGGTCCCCATGGGGGTGACAGCATGAGCCCGTGTGGGGTGGGATCCCAGGGATGGGGAAGGGGCAGGTGGTTCCCCCTTGGCATCCCCACTTTGACATCCTTGCAGAACCCTGGGAAATGAAAACAAGAGCACACGGTTCATTTTTCATCCCAGAGGATGGGAGGGAAGCAGCACCCTGAAGCCAACAGCCTTTTCCAGGTGCATCCCTGCTACCTGCAGGACTGGTTCCACCCTGGGAGGAGGCAGTGGAAGGGATAACTGGGCCTAAAACGAGCCCTCAGACACAGAAGGTGTTAATGGTCCTGCCTGCTACAAATGCAACAAGTTCGGTTGCAACTGGCTGACTCTGCAGACTTTTAATTACATTTTTGTCTGGCAATAAAAGAAACAAATTTGACTCTTAAAGCAGCACATAATACACCAGGCATCGTTACCATCCTCTTCTCTGGTTTTTCCTTTCTTTATCAGCCAACACCGTGCTGTTTAGGAAGTTTATTTCCCCCCGGACCAATCTTCTGCCTCTAAATTTAAGAGTGGGTGTGAGCGAAGACAGCGAGAGAGAGAGATGAGGAGAGAGTCGTATAAAATTTCTGCAATGCAAAGCTGATTCCATAAACCCCCCACATTACCCAGCAGTGTGTTCATATAACGGGGGACTCCATCAGCTCTGCTTCACCCCTGGAACCCTCTTCCCAAGGTGGCTGTAAAGATTGGGAGTGGGGAAAGATAAACTGAGCTGCTCCTCCCGCGATCCCGGGGCTGGCACGGGGAGTGGGTCTCCTTTGGGCTCTAACTATGGTTGTTCCTGGATTTTATGGTATCACCCCTGATTTATGAGCAGCTTTTATAGTGGCTGTAAAGCAGCCCCAAAGCAGAGAAATAAAGGAACCAGGAGAACATTCCCCCTTCCCACCCAGCGTGGCCACTGGGGTGGCACTGGAGTGATGGAGGGTGTCGGGGTGAGGGTCCCCCAGAGCATCCAGGGGTGCAGCCCATGGTGCCTCCAAGAGAGCAGCCAGTTTGGGCCATTTGGGGATGCTGCTTTAATCTGAAATGGTGTGAGAGGGGTTAATTCAGGGCTGTGTGAAAATGGGGGAGTTGGGATCGATGTCTTGAAGGTGTACAAGGGTGGGGGTGAGTGTTGTGTGGGAAGGGATAAGGACAGCCCCTAATTCAGGACACTGAATTGGGATCTGAATTAAGGAGTTCACCTCTGGCTTGGGAAGGAGGCTGAGGGCCAATTCCCTTCGCTGCCACAGCCTCTGGTGTGACCTTGGCTCGACCCAGTGCTCCAAATGTACGTAGATACCAAAATCAATGGGGGCTTGGAGGTGGATCTTTAAATGTCATTATTGATCCAGCCTTTAGCCTGGCTGGGCCTCATTTCCCAGCTCCAGACAAGCCTGGACTCGTGTCCATGGCTGATCAGTGGGGTGGGATCCTTGTACCCCAACCCTGACTGCCCCCATGGCCTTGGGCATGTCACCTCTGCCTGCTGCCTCTTTGCTCCCTGTTTTTGGGAGGGGATGGGGATGTTTCTAAGCAGTGCTTAACATGCATGGACTGATCTGGAGGGATTTGGAAATTATGCCAAAACAAGCACTAAAAGACATTATTAAAATATATAAAAATATGATGATGAACATAATAATCACAGCATGTTAATAGAGCCTGGTGCCCACAGCGAGGATTTACGGATAACCCTGGAAAAGCCCAGAGTCAGAACGTGATCCCCAAGATTCCTGAAGCCTCCCCAAGATTCCTGAAGCCTCCCCAAGATTCCTGCCTCCTACATTCAAATACATGTTACTCCTATAAACAGTAATTACCCCATCACTCATCCCTGGTGTCACAGCAGCTCCGGGGCCTCAGACTGTGCCAATCCTCCCCCTGGCACTGCAGCCCCCGGCTCGGAGCTGCTCCATGAGGAGTCACCGAGCTGGATCACAACAGGAGGAAAGCCTGGGGTAGAGCAAAGTTGATGAGAGAGACAGAGGGAGTAGGAGGAAAACATGTGATAGATCCTCGAAACCCTCTTTTTCCGAGGCAGCTCAGGGGTGCTTTGGGGTCGTGCTGGATGTGTTTCACCCAGCTGGTTTGTCTTGGCATTGCTGCTGGGGGAAGGAGGCTGATGGATCCCTCCTTCCAGCCTGGGAGCAGGAGGACCGTATGGATGCCCTGCCATGGCCATAACTCAGGCACAGCCTGACTTACAGCTCTGTCCTGCACCAGCCGTAACTCAGCGCTGCTCCTCGGGTGGGGTTTGCTTTATTCTGCCCAGGGGAGGCGTGGGAGGGGAAGGGCAGTCTCCTCCTCGGCTCCAAGGAAGCTTTCCCAGCACCTCTGGGCTTTATGGCTCTGTCGCTCTGCCGGAGGGAGCTGCTGGGATGTCCTTAAATCATTAAAGAAGAATAATAATCGTGACACCAAAGCCAATTCCTATAGATGAATAACCCCAACACGGGTCTCTGAGAGGTGTCCACGTTCTTGCCCAGCAGCTCCTGCCCCTGCTGGGAGGTTCTAGAGTAGGACTTGACTGCTGGGAATGGATCCTGTCTAAAACAACCCCGCCGTCGTGCACCACAGGCTGGGGACTTCACCTTCTGCCCTCCACGTGTCCCCAAGTGGGTATAGAACCTGCAAAGATCCTCCATCCATGAGGTTTGGCAAGTTCTTGATGATCCATCAGGGAAAAAGAGGCACCGGGGCCATTGTTCATCCTGGTCTGTTGGAGCTGAAGCTTGGCTGAGCGTGGCTTGCCCAAGGTTAGCCCTCTAAATCTACTGGTTGTCTAGAAGAATGTCTTAGGGCAGCTCCCCGAGGAGATAATGTTGTGTCTTAAGGGATAAAAGGGAGGATGTGAAGCTCCTTACAACCCTACACGTGTAACTGGTAAAAATCATCCTGAGACTGAAAGCCGCTTCTCCAGCAAGAAAAGTTTTTAACCCCTTCTCCAGGGGAACATGCTCCAGGTGACTTCAAGTGCAAGAGAGGCATGAGAAGTGCTGAAGCAGCAGAGAAAATAAATTAGTGCCATCTCGGCTAAAATCCCAGGCAATTAAAACCTGGATCGGGCTGTGCTCGTCTGCCTGGAGAGAGCGGGAGAGGGACAGGCATTAGTCACCATCTGCAGGAAGCTGCACGGGAGGAGCCGGCTCACCAGCAAGGTGTTGCATGGAGAAGGCTCCAGGCCAGCCGGGAGCGGCTCCTCCCTCCCCCGAGGAGCTCTGCCTGTGTCTGGAGCAGTGGGAATGCCTGTCTCCATCTCCTCCCCTCCCGGGAGCGGGGGCAGCTCAGACTGACTGGGAATGTGTTTATAGAAGTGCATCTGCTGCACCCAAAAGCACATGGGGGAACTGGCAGCGTGGGCCAGGATCCCCCCTCTGCCACGCAGGGAATGTCCCACGGCACCGCAGGGGTGACACTGGTGTCCCCATCCTGCAGATGGGAAGGGGAGCACGGAGCGAGGGACTCGCACAGGGAGTCTGTGGCAGCGGGGGAGAAACTCAGTCTTAAGACCAAACAAGCACCTTTGAACTGCCGGGAGCTGGAATGAGAAGTGATTCAGTGACCTGGGTTCGCGGTGCTGGAGGAGCATCCCCAGCCTTGGCCGGCAGTTCAGCCGGGTTCAGCTGTTTCTATGGAGTTTGCTGTCGGTCCAGCCCCGGGCGAGGTCTCTGCAGCGCCGGCTGAGCCGATCGATGGAGCTCTGGCAGCTGGGGAAGGAGCTGCTGCCGCCCCATCTCCTCCAGGGCCACGTTTGGGGCTGATGGGCAGCCTAAAAACATTGCCCGGGCGCTGCAGGGTGTTGCAGAGGGACCCGGGCAGGAGCAGGAGCATCCCCCGAGCAAATCTTCCCCTGTCCCTCTGGAGCTGAAGCCCTTTGGCCGTGTCGCGTGGCTGAGCCATGAGATTAAGCCCCGGGGCAGACAGGTCAAGTGCCACCATCGAGTGCTGAGTGATTACCTGTGCCCTCGGGGGCTCCGGGGCTGGGCTGGACGTGCCTCCTGCTCCATGAAAAGCCGTTCCCTCTTCCTCACAGCGTGCTGTGTCACGGGCACACAAGGATGCAGCGGTGGGAATGGGCACGGAGTGGTTGGGAGTGGATTAGAGTGGCCAGCTGGCTGCTCAGCCCCCGTGCCTTGGGATCAGAGGAACAGGAGGGTGTGAGGTGCTCATCCTGCCGGCCCCACAGCACGGGGGGCTGCAAACCCTCTCCCACGTCTCCATGGCCTTGGATCAGCAGCAGGACACGGGCATCGGCACAAAGACCATCTGGAAGGGCTTCTCCAGCTGACTGGGAGCTTCACAGTCTCATGAGAGAAGCGGCTTTCACAAGGTGCTTAAAGAAGAGGCGTTTCCCTGCCTGCCCCAGTGCTGGGTAAAACCTCTGGTTTCCCTTCTTGCTGTGTGAAAAGCCTTGAGGGGCCTGTGCAGCTGAGCCCCCTCTCTGACTCGGGGGTTGTGCTGCAGAGCACTGAAGCAACGCTAACATCAAGCATGTGCTCCCATTAAGTGTCTGCATAAATGCTTTGCTGAATGGGGGCCAACATGCCAGAACATCACCCATTTGGTTTGGGCACATGGGCAGGGATTTTATGTTATTGAAGTCCTGCCAATTAAATCAGGTCACTCCAATCTCTCCCCTCCTGCCTCCCTGGCTCTCTCGCGTGTGCGCCGCTGTTCTCCCTCCCCTCGGTCCATCCCCCCGCCCCAGGCAAAGGCTCTGGGAACGAGCCAGACCCCCGGCTCGGCTCACGCTCCTGAGCATGAAATGGGGATTCAATGGCCGCTGTCACTCCCGGGCCGTGTGGCATCCGCAGGGCTCTGCCAGGCGCTGGATGGGGCTGGCAAAGGCATTTCTAGGGAGCATCGCTGGGAAGCGAACAAAAGCGGGGGTTGTTGCTCTGCTGCCCCCACCCCAAGTCCTGCCTTTGTCTGAGCCCCACGGCTGTGTCGGACAGACCCCTCTCCCCACACCACGCTGGCTGTGAAGGTGGATGGGGGGTCTCCATCCTCACCCCTTAAACGGGCGACACAACTCGGGCCCCGGATCGCCCCACCTGAGTCACGGCAGAGCAAAAGGCAGCTTTTTGCCAGTGTTTTTTTCAAGGTTAAGAGTCCCTGAAAATCCCTTTCCAGGGGAAATGAGTCACCGGCAGCACGTCTGGCTTGGGGACCAACCACCCCGAGGTGCTGCAAACCCCGCGGGGTGTCTGTGCTGTCCCTGTGCGTGTGCTGGGGACGGGGGGCTTGCAGGGGGCTCTCGGACCACCCGCAGCCAGACCTTCCCAAAGGCAAAGAAATCCTCGTGGGCAGGAGGGGGTTTTGGCCACAAGGCCACCCCACCGAGTGTCCCTTTTCCCTCCCGAGGGGGGGCCGTGCAGTGGGACCATTGGAGACCCCCGGGCTCGGCGGCTCCAGCCCCCGGTGCCGCAGCGAGGGATGCACTGCGGATCCGAGGGGTGAGAGCGGCCAGCTCTGCCTCTGCAGGAGGTTTTTATCGCTGGTCCCCTCGGGAGCATCACCCCGAGGGTCTGGGGGTGCCGGAGCCCCCCGGGTGCTGCCAGAGCCGCAGGGGTTAAGCGCGCAGCCGGCAGGAGCTGATTCGGGTGGGTGGCACGTCGTGGCGACAAGACCGGAGTGAGGAGGAGGATTGGGAAAGGGAGGGGAGAAGGGAGGAGGAGGAGGAGGAGGAGGGAGGGGGAGCGTTTGCAGGCAGCGGGGAGTGTGCGGCTGCAAAGGAGCCGTGCGAGGGGAGGATGAAGGGTTCCCACCGCCGCCTCCAGCCCGGGCGCTGAGGGCCAGCGTGGCAGGGGCTGTCCTGCTGCCCCTGTCCCCACACCCCCAAAGGCACAAGGAAGGACCCCCCAGCGCCGACAGGTCCAAAGCAACCCGGCCCTTTGTCTGCCGGCGGGGCTCTGCCCGAGCCAGATGTGCGGGCAGCTGTGCCGGGGAGCGGCAGGCGATGACAGCGGCGCCGGCGGACGGGGACAGACTCCAAGGGTAAGTCGGGGTCCAGCCCCGTCAATTGTATCGTCCGTCGGGTGTGACTCTGGGGGGGATTTCTGTGCCCGGGGCTTCTGCATCGCAGAGCAGGCTGCTTGGCAGTTTGTTTGTTGGGGGCTTTTTTCCTCCCCTTTCCAGAGCTTTGCTTTCCCTGATGAAAGGTGTATTTGAGGATGAATGGTGTATTTGAAAATAAAAGAGAGGAAAACAGGTGAAAATAGGAAATGCACAGACATCGGTGCGTGGTCCAGGAGGGAAAAGGGGTGCGGGCGGCAGGTGGGGGAGAGGAGGGTTCCCTGATGGTGGAGCTGGATCCCGGTCCTGGAAACTCCTCTGGGATCGAGTCGATCCTCACCCCGGCACCGATGGGAATGGAGGGTGACCGCGGCGAAGCCCGTGGAGGTGTCTGGGGCTGGTGCTGGCGAGGCTGGAATCCAGCCTTGCCCAGGGATGCTGGCAGGATGCGATCCAGGCGGGAGCGGCGCTTCCAGTGCATTAACCCCTCGCTGCCTGAGCAACCCTGAAAATGTCACAGGAGTGAAGTTAAGTGTAGATAAGAGGTTGCTAAATAAACAACTCGGTCCTCCCGTCTCCCTCCCTCCTTCACCTGCCGGGAACAGGCTCAGCCACGCAAAGGAGGGGACAGGCTGCTCGGGGTGGGGGGGACAGGCAGAGGTGATGGCAAAGGACACCCCGGCAGGAGCCGCCCTGGGCCCACGGTGTCATTGGGATGATTTCTGTGCCGTTCTGTGTTTACCTCACCCCTTCCCTGCTCCTCGCCACGCACCCCCCCGCCCCACAATCTCCGTGCTCGTACCTCTGTGCGAACCCACCCGTGTGTGTGGGGCTGTGCCCTGCCGGCCTGGGGGGCCGTGGGATCATCCCAGGGGTCTCTGTGCAGGGAGGGACCCTGTGCTGACCCAGCCCGACAAGGGGGCTCAGGTCTGGGAGGGACCCCGAGGTCCGTGTGTGGCTGAGATCTGCTGGCCTCGCCTCTCCCCGATGCTCACGGGGGTACCCGGCCCTCTCCATCTCTCCCTGCTTCCTGCGAAAGCTTGGAAAAAGGGATTTGAGACCTGTCAGCAATGCCCCATTCTCCCATGAGGAGGACGAGAAGAAGCCCTTGGACATCCAGGGTTTGTCCCAGCCTGGCTGTGGGAACCCGGAGGGGAGGAGGGAGAGCTTAGGGCTGGGAAAAGGACCCTTGGAGTGGTGTTTCCAGGGAATCTTTTGCTGGAAGTTGTGGGGACCCTCACCACCTCTGAGCATGAGGGTCTGGCTCCTCAAGCCTTGATGTGACAAGGCTGGGAGCTCAGAAGCCACACTTGGGTGTTGCCCATCTGCCCCTCGTCTGAGCCAGGACCCAGCCCTGCCTTGCTTTAGGGCGAGCAGCCCTGATCCCGCAGCCTGGGTGCAGGCAGAGCTCGTGGAGAGGCTGGGAAGCAAATGTCTCGTTCTGTCTCTCACAGCCTGAGCGTGGTGCAGCCCTGGAGTGATGGGATGTGGCTCAGGGCAAGTTCTCCGGAGCTCTGACTGCTCCTTGCCATGGGGGTTCTGCTGGTGTGTCCATCAGTCCCTGGTGTTCCCATCTGGGGCATCATCACCCAGCTCCTGTCCTGGCTTCCCAGGGCAGAGGACCCTGGTCCTGCTGGCCCAGCCTCTTTGCTGAGGACGTGGCTCTTTCAGCACTCCTGGCTCTCCTTTCCCTGCTGGTTCCACAGCACCTGGGTCCTCTCTGTGGGCAGTGGGGGCTGCTCTGGCACACGGTTGGCACTGGTGGAAGAGGCTGAGCAGGGCTGAGGGCCAGACCTGGGCTGAGCCTCTGCTCCTCAGCCATTTAAAACCCCTTCCTTTGGGTGGGACCTTTTTTGTCTTCCGCAGTGTCAAACCAGGAGCTGAGCATCATCTGCCAGGGCTGAGCTGTGCCAACAGCCGTGGCAGAGCTGCAGAACCCCTCTGGCTCAGGGGAATGGATGGGGAGTTAGGCAGGATCCCGACCCAACCCCATCCCACCTCGCCAGGGCTGTGGGAGCAGCAGGAATTCTCTTTCCCCCATAGCACCTTAAGCTGCATAATGACCTCCCCAGGGAGCTGGGGCAGCTCCTCTTCTCAGGCTTTGTGGAGGCTCCGATTCCCAGGGAGGCTCCAATTCCCGACAGGGAGCAGAGCTCCAGCTGCTCTGCCCAGACACGGCTCCTCCTGCCTGACAGAGCTGAGCTGGCTCTCGGCAGCAGAGGGACCGTCCCTGCTCCTCGCTGTAGCTGGCAGAGACGTTTCCCTGCCCTTTGGGGTCGTGATCCCGGATTTATTTCCTGGCTAGGACAGGGATGGAGGATGCTAAGAAGGTCCAGAGCATTTTCCAGGTGGGCACCTGAAAGGCTGGGAACTTCACCTCTCCAAATGCAGGGAAGCACAAACACAGGGCTTTCTCCCTTTCTTTATTCCCAGATATATCTCCTAAACACCTTCAGGGCAGGCCCTGGCCACTGAGCCCTCTTCCCTTCTGTCCTCTAAGCTCCCATGGGGTAACATTCCAGCTGGCATGTGGCTGATGTCCTAAAGAGCAGAGGTGCCAGCCCAGGAGCCGTGTGTCCCCTCCACACAGAAACTCCTCACCACCCTCCCCTTTTGTTCTCACATCCTTTGCCAGGGCTGTTCCATCACCCTGTGCCAACCCTGAGGTGCCCAGCCTTGGCATGGAGGGATGGGCTCTCTCCCCCTGCCCAGCTTGCCTGGCAGGTACCTGTGACTTTGGTTTTCTCCTCCTGGGAATGGAATTGTTGTTCTCAGAGGAAATGTCTGCATGGAGAGCTGCAGCTCTGCCCAGCCCTGGAAAATCATGGGAAGGAGAATTCCAATTCCAACCACTGCCTTGCTGGGAGGGCAGGAGGAAAAACATTAAAATAGATGAGTTTAAAACTTCTCCTTAAAAGTCAGATGGTCCCTGTTGATAAAGCTCTGTGCTGAGACTGTGGGGTTGGTTTTAGGGTTTGATGTTGATGCTCCTGAGCTGTGGAGCTCAGGGCACCCCTCCTTGTCCTGCTGCTGTTCCCTGGAAACCTGGTCCCCACATTTGCCCCTTCCAGCATCCCTCTTGTCCTGCATTGAGGCAGCGGCTGGAATTCCTGACCCCGTTCCAGAATATCAACCAGCTCATAGGCAGAGAAATAAATGTGCAGGTTTAGTGCTTGCTGATGGCAGAGAGGTGTTTTGTGATAAATATATTTATAGTGGGGTTTGTAAGAGGCTGTTCCAATGGGTGGGTTTTAGGAAGGCAATAAATGGCTGAGAAAATGGCTCTGGTTGCAGCTCAAAGCAGGGGGTGCAGCTCCAGCACCCCTTGGGGTTCCTTCTCCAGTCCCCTGGCAGGGCTTGGAGCTCCTTGATATGGGAAATGGGGTCCCACAAATCACACCCTCCCATCCAGTAACCCCGACCCCCTCCGAGCCCTGGCAGGGGGGGCTCCCCGGGAGCTGTTTGCAAACACTCTGCAGAGCAGGAATTATCCCTCGGCTCTGTTTGGTGTGTAATTCTGAATAACAAATAAATATGGGAAAATTGGGATCCGTTCCCAGACAATTCACAAAGGGCTTAATTGGGACTTAAGTGGTGCCTAAGTCTTGTGCTGGCTCTCTGCACTGGGATGCCTTTCACCCAGACAGGGAAAAGAGACAAACTTGGTCAATAAATTACTTGTGATAAATTATTCACCGACTCTGCTCGGAATTAATGCCAACTTCCCCCTCCAGCAGCTCCGAAATGCTCCGATGTCTCCTGACCCTGTCCAGGCTCCGCAGCCACTCGTTGGCTTTAAAAGCCTCTCCCAGCCTCTATTATAAAACCATATTTCGTGGCATTTATAACCTGTCATAAAAAAAAAAAATCACTCCAAGATTAAATTTGGCATGTGAGGTCGGAGCTTTGTCCTTCCTGTTGACCAAAGCTGAGACGAATCTGTTTGCAGGTTCAAGCTGAGAAAATTGTTTGGCGTGAAGAGAGGCCACTGTGCTTCTGTGAGGCTTAATAAGCTCGCTTGGAATTTAAAAGCCTTCATCAGTGAGGAATTTGTAATCAGCATAAAAGGGGTTTTGCATTTTAACCAGCTTCTCCCAAAGGAAGGGATGAGCCGACTCCAGATCTCTGGCTTTGAGGGGGAAAAGCGTCTTTGCTTCTCTCCCTTCTCTCTCCTGGTTCCCAGTCGTGGGAATACAGAGGAGGGGGAAATAGAAAACACTAAAAAATAGAAATATCTGATCACGTGAAAAGGGGAAAACTGTATTTTTTTTCCTATTTATGAACTACTAAAAATGAACCGGTTTGGTTTGTGCTGGAAGACTCGTGTCTGTCACCAGTGGCAGGGGGATCATTAAATTTAACGCAACGTTTTGGGTGTTCAAACCATCGTTTGACGCCTCATCAAAGCCGCTCCCTTGCCTTGGAAACCCCACCTGGGCTTTAGAGCCGGCCCCCCAAAAAAGCCCTAAAAAGGAGCTGCGGCGTTTGATCCGAATTTGCAAATTGCTGCGGTTGATCGGGAGCCGCGTTTTTTTTCCATGAAGGTTTTTATTCCCATGGAAAATTCTGCCGAGTCCCATTTCTGAGTCACTTTTCCCAACTCCCACGTGCTGTTGCTGCTGCTCCCAGGCGTGATGGAGCCGGCAGGCCTGTCCCAAGGGTGGCTCTGGGCAGCTCCAGCAGCTCATGGAGCCCGAAATTCCCGATGTGCAGCAGGATTCATCCCTC
Source organism: Campylorhamphus procurvoides (assembly GCA_013396655.1). NCBI lineage: Eukaryota > Metazoa > Chordata > Aves > Passeriformes > Dendrocolaptidae > Campylorhamphus > Campylorhamphus procurvoides. Next base: position 162,515 of record WBMV01001462.1, read on the forward strand.
CATCCAGCGCTGGAAAGGATCAAGGAGCAGGGGCAGGGCTGGTCCTTCAGGATGCTGCTGGAATTCCAGGGCTCTGCCATCCCCTCTGTCACCTGCTCCGCGCTGAACTCACCTCCTGTGCTTCCTTTTCCATGGAATTATTGGTAAATAGGACACACAGGATTTCAGGCACGCTCTCCAGCTACTTTTATGGATATTTAGCAATTCATTGACTCCCTTTTGCTCGTTAAATCCTCCTGAGAAGCTGCAGACACACCCCTTGTCCCCTTTCCTTGGGCAGGGCTGTCCTCCCTGGCTTGGCAGACACAAGGATGTTCCCTGTTTTGCTCAGGCTTGAAAGGAAGTTCAATGAACAGGGATGTTTCAGAGCTGTTTACATCCAAAAGCCACCCCTTTTCCTGCTGAAATCTCTGCTCCCAGACTGGTGGCAGGAATGCTGTGGCTCTGCAGCTGGGGCTGAGGGAGCCTCTGCCTTTGGGTTGGATTTTTAAGCTGTTTTATCCCGGGAAATCGCAGGAATGGGCGATGTGTTCTGGTCTCACGAAGCAGCCACTCCCAGCACATGGCATCCCTCTCCTGGCACAGGGTATCCCATGCCTGGCACGTGGATTCTCATTGCTGGCACATGGAATCCCACTCCCAAAACACGGCATCCCACTCCCAGTGCACGGATTCCCACTTTTGGCACGTGGAATCCTGCCCCCATTGCCTGACACCCTTTTCCCAGCACTGGGCATCCCACTCCCATCACGTGGAATCCCATTCCGAGCACAGGACATCTCGCTCCTGGGCATGTGGAATTCCACTCCCAGTGCATGCCATCCCACTTCTGACACATGGAATCCCACTCCTGGCACATGGAATCCTGCTCCCAGCACATGGCATCCTGCTCCCAGTGCATGACATCATGTTCCCAGCACGACACCCCACTCCCAGCACATGAAATCCCATTCCTGGTACCTGGCATCCCACTCCTTGCATGTGGATTCCCATTCCCACTCAGCCAGACACTGCAGCTCCCTCTGCCCTGTGCCAGGCTTAGTGCCATCCCATTTTTCCCACTATCCTGGGTGCTGATGGTCTCCTTGGGCAGCACCTGTAAGTAAATAACGGAGTTGCAGAGCTGAGGGGATTTAAAACCCAAGGAGAGGGGAGTTTGCATCCAAAGGCAATGGAGAGGCTCCTGCTGGATCCTCCAAGGGCTGAATCCTCCCTGTGCTCCGCCTGCAGGAGGGATGAAGGCAGAGGGTGACCCCACAGAGCTGGGGACAGGCAGCCCCTCACCCCCCTCTGCCCTCACCCCGTGCCCAATCCATGCCCACGGCACAACTTCCCGGGATGACTAAGAGTGGATGAGCCACTCCTGGAAACTCAGAAAAGATCTGATTCTGTGAATAAACCGGAAAAGAAAAAGAGCAAGGAAAAACCTCGCCGGGGGAAGATGATGGTTGTGAATTAAAGGCAAAGTGGGTGACATTTCCGCCAGCTGTGTGCAGCTGTGAAGGGGGGGGGACATGCGTGGGGCCACCGAGGCTGTAATTCCTGCAGGGGATGGAGAGGTGGGAGAGTGGGAACTCCTCCTGCCGTGCCCACACTCCGTGGTCTCACAGCGACAGTGGGGAGCCCGGTTCCACCAGGTGACAGCAGCCCTCGGCGCTGTGGGGACAGGAGGGTGCTTTTCCTGTGGCACAGTGTCCTTGGAAACCGAGGGATTTGCGATTTGCATGAGGGGATGAGCGAAGGAGCAGCTGGGATGCACCTTGGAGCCCCAAAGCTCTTCCTTCCTGCAGCCACTCCAGGCCATGAGGGGCTTCAGGGTCATTTCTTGGCTCAGAGCTCTGGCTCCTGCCCAGCATCCTCCACACCCAGCAGTGCCAGGGGCCAGGTCACTCCAGCTCATCCCAGTCTTGCTCCCAGGGGTCAATTCCCTCCTCCCCTCCTCTGCCCTCCAGCAGTCAGGTAGATGATTTTACTTCAAGTAAGCTGGGAATGGGTTTTGCCAACAATAAGCTCCATTCCTCACCCAGGAAGGGTTTTTTCCACCCCCTTCAGTTCAGGAGAGTGCAAGGAGGGACGTGCCACCCCCCTGGCTCCTGATGGCAGGGTCCCCATGCCATGGAAAATCCCTCTCTGTGATCTCTGCTGGTGGCAAAGCCCCCCAGCTCCCCTGGGAGGGGCTCAGCACCCCCAAAGCCGATAAGGATGGTGCTGGTACCAACCCCCCCCAACTCTCCGAGCCCTTCCTGGCTGTGGTGGATCCACAGGGCTTTGCTTCCATCCCACGGATCTGCTCCGTGCCCAGGGAGGGGGGGAAGCAGCCCCAAAGCCGTGCCTGGCAGTTGCTATGGCAACTGTACATTTTTCTTATGATTCCTAATGACTTATTGGCATTTGCACTAATCTGCAGCTTTTTTGGCTGCCGGAGGTTGCTCCCCTTGTTTGATGGGGCTGGATCTGCTGGATGTGCTCTTGTCTGGAGCAGATAAAGCCCGGATTTGCTCTTGTCCTTGTTTTTTTATCGCTGGAGCTTTGCTGCTCTTTGCCACGTCCTGCAGCCGCCGATTCCAGACACTGAATTAATCAGCAGCACGAGGAAGAGAGAGCTGGGCCACCTCTTGCTGTCCCCCTGTGGGGTTTGGTGGGACTTCGTGTCCTTATGGAAATTCCAGAGGCAGCGCAGCAGGGGAGCAGCAGCTCAGCAGGATGGTGGGAAGCAACTGGAGGAGCCAGGTTTGCACAGGGCAGGTTCAGCCCCTCCAGGAGCATCTCTGATCCGGCAGACACTCCTCGGTGTCACTCCGTGGGGTCACCAAGCCCTCAGGAGGTGTCTGGTAACTCGAGCCCTTTATCACAGCCACGCAGCCCAGGGAGGCTGGAATGTGCCAGGAAGATAACAGGGAGAGACTTCCCTGGAATTAGAAATTGGCCTGATTTCCCAGCACTTCCAGGCAGCCACAGTGCCATCCTGAGTTTTCCTCTGCTGGAAATCAGGGGGAGCAGGGCTGGGCTCCAGCCAGGGGGTCTCACTCTGCTTTCCAGCGGGATGTGCCCCCATCCCACTGCCCGTTCCCGATGCTGGAATCACCTGTGGCCCTGAACCCTCCCTGTGCCCTTGCCCAGCCGAGCCACCACAGCAATCCCTTCTGGCTCCCTTTGCTCCTGCAAGAGCAGTTTAATCCATGAATGAGGAGGCAAATGAGATGGAGATGGGAAGGGACATGTGGAGCCCTCGGTACATCCGTGTCTGAGCGAGGTTCCTGCTTCTCCAGCCTCTTCCCTTGGCACCGTCTGTGCAACATTCCTGCCTGCAGCGATATTGCTTAGCTGAAGAAATATTGTTTCCAACAACAGACACCTCTAGAGAAATAACAGGAGAGATCCCATTATGGTTTAGATTTTAATTACACTCAGGAATTCATTCTTTTTTTTTATGCTTTAATAACCTGTTCCTCCCCACGTGCCCCTCCCTTGCCAAAGGAAGTTTAAAGAGCCTGGATTTATCCCTCTGAAGGGACTAACATCCAAACACTGGGGTGGAAGGATATTTCTTCCTAAAATAGCCCAAGGGGACTTGCTGGAGCAGCCTTTGGCTGTACTCAGGTTTGGATCAGAACAGGACCACCAAGGCTGGGGGCTGCGAGCTTTTACACCTGATCCTGCATCCTGGGATGCTGTGAACCACCTTCACCAGCGTTTCCACTGTCCCACTGGGAGTGGATGGGTTTGGAGGGCACAAGGATGTGGTCTCTGTGGTCTCTGTCCCCCTCGGAGCCCGTAGCTCGGCTTGGCTTCACGGCTGATTTGTGGAACACCACGTGGATATCGGAGCTCAAAGACTTTGACATTGCCCGGAGCGTCCCCTCCCAAAGGATTCTGCCCTTGGCCTTGGTGTGGGCAGAGGAAGGGGGGCTGCTCTGCGACTCAGCCAGACTTAATGACCATCCCCACCCGCAGGCTGTGCCGGGAGTATCGATCCTTCCCCTTTGGAAGCTGATCCGCTCGGGAAGGTCACCGGGGATGATGCAGCACAGCAGCATCCATTGCGCTGCCCCGACAGCGCTGCCCTGGCCATCAGAGCGCTGCTTTAGGGCACGAGATGCCCACGGGATGGGATTCCCACCTTTGTGCTGGGTGGGATGGGGTCTCTGAGCAGCCAGGAGTGGCACAGAGATGGGCGCTTCACCCTGGGCTTTCTCTCTGGGGAAAAAGGTGGGGGCAGCCCCCGCCTGGCGCCGCAGCTCTGGGCGTGCTGCTTGTTTGTCTGATTAGAGAGAGGCAGAGATAAACGGGAGCGATCCGAGCATCCCTCTTCACTCGCGGCTCCTCTGCGGGACTGACTTGATTTTTCAAAAGGACTCAGTGTCCACAGCTCCAGAGCTCTCCTCATCTCTCCGACGGGCGCAGGGCAGAGGAGCCCTTGGAACATCTTGTCCCCAATGGTTAACCAGGAGCTGCTCTTCCCCCGCAGGCTGCCGGCGTTTCCTCCCACCCCTGCCACGAGTGGGGTCTTTCCCTGCATCCCCCCGTACCACAGAGGGAAACGAGATGTCATGAAAGCCCCGATCACCGTTTCCTGGCACGCACCTGCCTCCCCAGCACACACACACTGCTGCCAGGCTCAGACACTTGTGCGGATTATGAGCTGCTCTTGCTGTCATGTTGTCGCAGCTCAACAGGCGTGCACAGCCACAGGAGTTATCACAGCCCTGTGCCCGGCTCCTGGCAGCCCCTGGCAGCTGCCACACTCCCTGCTCGGTGCCCACAGACCCCCCCGGGCTGCTGGAGCTGCAGGAACCAGCTCGGTGTCAAAGCTTCCCAGGGGAAAGGAGCCCCTCCCGGCTCGCAGGGACCCAGCGAGGAGCTTGGGGAGGGGATTTAGGGGGTTGTGCTGGGTGAGATGTCAGGCTGGTGCTGCTCACCGGGCTCTGCTCACCTGGCTCTGCTCACCTGCCTGGCCCTTCAGCCAGGGATGGTGGTGAAAGGAGAAGGAAATCACACTGAGAGACACCAGGAGCCTCGCAGCTAATTAACAACCTGGGGAGATGGCAGTGGAAAAGTTCCCTCCTGATGGAGAGGGGACTGCAGAGGGATGTCTTCCCATGGGAGAGCCCATCCCGCTCCAGCCTTCATCCCCCAGGACACAGGGCTGGGGTGAGCCCGGGCTGTGCAGCCCCCGAGAGCCGAGCCCGGGGATCCTGCCAGGAATGCCGGGGGTGGGAGAGCCGGAGCGCAGGCAGGAGCTGGAGGTCTCTGTTTCCGCTGAAATCTGGCACCTTCCCCCTCCCTGGCAGCCCCACTAGGAGCTATAAATACACCCGAGTGTTCACAACGCCCTTTCCCCGGGGATGAGAATCAAGAAGGATGCTCTGAAGGGGGAGGTTTGATTGATGGGAGCTGGGCCTGGCACGGCGCCGGGGAGGGGGGATGTGATGGAGCAGCGAGGGCTCAGGGCTCCCATCCCAGCACGGGGGGAGACCCTTACCCAGTGGGAGAGCAGTGGGGACATTCCCAGGTGTGTCCCCGGTGTCACCGTGCAGGGGGAGGGCGGCAGGTGCTCATCCTGTACAGCTGGATGAGCAGATCCTTCATGTGGGCTCTGATCCGCTCCAGGTGCTAAATCTGGAGGCACAGAGGGGCTCGGGGGGTCTGCAGGTCCCTCGGGGCTCTGCAGCCAGGCTGGGGACCCTCGGCCAGGCCACTTGCAGGACATCATTGCCAGGGCTGGGCAGCACCAGCAGCACGAGCCGCCTCAGCAGGGTTCAAAGCCAACCCACCTGGGACCGAGAACAATTAATTTTCCCAATCTGCACAACGATCAGCTTCTGAGGCGAACAATTAGCCGGTCACAAATTGTAATTGTCATCTCACTTCTGATTTTAATTTGGCCTAATGAAGGCTAAGTGGTTCCGTCGCGCTCCTCCTCCCCCGGCCCCTCGGCCCCCTGGCAGCCCCGGCTGCAGCCTGGCCCTCCAGGGGCTGCAGAGCTCTGGGGGAGGCTGGCAAAGCCATTAATCCCCGTTGCAGGCGGCTTGGTTTCAGATCTCAGGGCCAATAAAAGTTTTATTTAAGGGAAGTGCCTGGCTGTGTCCATGCATCCTGCTTTGTCACAGCCCGTTAGCCTCGCGCGCTTGCCCTTTGAGCAGGGGCTGTCATTTCATCTTCATTCTCAATAACGCTCTGATTTCTTCCCCCCCGTCCTGATTTTAACTCTCTGCTGTCGGTCCATCAGTCTGGCCCCGCTCCCCACCCCATCCCAGCTCCCCACAGCGCTCTCACCTCTCCCATCTCGCCGTGTTTCCTAATGAATTCACCGACTCGCGTAATTGCCTTTCACTTTAAGGCTTAATTTGGATTGAGGGAGGTGATTGCTGGGCCTCGAATACCAAGTGAGTCTCTGGCGTAGCCCAGTGGGGTTGGGATGAACAAAACCATCCAAGTCTGGTGAACCATCCAAGCTTTTGGGTGCTGCCCAGGGAGGTTTGGAGTCCCCATCCCTGGGGGTGTCCAAGGAAAGTCTGGTGCTCAGTGCTTTGGGGTGGAGAAGCAGGAACCTCTCTCAGACACGGATGTAGCGAGGGCTCCACATGTAAGAGCTTTGTCTTAAAGGGAAAATGTCATTTCTGTGGCCCTTGGATGAGCAGAAAGCTGGACTGGGGAGTTATCTGAAAGCTGTGAGGTTGTGTCAGCACGGCCTCAAGCCCACGCTGGGACACCACTGCTCAGCCCTGTCACCTTGTCCTATTAAAAGCAGCAGGTTCTGAGCTCCTGAGAAGGAGAAATCAGTGTATTAGCAGGTTGAATATTAAATGACACCACCATCAGCCGATGTCCCAGGGAAAGGTGTTATCTCCAGCTGGGAGGCACACGGGGTGCTCAGTGGTGCTGCTTGGCTGGGGAGGCTGGAGATGTAAAAGCTGGACTCTGTGCTCATTAACCCCCTTCCCCAGCTGCCTATTTTCCCAAAACTTGCAGCTGCCTCGTTATCTTTGAACTCCAAGGGTTTAAAAGCCATTTTGGGGAAGGGATGTGGGTGCTGTGCCCCCAAGTGCTGGCTGTGTGACCCCCTCCATCAGCGAGCCAGGGGAGCCACATCCTGCCTTCCCATGTGGACAGGGGTGCTGGGGCTCTGTCCCTCTGCCCCTTGGCTGTGCCTTGGACCTGGAAATAAAATCTGGGATGTAGATGGGCCTTAGCAAAGCTTGGCTTCTGGAGCAAGGACTCGGCTGCTTTCCCTCTGACCATATGGCCTCACCCATTTCCATGCCCATCCCTCCCAAACCCACTCATGTCCTGTGCCAAACTGTCCTGCTGCCAAGCTGGGAGCCCTTAAATAGGTGGGACAGAAGTGGCAGAAGTTCTCTCTTTCCCTTCCTGTTCCAATCTGGAGTTTGTATTATTATTATTATTGCTTGATTTCAGATCCCCTTTGAATGACAACTCTATCAAAGCAGCTCGTTTGGAAATGTCAGGTCCATTTTTGATAAATCATCAATCTCAGGGATTGGGGCTGACAGATGCCCTGCAACAGAGCCCTGCTCTCCGAGGCTCTGGGCAGAGTCTTTTGTACTCTCACATTATTTCATTTATTCAGCATGGCATGAAATCTCTCCTCTAGGGCAGGGGAAGGGGTGGGGGGGTTTAACCCTTCAAGCCACGCCTGCACAGCTGGGGAATCCACGTGGCAAGTAGCACAAACCAGGTCTGAGGTGACATTTGAAGCTTCTAATGTCACTGGAGTCAGGGGAACTGCAAGGGCCTGGATCACAGTCCTCTTCTGGCCCCATGGGAGCTGACAGTGGAGTCACAGCACTGAGAGACACGGAATGAGTGTGAGAAGCCACTTCTGTCCCTGTCACCCACAGGAGGGACAGGACACACTGATTTGAGTGCTGATGGAGAGCCCATGGCCAGGCTGGCTGTGGCCAGCAGAGCCCCTCCAGGGAGCTGCTTCCCTACATGCCCTAATCTACATCCCGGAGCCTTTGTTTGCTCTCATTAACGTGTCTGAGAAGTGCCTGATGTGTGAAATACCCTTTTTATTAGCTGAAATTGGCAGGGCCTCTGGGACCCGACTCTGCTCCTCATTCAAGGCCAGGGCTCTCCAGACAAGCCTGGGTTGGTCTTGCTCAGTTCTGGCTTCTGGTGGTCAAAGGGCTCCGAGGTTTGTTCCTCCACCCAAAAACCAGGAGAGGGACAAGCCACGTGTCACCCGTGGGTGCACCCACCTGGTGTCCTGCCAGGCGGAGTGGGCAGAACGAGCTGCTGGAGCTGCTGCCTCTGGAGTCGGGAATTTTCCCATCCTCAGGGATTAATCTGGTTTTCCTACAGCTCCTTTGAGCTCCTGGGACTTTCCCCAAGTACAGAGGAGCTGGACCAGGGCTGCACCGTGTGAAATTCCCGCTGAGATGAAGGCTGGGAGGGACTCGGGCAGGGACAGCAGCTCTGCAGTGTCACAGCCCAGGGGCCAGCCGGCCACGTGGCAGAATTTGGGGACACTTGGTGGCCTCTGCGTGCTCGGGGTCGGTGTGTGCTGGGGAGGGGACTGGCTCTCCTGCTCTCCAGCTCTGGACAAGCTCATTAAGACAGACCTGGAGGTGTTTTCCAGGCAGTTCAGGAGCTCGCCTGAATTATTTAACACTCGGCTCTCCAGCACAGCAGGGAGGAGGGACCGGGGGAGCTCATTAGTGACCGGGGCTGGTTGTCTCCTGGCCTTGGCAGGGACAGGCTGTGCCTCCAGCACTGCCCCCTCCTGCCCAGAACACCAGGGAAGATCAGGATTTGTGCCCCTGACCTGGGCAGGTGGGAGCTAAGCCTGGCCAGGAAGGTCCTGGGACAAGGACATGGTGCCTGGTGATCACTGTAGGGTGGGAATTGGGCATGGCAGGAGGGAAAGGGGAGGATTTCCAAGGGTTTTGGGATGCTCAGAGCACCTGGAGCCCTCCGTGGGTGCTGGAGTTGGGACACACAATTCCCCACAGCCTCCCAGTGCAGGGACTGGGAGCAGGGGTGGTCACAGACAGGATTTCCAAAGCCTTGGGGTGATTAAGGAGGCAAATGCCATTCGAGCCCTTTCCCTGGGCTCTCAGAGCCTCAGCGTGGCTTTTAGAGGCTGAAGGGCTCTAAATTAGCTCTTCCACTCAGGAGGCAGATCCTGGCGATAGCTCTGGAAACTGCAGCAACAGTTGGGAAGGGCACGTGGCAGGAGAGGGATTCTCGGGGATTAAACAAAGCAGCAGCCCAAAGCCAGGGTTACATCTGCAACCCGAGCAGGCTCACCTGCCCCCATGGGAAGGGGCTGGACAGGGAAACTCGGTGGCCAGAGCTGTGAAACAGGCCCTGTGTGACAGGAAAAACGGGCCAAGGCTCTTCAGATCACAAATCAGACACTGGCAGGGGGATAAGAGCCCAAAAACCCAAGTGTGGCAGCCCCCCAGCTCTCACCGATCTCAGCCCTGCCTGACCCCTCTGCCCCCCTTCCCCATCCCTTTTCTCCCGGGGATGTTTTGGACTCTGACAATGGAAAAGGGATGCTGGGGGGGAAATCTGCAGGCACAGCTGGAGTTCAGCTCCTGCTGCAGCCCCGAGCTGGTGCCAGGCGTGAGAGATGCTTCCAAACTGCAGGAGCTGCAGCCCAGCCCAGCTCAGGTTCTGTTACACAGCAGAGATTCTACAGAGTAAAGGACAATCCAGTGACAATCTGAGGCTCCATGTTCCCAGCCTCGTGTTTTTCCAGGCTCTCCAGAGCACAGCTCAGGCAGCTTTTCCAGCTGGCTTTTGCACGACATTTACAAATGCCCCAGTTAACCCACGGCCTGGAGACCAGCCCTGCAATTCCAGGGACGAAATGAGGTGGCCCCAGGGCTTCCTGGCCTAAAATAATGGATTTGAGACTTCCCACAGCCCCGATGGTGCTGCATGCAGGGGCCAAACCTGCTGCCTCTGGAGCTTCTGTGGAGAGCTGCTGCCTCTGTGCCATCAGCTCAGCACCTCCAAAGGCACTTCTGAGCAGGCAGAGAGTGTTGTGCTGATGGATTTAACTCCTGGATCCACTAATGATGCTGGTGGTGGCCTTGGATGTCACAGGGACAGCTGGCAGCCACCTTAGGACATGTCCCTGCCACTCAGCCCTGCTGCTGCTCCCTGGTGAGGTCTCGTGGTCCCAGTTTTTGCAGCCAGAGTGGAGGAGGGAGATGAAGGGCAGGGATAGTCCCTGTGGATTAGCCCTAAGAGGAATAAACCTCCAGAAAACCCAAACCCCACTGCCAAAATGCTGAGCTGCATTTCGGAGAAGGGACCCCCAGTCCAGGGACCCCATTGCCTCCCTGGGCATCTGCCCAACCATCGAGGCACCCAATCCCTTGGTGTCCCAGTGGATCTCCTTGGAGATGATCCCAAACAGCTCTGGGATGTGCTCAGTTTGTGGCCGTGCAGGGCCAAATCCTGCACCCTCCAGCCTGGAGGTTGTGCCTGAAGCAGCATCTCCAGGAAGCCACAGGAACCTGCTGGTGCATTTTGGAGGCAGACAGAGCCACCACAACCCTTCCAGAGCCTGGAAGCAAAAGAAGAAGAAGAACAGGCTTATTTCCCAGCCCTCCTCATTAAAAACCATCCCGAGTGAGGGAGAGAAGCACCCAGATAAGAGGCTGCTCCTGCCCCCGGCTCCCGGCGATAGCGAGATGCCAGAGCCGAGTGCTCTGCTGCTCCCGGCAGCTTTTTATCTCCCGGCTTCCTCCTAGACAAGCAGGAATAATGTTATCGCCCTCCCTGCCAGCAGAGATGCAGGAGGCTCAAAAAAACCCATCCCTCTGTCTCTGTGCACAAAACAAGGCTTAAATGAGGAAAGAAATCACTGGAAGAGCTGTCAGAGCAGCATCCTGGTGATGCTGGGTTTGGAGGGGCAGCTTCCAGGGTGCTCCAAGCCCCATCCAACCTGGCCTTGGACATTCCCAGGGCTGGGGCAGCCACAGCTTCTCTGCCCAACCTGTGCCAGGGCCTTTCCACCCTCACAGGGAACAATTCCTCCTCAATATCCCATCTAAACTCACCCTCCTTCCGCTGCTAAGAGGAGTCTGCAATGTCTCAGCAGCTCATCCTCCCAGCAAACATCTTCAAAGCCCTGGGGGGGAAAAGATGTTTCCTTTCCAGAGCAAAAACTACGACAAACCTTGCTAAGGAGTGTGAGAAATAAAAGAATATGGGTTTATTACAAGCAAATAGTTAATTAACACAGGAATTTTCTTTTGCACAAAACATCTTGTGCAAATGTTTTTCAGGGGGTAACATCCTGGAATTCCAGCTGGAGGCCAGAGCATGGCTTTGCCCCCGTGGCTGCTGTGGGGGCACAGGCAGCACAGGGTGGGACACAGGGACCCGTGTGGGGACCCCCCTGTCCCACAGCCCCTCACCCCATCACCCTGGGGGGGTTGGTTGCTTTAGCCAGGGGGTGAAGCTCCTGGAAATCCGAGGCAGGAACATCCTCCTGCCGCGGGAACATCCTCCCATCCCTCGAACATACGCAGAGCAGCATAATGCCCCCGAATTTAATAAAAACGCCTCGAACAGACAAAGTTTTTCCTTTTGCCAGCTGCTTAATTAAATTGCCTAATGCTGTTTGCGATGGCAGCACAAACTCCTGTGTTTAAAGCCCACGGTGTTGCCATGGAGCTCACCCGCGGCTGGCGCGGCTGTGCCGGAGCATACAGATGAGGGGGGATGCTGGGGGTGGCTGATGCCTCGCCCGGGGAGATTCGGGGCCTCTCCTTTATTTATTCACCTGTTTGTTTCCTGACGTGGCAGCAAACTCCCTCGCCGAGGTTTGTGTCGGGAGATTCGCTCGGGAAAAGCAGCTGCTTTTCCACCCCAGGGCTTTGGAGATGTTTGCTGGGAGGATGAGGTGCTGACACATCCCAGCCCCCTTTTACCGGCAGAAGGAGGGTGGATTTAGGTGGGATATTGGGAAGGAAAATCCCTGGGAGGGTGGGCACCCCAAAAGGGTGCCCAGAGAAGCTGTGGCTGCCCCATCCCTGGGAGTGTCCAAGGCCAGGTTGTCCCGGGGCATGGGGTGGAATGAGATGGGCTTTAAAGTCCTTTCCAAGCCCAACCCTTCTGGGATTCCACGATTCCCCTGCTCCTGCCCCAGGCAGAACTGAGGCTGGATCCTGCTCCCAGCACCACATTCCCGTGGGATGGCTGTGGATTGGAAAAGCAAATGGCATCGGGGAGGGTTTTCCCACCACATCCACCTGCCCCCTCTCACCTGCCTGCGCCGGGAGGTGACAGGGACAGGAAGGTCCCTCAGTGTCACAGGCTCGCAGCTCTGCTTGCTTAAACCAGTCACCCAGAAAAGGCAGGGGCTTGGCAGGAGCACAGGGCCCCGGGAGATGCCACCCTCGGGGCTGGCACTGCAGAGAGCTGCTGTCTGCAGAGAGGAGTCATGGGCAGAGCACCAGGGAGCTCCTCCCCGTGCCCGTCTGGGGACAGGTGCCATCACCCCCTTCCTGGCAGTGCCAGGGGGAGCATCGGGCTCTTGTGGGAAGGGAGAAGGAAGGGCTCCCCTGCCTTTCCCAGGCTCAGCTGCAGCCATTTATCTCCCGAATCCAGGCTATTAGACAGATGACAGAGGGAGAGAGGCAGCCGGTGCGAGTGCAGACCAAGGCTCCTTCCCTGGGTGATTTATCTCCTGGCTTCATCCAGCAAACTTGCTGATGAAAAGACTCTTCCCTTCTCTGTGCCTCATCAATTCTCATTCTCATTGCTTTTCTATTTTTTTCCCCTTTCCCTGGGTTTCTGTTCCCTTCCCTGCAGCTCCATCACCCCAGCCCTGCACTCCCCTGTGCTCCCCATCTCCTGGCCCAGTTCTCTCGTGGTCTCTTTGACCCTTTCCTTCTCATTTTCACCTCTAATCCTCCTTCTTTACCTCCTGTTGCACTTTCATTCCTGTTTATTCCTTTTCCTTCCATATCACCTGCTGTGTCCCCCTCCCATCCCGGACCACTCCTGGGATGGAAGGAGATTCCTTGAGCATCCTCAGCAAGAGTCACCATGGCCAATGTCATGGGCTTGGGACCAGTTCAGGCTGGTACCACACACCCCTGCCAGGCCCTGGCACTTTGTGTCTCGTTTCCTCGGGGATAAAACCCTTTCCAAAGGCAAACCAGGGCTCCAGCTCCTTTGCTGTGCACAAGGGGAGATGGACATTTGTCCCTGGGGGAAATCCAGCCTTGGAAATGCCATTGGGAGCTGAGGGAACTGGTAAACCCTGGGAAATTATGGAAGCGACGTGGCATCCCTGGTGTGGGGGGTGGGGGAAAAGGAAACCGGGGTGTTTTCCACTTCCATGCAGCAAATGTTTCAGCCTCTTGGCTCGACATTTTTAGCGAGAAACAATCTGGGAGCAGAAGCGTCCCCGGCTCGCTGCTGTCAGTGCCGTCGTGCCGCAGCCCACGCCGGGGAAGAGCCGGGAATAGCAGCCTGGAGCCAGCAGGGAAGGTGGGACCCCCTTCCCTGACCCCACAGACCTTCCTGCAGCCACGACCCCACTCCTCCCGCTGTCCCCTTTCCCCAAGGCTCCTGTTGGTCCCGGGCAGTGCCTTCCCAGTGCCGGCGGAGGCAGCAAATCCATCTGGTTTGGAGAGGAGATGGAATCAGCGCTCCCTGCGAGGCACCACTTAACCCCGACCCTCCAGCCTGAGCTCTCTATTTATTAGTTTCAATCCCGGGTCCCTCCTCTTCCCTGTCCTGCTCTCAGCTGGTTTGGGGGGAAAAGAAGGGGGTTTGAGGCACAGCCGGTGCTGCTGCTGTTGGTGGGGGAGGCGGGGGTGGATGGACAGGGTGGGATTTGGGGATGGGGGTGTGTGTGTGCACAGGAATCACTGCAGAGTCACACACGCGGAATGGATCCATGTGGATTGTGGCTGCCCCATCCCTGGAATGTTCCAGTGCAGGTTGGACAGGGCTTGGAGCAACATGGTCTAGTGGGAGGTGTCCCTGCCCATGGAATGAGATGAGCCCCAAGATCCCCCCAACCCAAACCATTCCATGAGTCTCCGATTCCCTGTGGGAGCCCCTCAAGGTCCAGCTCCCTCCCAGGACCCCCATCCCAAAGCCTCGGGGTGGGGATGCAGCTCCATGGGAAGAGGCTTTGGAACCCAAAGGGAAACCCAATGGAATGAAACCCGTGGCTGTGGAGCTTCAGGACCACCTGCTCCATCCCCACATCCATCTCCAGAGCAGCACACGAGGCTAAATGAGTTTGCACGTTACCTGCAGGCTGCTCCAGAGCCTAATTAGGAAATAATGAGCCTGGCTTTGCTGGATAATGGATAAAACCCAACCAGCAGGCTCCTGCCCACTCCATCCCTGTCTCTGTACAGCCCCAGGAATTCAGGGAGCAGCTCCCAGGCTGTCTCTGGTTTGTTCCCCACAGCAGGGACCCCACACTGGCAGTGCCCTCCCTCTCCAGTTTGCTCCCTGCCATTTGAAATCAGGAAATACGAAGTTTAGCCCCCAGATTTTCCACAAAAATGCCATTTTTTTCTGCAAGCTCTGATCCTGTGACTCATACAAACACCTGGACTGTTATAGCATCATCCTGTATCCCAGACTTTCCACAGCCATCAGTGCTGCCACCCTGCCCTGTGCTGGGAAAAAGGGATAAAACCCAGTTACAGACACAAACCAGCAGAGCTGGGGGATCTTCCCTAGAAAATGGGGTTTGGAACAAGGTGCTTTTTCTGGGTTCTTCACAGCCTTAAGCAAATAAATAAAAAGATCCTACTTATCCATATTACTTTTTTTTAAAGGAGAAAAGGTTCTGTGATATTTTAATGGCCAGAGAGTTTCATAGTCACTGAAGTGCCCGTGCACTTAAAAAGAAAGCTGTGAGTCCATCAGAAGGAGGCACAAATCAATAGATCCATCCTCTCCTTTCATGCTGTTTCTCCAGCAGCTGGTTTAAAAGCCAATGCCCTCACAGCAGGAAGGGAGGGAAGCGTGAGGGATCAATTCTGGAGCCAAGGCTGGGGTGAGTCGATGCTGAATAAACTTCGGTGGGAAGCCCTTTGCAGGGAGAACAACGTGGTGATAAAACAGCTGCTGGGGAAGAAACTTTCTTTTCCCACTCTGACAGCTTTTTAATGTTTTTCCTGCTGTGTGAGAGTCTTTTAAGCGGGAGAGGCTTTGGGGCTCGGTTTGATTGGTGTCAGTGTGGGGCAGGAGAGCTGGAGCAAAGCAAGGAATCAAAGGTGGGCTCGGGGCTGGATCTGCCTCCTCTGAACGCCGTGGCTGGATGGGGAGAGGGGCAGGAGGTCCTGGGGGGCTCAAACCCACCCCAGCCCCTCACAGACCACCCCAATGAGGAACCCCAACTCCTCTTCCCTGGAAAGGGGGCAAAGCTGGTGCAGGGGCTGCTGGTGGTCCTGGGCAGAGCATCCCTGGGCTGATTGCACTCAGATCCTCTGGGATGGGAGGGCACAGCTAATGCTGTGGATACAAAATGGACTAAAAGGATGTGTTGTGCTGTTTTGAGGGTGGTGGTCCCAGACAGGGTGTGGGGGTCTCACACTCAGGTCTTTGCCTCTCCAGCCTGTTTATTCTCCCTGAGACTTGTTCACCACGAGTTCTCCTCTAACACACCTTGTTGTCCTTCAGGAACGACCTTGAGGAGGAGCCCAGAAGATGCAGAAATGAATCACTTGGGCAGGAAGAAGAGGCGAAGCTCTGACTGAGGTGCCAGCCCCGCTGTTCTGTGCTCTGGGTTTTTGGGGCCAGGAGCTGACGGTTCCGGGGGCTCCCATGGAGCATCTCCTCCCGTGGGTGCCGCTCCCACCCGGCCGTGCCCTGTGAGCCTTTCCTGCCTGGGAGAAGCTGCTCCCACCAGCCCAAGATGAGCTGCCTCCAGACCAGCTCCCTCCTGCTCTGCGTGGTGGCCGCCACCGCCATCCCCACGGTGCCCTGGAAGGTGAAGTGTCCCCCTCAGTGTGTGTGCCAGATCCGGCCCTGGTACACGCCCCGCTCCGTGTACCGGGAGGCGGCCACGGTGGACTGCAATGACCTCTTCATCTCCTCCGTGCCCGAGGAGCTGCCCGAGGGCACCCAGACCCTGCTCCTGCAGAGCAACAACATCGCCAGGCTGGAGCAGAGCGAGCTGGACTATCTCAGAAACCTCTCGGAGCTGGACCTGTCGCAGAACAGCTTCTCTGACGTCTGGGATTTTGGGCTGAAGGACATGCCCCAGCTGCTCAGCCTGCACCTGGAGGAGAACCAGCTCTCTGAGCTGCCCGACAGCAGCTTCCCGGGGCTGGGCAACCTGCAGGAGCTGTACCTGAACCACAACCAGCTCCGCAGGATCGCCCCCCGCGCCTTCTCCGGCCTCGGCAGCCTCCTGCGCCTCCACCTCAACTCCAACCTGCTGAGGACCGTCGACAGCCGCTGGTTCCAGATGCTGCCCAGCCTGGAGATCCTCATGATCGGAGGCAACAGGGTGGACGCCATCCTGGATATGAATTTCAGGCCCCTGTCGAACCTGCGGAGTTTGGTGCTGGCGGGGATGAACCTGCGGGAGATCTCGGACTACGCCCTGGAGGGGCTGCGGAGCCTGGAGAGCCTCTCCTTCTATGACAACAAGCTGGCAGATGTCCCCAAGCGGGCCCTGCAGCAGGTGCCCGGCCTCAAATTCCTGGATCTGAACAAAAACCCGCTGCAGAGGGTCAAGCAGAGCGACTTCACCAACATGCTGCACCTCAAAGAGCTGGGGCTCAACAACATGGAGGAGCTGGTGTCCATAGACCAGTTCGCCCTGATCAACCTCCCCGAGCTGACCAAGCTGGACGTGACCAACAACCCCAAGCTGTCCTTCATCCACCCCAACGCCTTCCACCACCTGCCCCAGCTGGAGACCCTCATGCTCAACAACAACGCCCTAAGTGCCTTGCATAAGCAGACGGTGGAGTCGCTGCCCAACCTGCGCGAGATCAGCATCCACAGCAACCCCATCCGCTGCGACTGCGTCATCCGCTGGGTCAACAGCACCGAGACCCACATCCGCTTCATCGAGCCGCAGTCCACGCTCTGCGCCGAGCCCCCCGACCTCAAGAGGAGGCACATCCGCGACGTGCCCTTCCGAGAGATGACGGACCAGTGCCTGCCCCTCATCTCCGCCAAGAGCTTCCCGTCGCGCCTGGAGGTCTCCGACGGCGACGACGTGTCCCTGCACTGCCGGGCGCTGGCGGAGCCGGACCCGGAGATCTACTGGGTGACGCCGTCGGGGGTGAAGCTGGTGCCATTCGGGGACGACGGGCGGTACAAGGTGCACTCGGAGGGGACGCTGGAGATCCGCGGGATCGCGGCGGGCGAGGCCGGGCTCTACACCTGCGTGGCACACAACCTGCTGGGCGCCGACACCANAAAAGAAAAGGCGAAACTCAACGACAAAAGTGAGCGGCAGAAAAACAAAAGGGATTTCGTGGACTCGGCCAAGGGTCGAGGGGTGTGGAAGGAGAGGAGCAGAGCTGGCCGTGGGGGTTGNAGGAGCGTCCGCCTGCTGGTCAACCACTCCTTCCCGCTGGGCGAGGACGGCCTGGAGCTGGTGGTGGCCGACGTCCAGCCCTACCACATCCTGCTCGCCTGGAAGCCGCGCCTCAACACCGTCTCCTCCAACCTCACCTGGTCCAGCTTCTCGCCCAGCTCGGCGCCCGGCGTGGCGCGCCTGCCCACGGGCACCCACACCTACAACATCACCCGGCTGCGCCAGGACACGGAGTACTGGGCGTGTCTCCATGTGGCCTTTGTAGACTCGCGGGCCAAGGTGGCCTGTGTGAACGCCAGGACTAAGGAGGCTGCCCACGGGCTCCTGGGGGGCCGGGAGACCCTGGTGACGGCGCTGGTGCTCTGCCTCCTGCTCCTCAGCGCCGGCCTCGTGGCTTGTTTCGGTGCCAGGGGACCCGGGGAGCTGCCCCGAGGGGCCCGGGNTTCTCTTTGGGATCCATGTTGGGGTTTGGTTTCTTTTTGGGGTTTTTTTTTGAGCATTTAGATTATCCACCCCCTGTGCCATCCCCTGCCCTGCCATTTTTATGGGCTGGGGGGGAGCAGAGGGGACAGGAGGGGGTTTGGGGGCAAAAGAAACAGGAATGGTGATGGTGACACATCTCAGTTGGCAGCTCTGTGGGGCTGGGCACCTCCTGCCAGAGCTGGGTGCATTCTGTGTCCTGCAAATGTAACCTCGAGGCTGTTTTGTAAACTTGTGTGGATAATGTTAAAAAAGGGGGGAAAAAAAGAGGAAAAATAGGAAGAAAAGTGGGGGGAAAAGTTCTTGGTTTTCTGATTTTGTATATAAAGAAACAAGGGAAAAAGGGAAAATGGTGGTGTGCAGCTGGAGGGCTCCAAGGCAGGACCCCTTTTTTAGGGTGGGGGGCTCTGCAGGAGGGTCCCTGTGCCTTGGGGGGGATGTAAAACCTGCTCTCCTGGGCATCAGGGAAAGGGTGGTGGTCACTGCCCAGGCTCCCCAGAGCTCCAGGAGGGTTTTGACAACACTCTGAGGGACAGGGTGGGATTTTGGGGTGTCTGTGCAGGGTCAGGATTTGGACTGGATGATCCTTGTGGGTCCTTCCAGCTCAGGACATTCCATGTCTGTACAATTCTACCAGATGTGTGGCCCCAAAAGAACTGCAGTGTGGGCATTGGGGCATCCAGAGCTACGGGAAAGAGCCAGGGAAAGTCATCCCAGCCACGCCTGGGGGGTGATGGGGTGCAGATGAGGTGCCCCCTGGGGTGATGCCAGCTGTGCCCACACCACCACTGCATGCACAGGGCTTGGAAGGGACCAGAAAACCTCGACAGGGTAAAAAACCACCTGGACTTCTCATTCATCTTCCAGCCAAGGCGAGATGGGTCCCTGCTGGATACGCTGCGGCTCAGCCAGGCACAGAAACAGCTCCTGCGCCTTCACAGGGTGATTATTTTGGGGGGAAATGGCTCTCCCTGGCCCCCCTTCAGCCCCCCCAGCACGTGTTCAGGACCCAGAGAGATCTCCAGGGCCCTGAGCACGAGCTGGGAGTTAAATGCAGGCTGAAACACTTGGCTGAATTAGAGCTTTGGATGTTTGGCTGCGGATCCGAGCCCCGCTCAGGTGAGCAGCTCCCTCTGTTTGCAGATTCCAGGCCTGGAACAGCCTTTCCCCACTGCCTTTTGGAAACAGAAATGCAAAATGTATTCCCTGTGGTTCAGCTAAGTCGATGCTGGAACGTGGGAATGGTTGGGGAGAAATTTCCGTGCTGTAAACACGGCCCTGATTTAATCCTGCAGCACAAGGGTGAGCCCTGGGAGCATCTCCCACCCCATTCCCTGCAAAGAACATCATCATTCCCAAAAATAGCAAGGACTGAGCCCCTTAAAGGCTGTGATTTTGTAGGTGTAGAGAAACAGCCTCTTTGATCACAGATATCACCGGGAGGGGAGGGGAAGGTTCAGCCTGAGCTGGCTGCTCTCACCCTGTGAAGCTGAGATTAAAATTCCAGATATGGGCAATTAATTTGATCTCTTTTGAAACTGGAGCAACCTGAGGAGCTCTGGGAAGGGATGGGCACACATCACTGCAGGACTGGTGTCCCAGTGGGTCCCCCCAGCATGGGGGGATCCAGCCCAGGCTCCCCATGGGGCAGGAGGGGCCAAATCACCCCCAAAACACCCCAAAACCTCAGTGAATCCCCCCATTCCCTCCCTCCCTCCCTCCAAGGGCAGCAGCAGAGAGCGCTGTAGGTGCCTCATCCACTATTTATTGTTGGTGTTATTTATTATTAAAGCAGCAACCAGCTTTTCCCAGGCCCCGTGCTGAGGGAAATGCTCCATAAACCATTCCCTGCTCCCAGACTGGGATNTGGATCTGTCCATGGCTCCCAAAAGCACCCACAGGAGGGCTCGGAGGGGCCCGAGCCCCTGGGGACGATGCCCTGAGTGGTTGAAGAGCCATAAGGATGATCAGCAGATCACCCCTCCCTGTGTCCCCCTGGCACCACGAGACACCCCCTGGTGTCACCTCCCTCGCTGGACAGTCCCTGGTTTGGAAATACAAAAAAAAAAGAAAAAAAGGCCTTTCTCTTTGGGATCCATGTTGGGGTTTGGTTTCTTTTTGGGGTTTTTTTTTGAGCATTTAGATTATCCACCCCCTGTGCCATCCCCTGCCCTGCCATTTTTATGGGCTGGGGGGGGGGAGAGGGGACAGGAGGGGGTTTGGGGGCAAAAGAAACAGGAATGGTGATGGTGACACATCTCAGTTGGCAGCTCTGTGGGGCTGGGCACCTCCTGCCAGAGCTGGGTGCATTCTGTGTCCTGCAAATGTAACCTCGAGGCTGTTTTGTAAACTTGTGTGGATAATGTTAAAAAAGGGGGGAAAAAAAGAGGAAAAATAGGAAGAAAAGTGGGGGGAAAAGTTCTTGGTTTTCTGATTTTGTATATAAAGAAACAAGGGAAAAAGGGAAAATGGTGGTGTGCAGCTGGAGGGCTCCAAGGCAGGACCCCTTTTTTAGGGTGGGGGGCTCTGCAGGAGGGTCCCTGTGCCTTGGGGGGGATGTAAAACCTGCTCTCCTGGGCATCAGGGAAAGGGTGGTGGTCACTGCCCAGGCTCCCCAGAGCTCCAGGAGGGTTTTGACAACACTCTGAGGGACAGGGTGGGATTTTGGGGTGTCTGTGCAGGGTCAGGATTTGGACTGGATGATCCTTGTGGGTCCTTCCAGCTCAGGACATTCCATGTCTGTACAATTCTACCAGATGTGTGGCCCCAAAAGAACTGCAGTGTGGGCACTGGGGCATCCAGAGCTACGGGAAAGAGCCAAGGAAAGTCATCCCAGCCACGCCTGGGGGGTGATGGGGTGCAGATGAGGTGCCCCCTGGGGTGATGCCAGCTGTGCCCACACCACCACTGCATGCACAGGGCTTGGAAGGGACCAGAAAACCTCGACAGGGTAAAAAACCACCTGGACTTCTCATTCATCTTCCAGCCAAGGCGAGATGGGTCCCTGCTGGATACGCTGCGGCTCAGCCAGGCACAGAAACAGCTCCTGCGCCTTCACAGGGTGATTATTTTGGGGGGAAATGGCTCTCCCTGGCCCCCCTTCAGCCCCCCCAGCACGTGTTCAGGACCCAGAGAGATCTCCAGGGCCCTGAGCACGAGCTGGGAGTTAAATGCAGGCTGAAACACTTGGCTGAATTAGAGCTTTGGATGTTTGGCTGCGGATCCGAGCCCCGCTCAGGTGAGCAGCTCCCTCTGTTTGCAGATTCCAGGCCTGGAACAGCCTTTCCCCACTGCCTTTTGGAAACAGAAATGCAAAATGTATTCCCTGTGGTTCAGCTAAGTCGATGCTGGAACGTGGGAATGGTTGGGGAGAAATTTCCGTGCTGTAAACACGGCCCTGATTTAATCCTGCAGCACAAGGGTGAGCCCTGGGAGCATCTCCCACCCCATTCCCTGCAAAGAACATCATCATTCCCAAAAATAGCAAGGACTGAGCCCCTTAAAGGCTGTGATTTTGTAGGTGTAGAGAAACAGCCTCTTTGATCACAGATATCACCGGGAGGGGAGGGGAAGGTTCAGCCTGAGCTGGCTGCTCTCACCCTGTGAAGCTGAGATTAAAATTCCAGATATGGGCAATTAATTTGATCTCTTTTGAAACTGGAGCAACCTGAGGAGCTCTGGGAAGGGATGGGCACACATCACTGCAGGACTGGTGTCCCAGTGGGTCCCCCCAGCATGGGGGGATCCAGCCCAGGCTCCCCATGGGGCAGGAGGGGCCAAATCACCCCCAAAACACCCCAAAACCTCAGTGAATCCCCCCATTCCCTCCCTCCCTCCCTCCAAGGGCAGCAGCAGAGAGCGCTGTAGGTGCCTCATCCACTATTTATTGTTGTTGTTATTTATTATTAAAGCAGCAACCAGCTTTTCCCAGGCCCCGTGCTGGGGGAAATGCTCCATAAACCATTCCCTGCTCCCAGACTGGGATGGGGAACGTGGAGCAGCTGCAGGCAGAGCATCACCAGCACCATCCCTGTTATTCAGAGGGCTGGTATGGAGATCCCTCCTCCTTCAGAGACCTCAACTCGGTTGTTGGAGCCTGGATTCTCCACCCAGGAGGCTTCACTGGAGCACAAGGGATATTTTGGGGTGCAAACCCCAAAGTTTGGGGGTGAAAAGCAGGGAGAACGGGGCTCTTCAGGCATTTTCCATTCCCTTTCCAGGGGAGCAGCCCCTTGGGTGCTGAGGTGGGGTCAGTGCAGGGTCTCAGCTCCCAGCCCAGAGCACATGGATGTGGCAGGACCCAGGGATGCTCTGGAAAAAGGGAAGCAGAGGGTGACCCGGGATGCTCCGGGCTCCAGGGCTCTCTGCTCGGCCCCCCAAGGGCAGGGCAAGCACAGGGCAGCTCAAAATAGAAACAACATGTTGTGCTGGGTTTGTTTTGTAAGCAGCAGAAGTAATTAACCAGCGAGCAGCTTTACGGGTACCAGGGGATGGCACTTTCCATTCCTGAGCTCTCAGAGAAGCTCTGGAGAAGAGGATCCCAAATTTCCCAAGGCCAAGAGACTGTCACCGACCCCAGACATCCCTCCTGGCTGTGCCTGGGGGGTCCTGGGGGGCTCAGTGAGGCTGAAGGGGTGAGCAGGGGTGGTTTCCAGCACCTCCTGGCCATGTCTATCCATCCAGGATGTCAAAGGTTTGTCTCAAAATGATTTTCCTCCAGCTTGTCCCATCAGATCTCACCTCCAGGCACAGGTTTCTCCCCCATAACCCACCATTCCTTGTCTGTTCTTCAAATTTAATTTCTCCTTTGTTTTTTTGTTTTTGAATTTATTTATTGACTTTGAGGAGTAAAAGTCCTTATTCCTGCTTTTCCTGCCCCCCCTCCTCATTCTCCTCTTTCTCCTCACAAACAGCATCGTGGATCTCATGCAACTGAGCTTCTCCCAGCAAAGCCAACGAGAACATTGTGTGCCAGGCTCTATTTTAAGCACCCAATAAAACTGATTTTTGGAGTGGCTCCATCATTGTGTCCTTCTTTCCCTGAGCCCTTGGCACCTGCCAAGGTCCCATGTCCCCAGCACCCCTCAGTGGGCACTGCTGGGCTCCTGTCTCTGCTGCTCCATCCCTGCCTGCTCCAAAGGCTCTGGGAGGAGCTGACACGGGTTTATTAGTTAGTTAGAGAATCAAATCAGGCCTCTCCTCCTCCCCCCCTCTCCAGCACTTCCTCAGGAATGATTTAAATTAAAGCCCCCGACCTCCCTGGGAAATGTCAGCAGCGTTATCCATATGCATGATGCCATTAGGATGGAGCAGGTGCAGCTTCCAAAACCTGCAGGAAAATCTACCTGTCAATCTCCACGGCATTTGGCTCCTTCCAGATGCTTCAGCTCTTCTCCCCTCCTGCCTTTTGCTGATCTACAGGTGGGGGAACTGAGGCACAGAGCTCCAGTGGGCTCCAGTCCCTTCCCCACTGGGAAGGACACAAGCATTTCCTTGGGTTTTACATCCAGAAATCACCAAAGTAAGGAAGGAGCAAAGGCAGGAGTGAGGGAGGGGCAACTGCAGCTTATTTATTTATTGCTGCCTGTTCCAGCTTCTTGGAGCTGCCCCTGTTGGATCATCCCAGCCAGTCCCAGGAAAAGGATTCAGGTGGGAAAATGAGGTTCAAGGGGAAGATTGCTGGGAGCAGGGAAAGGCAGGATGGGGAAGGAATAATAGGGAATAAAAAGCCAGGGCCCAGCTGGGAGAGAGCAGGAGCAGGATCTGATGGGAATGTGGGAACAGCTCATGGTGGGAGGGCTGGATGAGACCCTGAGGAATACAAGGCTTTGGCAGGGATTCAGCCATCCCAGCAAGATGTGGGAGACAGGGAGGGGGGCAAAGCTCCCACTCCTGCAATGAGAATCATCAAAACCTGCTAAAAACAACAGCAAAAATACCCAGATCTAAAGGGGAGGTCTGTGCTGTCACTGCTCTGCTGGGGTCCTGTGGAAAACCTCTGGAGAGCTGGGAATTTCTAGTGTGGATAACAAACAGCTTTGATCCCTGCCAATCCTCCCTAAATCTTGAGCAGTGTCTTGTAAATCTTTAATTACAAGAAAATTGCAACCTCACCAGCGAACACACAAACGGTGCTGATAAATATTTAAAATTGCCACAGCGACAGATCTGAGGGGATTAAGAAAAGATAGATTGGAGTGACAGTTATTAAACACCAGATCCCAGTAAATGTTCCTGAGCAGATAAATAATGCAGGGCCCGGACAGTGCTCTGCTGGTGAGAGGGAGAGAAAAAGCAGGAGGGGAAAGTGAGGGATAAAAGAGCTTTTTCTCCTGTTTGGAAGTGTGCTAAAAGGGGGCTGGTGGGGTCTCTCAACATCTTGGTTCAATGTTTTCCCTGGGAATGGCTTTAAACTGAAAGAGGGAAGGTTTAGGTTGGATATTGGGAAGGAATTCTTCCTTGTCAGGGTGGGCAGGCCCTGGCACAGGTTGGGCAGAGAAGCTGTGGCTGCCCCAGCCCCGGGAGTGTCCAAGGCCAGGTTGGACTGGGCTTGGAACAACCAGGGCTAGTGGAAGGTGTTGTGGGGCAGAATGTGGAGTGAGATGAGCTTTTAAGGTCCCTTCCAGCCCAAACCTTTCCATGATTCTCTGAAATCCTGTGTATTTCTTGCTCTACCAACTGGTTGTGTGACTGGTGGTGTGGGGATCCAGCTCCCTCCCCTTCATTCCTGCATTCCTCCAGCACCCACCGAGCTCCTGCCCCTTTGTCCCAACTCCTTGGCCCCATCCACCTCCCTCCCCTTTTCTCCAAGTCTTGAGGCCACAGAGTAGCTTTTCATTATTAAATTTCCAGCCAGAATTAAAGATTTATTCCTCCACTAAAGGTAACGAACAAAAAGTTCACTATTCCCAACAGCCCGGGCTTCACTCACACCGAGGGAAGGTGCTGGAAGGGTGAACCACCCCAGCAACCTCCCCAATAAAATATTGATCTAAAAAGCTGGTTAATTATAAATATTAAGGCAGAGTGATGAGAAAGTCTCCTGGGTTTGGACTGAGCTGCTCTAAGAGGGTGAGCATGGGCTGACCACTGTGATCCCTCTCAGTGCCCGACCCAGCTCAGGATCACCCTGTCCCTGTCCCAGGGATGTCCCCAGGCCACCCAACATCTGGGAAAGGCAGAACTCCATGTTTGCCCCCCATCCTCCTCCTCCCAGCCCCTTGTTTGGGGCTCAGCCTTGCAGGGATGGGCCAGGAGCTGCTGGGGTAGGTGAAATGTAATTTATGGTGAGCTCTGCTCAACTATGATAACGAAGCACTTAAAAACTCTAACGAGGGGGGCTGGTTTGGCCCTGCAGAAGTGCTGATGCCCACCTAGTAAATCTTTAATTGGCACTGGAAGGGAACTGGGAGGCTCACCAGTGCAGAGAACACTGTAAATATTTAATCTGGGCACTGATTACACAAACAAGGTTAAGGGGAAGGAGGGAGAAGGTAGATAAAAGTGGCACCTAAAGAACATTAAATCCAGGGAAAGTCATCAAGGAGATAAATAAAATATCCTGCAAAGGGAGGAGAAAGTGCTTCTTCCAGGCAGCTGGGGAAGGCACCACTTTCTGCCCTGGCATCCACAGAGTGCCAAGGACTGCACAAGGACTCCTGAAAGGGAAGGGATATGAAAAACAAAAACACATGAAAGCCAAAAATGAGAGTTTTAGGTGAGGATTCAGCTCAGCACTGTGGGGGAAAAGCCCCTCAGAGAGCCAAGTGAAGCTCAGTGGGGCTGGAGGCAGCAGAGGGGGAACAAGGCTGTGCCCATCCCTCCACCAAGGACAGGGGGAGCCCCCAAATCTTCCCAGCTCCAGCCCTGATTTGGGATAAACCCCAGTGCAAAGATATAGGGAGCAAGCAGGGCTCCAAGCAAGGCACCTTCCTTGCTCAGGCACTCATTCCTCTTTGTGGTATTGATTTTGAGGAGAACATGGATTGCCAAGCAGCCCAACAATAGCTGCCACTTGTAAAGCTGTTCTCAAGCTCTGCAAACATTGACCTGGCATTTACAGCATCCCCCTAAATCACTGGGCAAACAATCCTGCCTGAGCCATCCTGCCTGATGCACCAGGGCTGAGGCAGAGGGTGCTGAGGCCCAGGGGGCTGTGCAGGGCAGTGCCAGCCCTTGTGGGCAGCAGGGAGGGCTCAGCTCCTCTCTGAGGGACAGCACTGGGGGCTCATTAAACCCACCTAAAAAGGCAGAGCTTGCTTTGGCTTGCCAGGAACAAAAGGTTTCTGGAAGGATCTAAGAGCCCCCCATCCTCTGTGGCCCCACTCCCCAGAGCTGGGGTCTCACACCAGTTCCTTCCAATCCTCCCCATTCCAACAGCCCCTGGAATGTGTGGGGCTGGTTTACTACACAGAGCAGAGCCTGTTGGTCCCCACAAAGAGGGAATAAGGAAAAGCCAGTCCCATCCATGGGATTCTGTCCCTCAGTGCCTTTACCTGGTGGTCTGTCCAGGCTGGAGCGAGGGAATGCTGCAGGATGCTGCCAGCACCAGCTCCATGCCATGCACAGCCAGTGGGTGCCATCTAGTGAACTCCCTGCCTTCTCCAGGGCTGCTCCAAAAAACATCAAAACAGCTGGAAAAGGGCTACAAAACCTCCTGGCACTGCCACAGGACAGTGGTGTGGTGGCTGCCCTCCTGGGAAACTGGGATGTCAGAGGTGAGGGGACTGGGAATGGGCTGAAAAACCACCCAGCAAGGACTCACCAGGCTGGCTCAGGAGGTGAATCCACAGCCTTTGCCCTGCTGGATTTTGCACCCACAGACACTGGTGCAAGGCAGGCACATCCTGGGAGGGACAGTCCCTCCCTCCCTCCCTCCCTGGAAAGGACACACAGGAGGCTCACAGGCTGCTCCCTTGGAAAATGGCCCTTCCTGAAGGGCTTTCCCCGAAACGCAGAACAAATGAGAAATAAACCCATGGGATCATAGAACGAGCTCGATTTAATTAAATTCATTTTGTGCAGGACACAAAAAAATAAGGTCAATTTTGTGGTACAAGCCTTATTTAAATAGTGCAAACACACGGGTGATGTTTAGCAAGAGCTTCTGCTTGTCACTGCAGCAACTGGTGGGTGCAGAGTGGGACGTGGGGGCTTCCTCAACAAGAAAAATAAGCCTGGGAACACCAGGCAGTAGGGAAGGGGGATGGGAGATCCAGGAGGGCATCACTCTTCCCCAAAGGGCCAGACTTTACCTTTGCTAGAGGCTCAACATGCTCCTGCTGCCTTCAGGTATCTTCTGGCTGCTCCTCACATGTGGCTGTGTCTTCCAGGAGTTGAAGACTCTCAGGGTCATTTCTGGGTTCAAGAAGCTGCATCTTCCTGAAGAACCTGCTCAGGTGATAAGTGAGGGGTGTCCCCACAGAGATGTGGGCAGCAAGAACACCTGGTTGGGGTAAAATAACACAGAAACAGGACTGGAGCTGCCTGTAACCATCAGGGAAAGGTACACAGGGAACTGCTGGGATATGGGATCCAGCAACTGGCACGGAGTCACAGGCAGGGTCAGGCCTGTTTCCAAAGGAGCAAGGAAAAGTCCAGTCATTGTGGATAGGTAATGAAGAAGGATCTCCAGAGCTGCTGTCTGAAGGTCAGCTGTGCTTCTGGAGCTGTACCAAATCTGGGGGTCTCATTCTTGCTTGCACTGTCTCCCTTTCAGGGGTCCTGAGACGGATCATCAGAGCGGGCAGAGAGGATTCACAGGACTCGAGGAATTCCTTACTCAGCTTATGGACAAAGACCTTCACTGAAGGCCTCTAGTGAGAGCTCTTCTTCTGCAAGATGAAGCTGGAGACTGGAAGATGAAGGTTGGAAGAGGCAGTGGGGTTTGGGACACTTGGTTTCTGCTCCATTTCAATTCCCATTGATTCCAGGGCCACTTCCCCTCTGCAGGGATGGCTTGTGAGGAGCAGTCTGACCTGGGCTGGAGGCAGAAGGATGGGGCAGACCCTGGCAAGCTGTGCTGTGCTCCCCACCACAGTCCTGCTCCACAACAAACAGGTAACAGAGAGTGTCCTGGTCAGTTCAGGAGAGGCTGAGGGGTTGCTCCACGGGGCTTTTGTTCAGGCTCAACTGGCTCATGAACACCCCCAGCAGAGGAGGGGTTTTCGGAGAGCTGAAGGAAATGCACTGCAAACAAGTCACTGAGTAACTGAGAAGAGGCACTTCAACTGGAAATACTCTGGGGAATAAACACCCTGTGTATTTCAATAAACACAGTTTACAAACACATTTTCACACTGCAGAGCACTAGAATGTGCTGCAAGTACACACTTGTGAGCTTCAGAGTTTCCACACTGGTTTTAAATACCCAACAATCAGAAATCTGGTGCCAAAACTTCTGGCTGAGAAGCATTGAGTAACAAAAACCTGACAATTCAGGCAGCAGGTTCCTGTGAACAGCAAACGTCACCAAGGAAAAAAAGCAGTAAAACAGATAAACCTTTTGAGTTTGGGCATTAAAAGCTCGTTGTGCCCATAACTCATGTGAACAGAGGTGCAGCACCAGCTGCTAAAGGCTACCAAGGAGCTCTTCTCTTGTATTGCACTTAAAAACCACTGGAGAGAGAGGAACTGCCAAGAGCAAGGAGACTCCAACAGAGTGGTCAGAGACCCAAACTCACAGCCAAGGAAAGGATTTCTGAGCCAGGACACAAATGCCTGTGGAAAAGGGAAGGTGGCCAACACCTCACCTGCACAGCCACAAGTGGTACCACAGCAGAGTGCTTTGGGCTTCTTCTTCACCCTCCAAAAACGGCATGGAATCATTGAATGCTTCATTCATAGAATGGCAGAAGAGTTCTCGGTGCATTGACACTTATTTAGATTTAAATTAAAGCAATAAAACATTCTTTTCCTGCACTACTCCCCCCTCCAAGCCCCAACCTGGGCAGTCACAGCTACACAAAAGACCTTGCACTGCAATAGCTTATTCTTCTATAACAGGAAAATCAACTTAAATTGTGGTGGCTTATGTACATTGAACACTTGAGTTAAAAATAACTAAGAAATTGGCAAATGCACGTTGTAAACACCGTGGTTACATTGAACAAGAAATCACAGAGACAAAAATTGTTACACTGAAAATATGCCACAGATTTATCCCAAACCTCCACACTGAAATTCCATTTAATTGGGGAAGATGGATATGGATCTCAGTGGGATTTTGGGAGGGATGTTCAACACCATTACTAGAACTTAAAACTTCCTTGACTTTTGTTTTGGTCAACACAAATCCCACCCTCGTCAGTGTGGTCAGATCTGAACAATTCAGTCTAACTGCTTTTAGCAAAATGTAGGAGTTTTTAGAAGCAATTGTGGCAAAGGGGAATTCACAGTATTCAGAAGTGCCACAAAGTGCCACAATGCATCCTGCTGAGCCCAAAGTCCTGAAAAGGGAAAAAAAAAAACATCTGAAAAGGGGAAAAACCCTCCTGAAAAAGGGGGAAAAACCCTCCTGAAAAAGGGGGAAAAACCCCCACTGGAAACGGGGAAAAAACCCACTGGAAACTGGGAAAAAAACACTGGAAATGGGGAAAAAACACACCTGAAAAAGGGGAAAAAATCTACCTGAAAAAGGGGAAAAACCCACCTGAAAAGTGGGGGGAAAAAACGCTCAAAAAAGGGAAAAACCCATTTGAAAAAGGGAAAAAACCCACCTGTAAAGGGACAAACTACCTGTCAGGACCTCCCTTGTGTAATCGCATGGGTAAAGCTGCTGATCCCAGCGAAGTTAAAGTGCATCACCAGCAATTGAACAGCCCTTTAGTTAAGGGAACAATAAATCATCTCTTCCACGAGGACTGATTGCCATGGACCTGCAGATAGTGCACCGATGTGCCAGCCCATCCCATTCTTAGCACACAACTGTCAATAACAGCCAGTAACAAAGGAAATTCCAGGCAGCACAGAAACCATCCCACCCCTGTGGAAAGGATGAAGAGTTTTGGCAGTGATTTGCAGTGATTTCATAGCACCTACTCTGGTATTTTGCACAGAAACAACAACTCTGACATTGTGGTTTGCTGGAACCTTCTGTTGGGCAGGTTTTGGGGCCTCTCAGTGCATCCCTGACCTGCTGGGGCTGGACCAGCACATGGAGAGTGGGGAACAAGGAGGAACAGCCTAAGGAAGCACCAAGGAATGGGCAACACCTTCTCTTGTGTTGTCACTCCCTTGGTTAGAGAGGGAATTAGAAAGATGGCAGCAAACAGGGTTCACTCTACACTGCACTGAGCTCAAACTGCTGAAGAGCTGAAAGGTGAAGGTTCTATTGGTCCTCCAAAAGGCCTGGAAAACAGGAAAGCTGAGGGAATTGTGAGCAAAGTCTGGGATATCACCTCAGGAAAGGGTGAGATGCTTTGAAGAAGCAAGTTCTAGCTGAGTTTCAGCAGCCAGCAGTGACCATGCACAGCTCTAAAGGACAGAGCTGAAGGGTTAAATCACAGGGGGAGGAAAGAATCAGGAGAAAATTAAAAACTGACACCCAGCACAGCCCCCAGAGTGCAACTGGTGCTTTAAAGGAGTTATTTTTTCCCTCAAAGGCTCATGTCCTGTCTTTGAAGCCAAACTGCACTCAAAACTGAGGATATTCTATGCAGATTGATGAGGCAGGTAGAATGTGCAGAGGGAACATCCCAAAACAGGCACAGAGCTGTTGGAACTGAATCCAGCTGGCAGAGCAGAGCTTGAGCTAATGCTGGACAGGCTTCAAAGCTATGCAAGATGACAGAGAATATATTTAAATGAGAAAAGGATCAATATAAATTAAATGAGCCTATAAGAAAGCAAAATATAACACTATATTCTCTTTCCATCTGATATGTGACTTGGGAAGTTATGGATTAAAAGTCTGGGAGGATTTATTTCCTGTCTGGGAGCAAGAGGACCTTCACCTTGCCTAAACTACCTTAAACAACCAGAAAAAAATCAGAAACGGGGATATTTACTTTTCACTGCCCTCAGAACTGATCCTTGAAGAAATGGCTTATCTAAGGTGCAAACACCTTGGTGTACCCACCCTATTTCTCTCTATTTGTATCTCTGAGATCAGATTCCCCCCTCAGAAGGCATTGCACAGCTCTGACTTACTGGAGAACATCACTCCAAAAGTCACAACATTTCCCAAAACTTGTTTTCCTCAAGGATCAGTTGTTAGAACAGAGAATCCCAGTGACACCACTGAGCTGAAATCAGAAGATTTAAACAATCTCCAGGCTGGGGCATTGACACCAACGTGTCACTCCCTGTTCCCTACAGGCTTTAACTGAAATGGGCATGAAAAAGTGGAAACTACAGAGGATTCCTCAGTGTGCTTGGGCAGATTTGAATCTTGATTCTCTTTGGCTTTCACTGGCTGAGCTCTGAAATTGGGGTTTGAGTGCAAGTAACCTGTGGGCTCTTCTTTGGAGGAGAAGGCCTGGAGTGGGCCAACTACCCCATAAAGATCCTAATGACCATCTTGATCTCCTTCCTGCACACAGGGCAGGGGGATCTCTTTTTCTTCAGCATCCTTGCACACCTGAAACAGGCCACGAGGTGAGCAGTCCTGCCATGGACGATGTTCCCATCCCGGGGCCTGTGCTGGCACAAGAAGCAGGGATTCAGCAATGTTTTTATACTCTCTAAAGACTCGATTTCTTCATCCTTTTTACACTCAGTGAAGCTCAGCAGAGACTCTTTGCTCTCACAAGCCCGTGCCAAGTCCAGAGACTCCACGGAGCTGCAGGGGGGTTTGGTTTCCACCATGAACACGCGGGTGGGTTGCCCAGCTGGAGCTGACAAAGTCCTTCTGCAGTCTGGGACATCTATCCCCTCATCCTCCTCCTTGGTTTTCATGGCATCAATGGTGGACAGGGACAGGGAATGGGCCAGTTTGGGCCAGTCTGAGTACCAGTCCTTGCGCAGGGCCCAGCAGCGGTAGCAGTACCGTTTGCCTGGAGAGTTAAACTTCCTGCACTTGGTGCATTGCCAGCAGTCCTGGGGAATCTGAGGCCGAAAAAACAGCAGTAAATGAGTGTATTCTTGTGTGCAACTCCTCTCCTCTATGTAGGAAGAGCAGCAAAGAAGCCTCATAAAAAAGAAAGGATTTATTACTGATTTATAAGCTTGCAGTTGGACTAGCAGCACCTGAGAAAGCCTAACAAGGATTTGACTCCCCATGTGTTCCACAGATGCAGAACTCTCAAACATTAAATCCTGTCCTCCCTCCCTCCCAGCCCTCAGCACTCTGGAAAAATACAATGTTCTCTGCTGGGCACTTTATTGAATTTTCAGTACCTCACTCTAAATTCAAGGGTAGAGCTCCTGGAGTCAGTCAGGATATACTTCCCAGGCTCACTAATCACTTGGCATCTGTTGAATCTGCACAATTAATAGAGGTTTGCTTGATTACCCCACACAGCAAGGGCAGGAGCTGCCCAAGTTCAGAGCCATGATTCAGCTGTCCAGTGCCAGGGACGTCCCCATTTATTCCAGCACAGGCTGGGAAATTATGCTAAACCCATTTTTTTGGTGTCATCAGCTGCAAAGAGTCTCATGATACACCTCTGCTGACTAGAACAAACCTCCAAGGCAGCCCCAGGACTGGGAGAAGAAAAGGACAGCTCAAGGAACACAGATCTGATGTCCCTCAGGATGCATCATGAGGGAATTTGGAGGAGGAAAGGGGTAGTGAGGAGGGGTTACAGCTCAGTAATTACTTCTTGTTCCCTTCCCACTTTGTTTTGCCATTCAAATGGGAAAAAACCTTTGATCTGCCCTTTGTGAAGCACTCCAAGGGCACAGACACCACCCCAGACATTGCACCCTCCAGAGAGGAGCCACACAAGTGTCACAGGAAAATGGGCTGAGATGAGACCTGGATTCTCTTCCCACCCCAAAGAACACCAAGCAAGAGGCAGCTCCAAGGCTGGACACCCAGGACTCAGTGGATCCTTGATCCTGACAAGGGTTTTATCAGTATGAAGCACTTGAGTGTTTAAAAAGTGCCTATTTGAGATTTCCAGATCTCTGCCCAGGACTATCCTCCAGATTTCCTTCCAGGAGACAACATGGAATTAACCCTATGAAAGCATGCATGGATATCAACACTAACTTCATGCAGCATTAGTCTGGCTACTTTTTTTGGCCTTGAAACCCTTAAAAGAACCAGCAGTGGTGGGTGTAGGATGAGTTGTCCCAGCTATATCTGTGATGCAGCTGCTCCAAAGAGGGAATGTTATCCTGAGGGATTGCCTACCTCAGAAGCAGCTTCTGTGTCTGTGTCATTACTTAAGCACTGAGAATCCTCAAAGTCATTCAAACACACATCCTCAGTCACCTGGAAAGAGTGGAAATGTTGTTGGAGGAGGAGGATGGAAATGCTGCAATAATCTTCATTTATCATGTGCCTGGCACTGCACACCCAAATTAAATGACTATATAATCACCATGCAAATCAAGCTATTTCTGTAAGTGAATGAAAAGCCCTTTTTGGAGTGGTTTTATTCCAGAATGTTGTTGCTGGACTGGTTTAGTTCCATTTGACTGTAGTCACTGTAAACTGGGATCTTCCTCTTTGAGGATTTTCATTTACCTTTGACAGCTGGAACTGATGACCTTCGAAGTCTATTCCAGCTTTAATTCTATGATTCTGTGACTTATTATTCTTGCAGATATCTAGATAGAAATCTAGTAAATTTGCTGCTGGTTGTTTAATTCATTTTGAATTAATTCTGTGCCTTGAAAATACACATTTAACCCAAAACCTGAGCAGAAAAGTCACGACCTATGTAAGGAACAGTGACAGCCTTTTCCAAAGAGTTTAAACTCTGGATGGTTCCAATTTCAGCACAGTATGATGGGCTCAGTTAGACCAGGCCAACCTGGGGGACACACACGCTGTGGCAGTTGGAAGAGGTACCTTTGTGTCACCTTCTTTCCCTTCCTCAGAGTCAACCACTTCTACCTTGAGCCCAGCACTGCTCTGGTCCAAGGGGCACTCGTTGAGGAACCACAGGTCATCAGTAGT
Organism: Campylorhamphus procurvoides; assembly: GCA_013396655.1. Lineage (NCBI taxonomy): Eukaryota > Metazoa > Chordata > Aves > Passeriformes > Dendrocolaptidae > Campylorhamphus > Campylorhamphus procurvoides. The sequence continues at coordinate 196,588 of WBMV01001462.1, forward strand.
ATCCGAAACAATGGCAGTGTCTATGTCCTGATGGAAAACAAACAGGGAAACCCACTCAGAGCTCAGCTTGGGAGCAGCAGCACCACAACCATCACTCCCCTTTTCCTCATCAACAGCCTCCTCAGCCCTGGGCAGCTTTTCCAGGCACGTCCAGGAGAGAAAAGGGCACCTCACTACTCTCAGGCACCCCTTTTTCCACCTTCCAACTCACAGACACCCCTCTTCCCAACTTCCAGCTCTGTGCTGCTCCCCTTTCCACCCAGCCACCACCCTACAACCCAGAAGAAGGGCAACTGCTGAAGTCCAACCAATGCTCTGGAGTACACAGGGACCTCCAAGGGCCAGGCATGGCCTTCAGAGAGAGTCTGGTTTATTAAAAAACTCTAAAGGTAACCAACCACCTGATGTGAAAGGCTGGGACAGGAACACACAAGGGAGAGGCTGAAAATCCTGGAGTGGGAAGGGGAAAGAAAGAACAAAAATACTTTATTGACTTGGAACCCAAAAGAGGAGAGGAAGAGGATACAGTGCACCTGTTCCAAATGTCTACACACCTGGTTAGTCTGAATATCTGTTGATCCATTACTTCTGGACTCATAATTGCTTCTGAGGTTGCCTAAAAACCACCATGGAAGACCAGCTACATCCCATTCCTCAAACACTAGGTCCAGTTTAGGCTTCTTGCTTTTAGAGAGGTTTTCTATTAAGTCTTTGTCTGTAAGAGCCAAGTAGAGTCTAAGTCATGCCACACCTACATTTGTTAAGAGACCAGCAGAGAAAAACATGGCCCCACCTGATTTAAAAAACCCTTCTTGCTCCTTCTTACACCAGTTCCTGCTGAGAGCTCTGGGATTTGTCTGTACTGGTGTATCTGACAAAACTGTCCCTGCACTGAGGTCAGGGAGCATCCCAGTGTTCCCAGTGTCTCTGTACTGGTACAGGTTGATTTTTATCTCAAGACTCAACACAAAAATGCAAACCCTTTTTTCCAAGCCCTTCCCAAGTCACCACTGAGTAGATTTCTTGAGTGACTTAGGATGTAGAAAGGACTGGTGTGAATTTAGTTTCCAATGATGAGAGCTCCTGAATTTCCAACCCAGGCTCACATAGGAAGGAGGAAGGTAAAAATCCATCCTCCCCATGCTTCCATCTCCTTTTTAGCCTGTGCAGCTTAGTCTGTGATCCCAAACTCAGCATAAGTTTCAAGATAACCTTGAATCTCTCTCCCTTCAGTGCCACGAGTTTCAAAGGCACAGACAAGGCTGTTTCTCCCTCTTTTGTACACACAGGAAATATCTCCCATTCTCATTTGATCTGGAAATACCCACACTCACAAAGACCTGGGTTTACAAATTAGGTTCCTTGATATGAAAATAAACCTGAGAATAGAAAGTAGAAAAACAGGAAAATTGCTTCCATAACATCTGAAATCTGTATGAGTGACCCAGCAAGAAATCCCCAGACATCACACCAGAGGAAATGTCTAAATATGAAGGAGCTGTATTACACTTATGCTGGATACAAAAAATCCCATTGTTATTCAGCTGCCTGATTGGTTTGCAGGTAATGACTGCAGACGGGGCAGGCTGGGTTCTGTGTGATCAGGAGAGTCTCTTGGGGAGATAAATAGATGCAAGTGTAATTTCAGCATTTAAAATACCCTTCAGCAAGGTCTGTGAGATTTTCCATGGCATTGTTTAGTGACAGATGTGCTTCTGGGGTTTAACCTGCCATTTCCTTCAAAGCTTTTGTTTGCTTATGAGACCAAACAGCCAAGCCAGAAAACATTTATCATAAAATACCTTTGGTCAACATTTGTGTTCTCTCAATCTTTAGCATAAACTGATGATTTTTAATGATTATATTCCAAACCAGGGTTTTTTTTAGTGTCCCAAAGCCCTCCTCCAGTGTTTGCTGATGCAGAGGAGGAGCAGCAGGGCTGGTGCAGGTTGTGGCAGTGCAGGAGAGCCAGGACTCACCTTCACAAGTGTCACAGTTCTGCTCTGAGGTAGACAAAGCAGAGGCCTTGCTCTCACCCTCTGTGGTCCCAGCATCAGAACCTTCTTCCTGGCTAAGCTGCAGGGAGGAAAATCCAGGTGTTAGTCCAGCAGAGCTTATAGGGACAAGGGGATGTAGCACTTCCATTCCGAGTCCCCAGCTGCAGGACAAGACCAAGCAGTTATGAAGAGGAATCAAAGTTTCTCAACACAAACTATACACTATTTACCCTTTACAAAGCTTAATGCACCTGTAATCAGCACAAACATGTCACTTCAACCTAGGAAAAATCTTTAGCTTGGAAAAAAGTCCCAAAGTTGCCAACTTTCATGCAGTAAAACCGTGATGTTTGGGACTCTCTGGCCCCCACTGTGAACAGACACCTCCCAGATCAGGCTGCCTCCATCCCCAAACACACCTGGAAACGAGTCTGAAGGTGCAAAGATTTTTCCTAGGTTTCCAATTCTCCCTGAAAGCTTGAAAAACAATCCTAACTAAACACAGAACTTGGTCACACGTTTTAGAAAGCTTAATTATTTGGCAAGTCCTACTCAGAGAGGGGATGGGAAAGAGGGGGAAAGACACGAAAACACAAAGCACACTGGAGGAACTGAGGACTAGAAGTGCTACACCCCAGAGAAACGCGCTCAGAGACTGGAACTCTGTTATGAGGAGAACAGAGAAGGGTCACTCTGTCCCTGCCCTGTGGACTCCAAGAACTTTTCAGGAAGGTGAGGACCTGGCAGCCAAGCAGCACAAAGTTCTGGCAGTCCACCATGCACAGGTACAGAGAAGGGGCACTCTGTACAACAAAAGAAACCACCAGGCAGTGGGTTTACCTTCAGCTGGTCTTGGCTTGGCTTATCGACGCTCTGCTCCTTTGGGAGAGTCTGTGCAGCATCTAGATGGCAGGTAAAACAAAAGAAAAAACCTTCCCTGGTAATAACCATTCTCACAACACAGAGGGGCTTCACAAGCAACCAACGAGCCAGGCTTGGCAGACCTCTAAGAAACCCTTCAGCAACAAAGCCCTTCCTTCCTCAGAAAGAACATGGGGAGGCACCAGCCTATGGAATAGTCTGTGCCCCCCTGGAGGAGATGAAAACTCACAGCAGGGAAGAATCTTCTTCCCAAAGGGAAAAACTGGTCCTTTTCCTACAGGTGGTCCTGCCATGACACAAGGTCTCCCAAAGGCAGGGATGCAGAGTGTGGGGAATCCCACCTAGAGGCTGGATCAGATCCATGCTGAAGAAGCTGAACAGGGAAGAGCAGGATTTTTATAATTACCTGAGGATTCCATCTCTTCCAGCCCAGACTGAGGCAGGAAAAACACCTTTTAGAAGGGTGTGGGCATGAAGAACAAAGACTAAAGAAAGGAAAATTCCAGGCACAGCAAGCTCTTTCCTGGGCAGCTGTGGACACACCCCTAACATAATTTAATCCAGACAATTATGCTGGCCCCAAGAGTTAATTAATAGACCAAGCAAAATAGCAAGAACAATCAAATTAACAGAACTTTCTGCATAATAGGAGCTGCACTTAGGAAGTCTGTCCTTCAGACAGAATGACTGGCTAGAGAACAAGAGATCCAAGGATGGCTCCTGCTTGCTCCCCTTTCAATTTAGCAGAGAAACTCCCTGCTGAATGCCAGGCACACAGGATGAGTCTGATTCACACCATGAATCACAGCACTGATATGAAGACACAGAAAACTGTTGCTACAGGCAGAAAATTAGGCCACAAAGTGGCCATCAAATGGAGCAAAACCCAGGACAAGATGACATGGCTCTGTCCTTTATTGCTTTAGTTCACCTTTCCTTTCCTGCTGCCATCACCCTACAGCTTCTGCAGTCACTGATTATTTAATATCAGAAGGAAAACAGAAGCCAACTGGCTCATCCATCACTGCTTTGGCTCTGCAGGGACATTGGAACAGATGAAGACTCACCCTTCTAACACTTTATAAATTTTCACTCTGTGAAAACACTGCACTGACTGGAAGGCTTCCCTTTTGGAGCCAAGATATTCCATACAACATGGCCCTGAAGTGAGGGATTCCTAAATATACCTCATGGGAATCACATCTGGAGGGAATGTTGGCCAAGGAAGGGGGAAAGAGCTGGCCAAGGAAGGTGTCAAATCAGATGGTGGTCTGATAAAGAGCTCTATGTAAGGGTTTATTCCTCATTCTCAAGATGTGCTGCAGCCACTTTTCTTTCTCCAAGTGCACTTAAAAGTGGATGAAATAATCTGCAAAATGATGAGCTGGTAAACCCTGATTTGGCCAATGAACAGAAGCAGCCATTGCAGAACACAAAACATGAAGAACTCTTAAGTCATTCCTGTGTTGGGATGAAGGAAAAACAATACCTGGAGTCACCCTCCCTCTGGATCTGGCCAAGGTCTGGTCTGCCAAGCTTGTTTCGTTTTAGTGACACACACACAGGTCTAATCAGGATTTCCTCTGGCAGGTTTAAAGTTACACCAGGACTGGGACACACACACAGCCAGGCACAGCCACAGGCACACACCAAGGAAAGGGGACAGGGCAGCAGAGACTGAGAGTGTTTGGCTGGGATCCTTTGCTCTCCACACAAACTGCTTTAGGGAAGAGGCCAGGGCATCTCCAGCCAGGGAAACAGCACTCACACCATTATCCTACAGGTAACACATTTAGGAGAGTCCACTTAAGAAGATCCTTCTTTATTACTGAAGCAGGGGCACCTCAGAGGCACCAGTGTGGCTCCAAGCAGAGGACTAAGCACTTCAGGGCCATGTTTTCTCAGTTCCTAAATTTGCACAAGCTTTTATGCACTTGTGCAAAAATAGCCTGAGCCCTTGTGAAGAACTGTCTGATCTGCTTAGAGACATGGGAAATACAGCACAAGAGTCCCCAGCTCTCCCAGTGCAGCTCCCTCACAAGCTGATTTTTTCCAATGAAGATTACAGCCCTACAATGGGAACTGGCTGCAAGGAAGCCATCAGCTAAGATTAATTTAAGAATAAATTTTCATTTATGACTGAAGGACTTTTGATATAGCTAGATTTGATTTCTCTTATGAGCTGGGAAAGCAACAGTGACCTTTAAAGGTTCAAGTGTCTGATTAAAGTCCAGACTTCTGGCCTGCAGAGCTCGCTGGATTTCTAGTACTTTTATAGATTATGAAAGTGTAAAATGAGGTGAGAGCGAGAAGTTGCAGCTATGAAAATGAAAAATACTGAGAAAATCAATAATGATTTGGATGGTACATTTCAGCCACGTTGATTTGTTCATCCACAGTATTTAGCTCTGTCAGCTGCTCCCAGATTTTTGGCCATTTTAGGCAGCCACACCACTCAAACAGCTCCCTGATATCACAGCTACTGACACACAGAAAAGACACATACTCCAAGAGATTGTCTTGTCAGAACCTTCAGCAGCAGTTTATTCCAACTTGACAAACATTTCTCTGTCTGATTTCCATTACTTACCAGGTTATATCAACACTACATTGAAAGGACCTGCCCGGACTGTGCCCAACCTACCTGTGAGTGCAGCTGCCGTCAGGTTCCGTTTCAACATGTCATACAGGGGGCTGTGGGGAGGGAGGGACACGTGAGTGCTCCCAAAAACCAAGCATGACCCTTCTAAAAACAGGGACAGACATTCCCTTTCCTTACCCAGAGGGACACTGCAAACCACAGTGGGGGCTTTTTGCCACTCCTCACTGCCTGTTACACAGTTTAGCTCAGAACTCAACTGCAGATGAAGATTTTTTTTTAAGAGAGAGATCAAGGGTTTGAGGGGATACAGAAACCAGACAGGAAGAGATGTCACCTCAAGCAGCTCATCTCACACTTGTCACATGCATTTACCACCAGGGCACTTGGTGTTCAGGGTGGTTTGTGTGACAGAGAACGGGAGGGTGACACCAAGAGTTGGTGTCTCAGCCACCTCTGTAAGACAACCCAGGTTAAAGGTGACTTTTTCCCTACCTTGGATCTTTTACAGAGAAGCTCTCCAGTCCCAGCAGCTCTCCCAGCTGATCTCCTCCACAATAGACCATGTGCTGCTGCCTTTTGTCATAGAGCTGCCTCACCATGATGTACTGGCCTAGGTAATGCATCACCTGTGGGGACACAACACACCCTCAGTCCCACCTGTAGTTGAAACCAGTGACCAAAACCACTGGAAATTTTGTTTAATTTATAATCCTTGCCTCTTGCAGCCCTGCACAGCAGGAGTCAAATCATACCTGCCTTTTTGTGCCTCCCAGCCAAAGGAGAGTTAGGATTTATATTTGTAACTATTAACCCTGGAGAAGAAGGGAAACTGAGGGAAAGATGGACAAACAGCATTCTCCCAGTTAAAACAGCACTATGTCAGTTAAAGGAATAAGCTGTTCCCAAAGGCTGACCACATTTACAGTGCTGCCCCTCAGGACACAGCTTGGAAGGTGCAGAATTAGCCCCATTAGTATCACAAAGAGGGATGGAGGGGAAACATCCTCCAGCTACAGTGAGCAAAGCACTGTAATTCCTCTGGAATTTCCCGAGGGGAAAGCAAAGGGCATTAAGCACAATTACAGGCAGGTTCCAACTCCCACCACCCACCAAAGTGACCCTGAAGTGTCCCCAAAAAGTTGCCAACAGTGCTGCACTCATTGCAGAAAAACCAACCGAGTTGAAGTGTTAATCCCTACAGGTAACCTGCACTTAATACTCAGCTCTGCCCATTTAAACCATTCAATTTGTTTTTGCACAAATTTTTAGAAGCTAAATAAGTTATTTAAATGCATAAGTGTTAAATTAAGTCACAGGGCTCTGCAGGAAGATTTGACACATATAATAAAAAACCACTGCATTTAATTCTTTGCAGACAGGATCCTCTTGTAAATCACAGTGTCATTTTTTTAATCTTGTACATATATTGCATTTTAATCTTAAAATAAACGAATACACAGGGTCTCTTAGGTTTAGCTGACAAGCCACTTCAAGGGAAAGTTAAAAAATATCAACTGGAATCCAATTTTTAAGGCTTTGGTACATTGAGCAGAGAGCAGCACAAAGGAGCAGAATCTCTTACACTCCCTCAGGAACATGATTATCCCATCTCTCCTTTCTCTACAGAGGTTTCTGATTTTCCATGATAAATAATTTAATATTTCACACTTTTATTCCAATTCCTCCAGGGGCATTATGATCAATCAAGCCAGAACAGTCCTACAGGTAAAGTATTCTTATTTTGTAGGTCGGGTTTCAAAGTACAGAAAAATTAAGAGCCAGTCCCATCCCATCTCCCAGAAAAACATGGACAGGCACAGTGTCAGTGCCTGGGATCTGAGCCCACCTCCTTGAGTGTGAAGGTGTCCCCTTGTGCTCCTGCTGCCTGCAGAATCCTCAGGAGTGGCACTTTGGGTCTCACCTGAAACACAGAGCAGAGTTTGGTTGGAATGACAGGAAGCAGAGCCCTGCTGAGAGAAATCCCATCACTCAGGCACAATCATTGGGCAAGACAAAAAAACAGGCAAGGAATTCAGGCAGCCAGCTCTAAAGGCTTTAATCCCTTACACAGTCCCATTAACTTTGATGCCACTCATCCTGTGAGGGAAGACAGGAAACTCAGAGCCCTGGAATGGAGGCCTGGGCAGTGACTAACCTGAGGTCTGAGTCAGACCTTCAGGAGCAGTGGTGGGACATGTCCATTGCCACTGTGCCTGCATCTCCCCATTGCTACTGTGAACAAAACAGTTCTGTCCTGCTCAGACCAATGATTTAGCCAGGTATTTACCCATGAACAGGCACAGAATAACAACACTGCATTAAACACAAGGTGTGGTTAACGTACACCAAGGATCACATGTCTCATCTGTTCCTCAAAGCTGCTTTGGGGGTGTGGAGAAACCTCAAGGGGTTGTGGAGCAGTTGCATCGTTCCCAGGGTGCTTTTTATTTCATATAATAAGGGTTTAATTAGAAACTGGAGTGACAGGGCAAGGAGAATGGGTTCAAACTGAGAAGAAATCTAGGGGATATGCAGAAGAAATTCCTCCCTGGGAGGGTGGGCAGGCCCTGGCACAGAGTGCCCAGAGAAACTGTGGCTGCCCCATGCCAAAATTCACCTCCTCTGTGAATGTGTCTGGTCAGCTTTCTCATTATGATGTCTTTTAAATGCATTTTCCAGCTCAAACTCAACTGCTTGTGTCCAGCCCCAAGCCTCTTTCTCAAACACAGCTTTTTCAGAAGGAGAAAGCTCAGCACAGCTCCTGTAAGTGCTTGTATCAGCACATGGCTTTTAATAAGATGAAATTATGTGTTTGTTCAGTCATTTCTCTAATGACCACTTTCAAATGGGTTTTGAAGTAACTTCTTGTAAGTCTCTTTCTGATTAAAGAAGCAACCCAGTCAGCTGGATCATTCTAAAAGGGGCCCTTAAGCTACCACAGGCCTGATGGAAGTGTTTGTTCCACCCTGCCCGGGACACTGAGTGTTGACAATCAATATTTTGCCACTATTATCAGAGCCTATTAACTTATATTTTTTCCATGCAAAGCGAATTGAATAAATAAGCATCGACATCAATTCTGCACAGGACTTGGCTCCAGTCCAAAGCTTCTAAATTAAGCTCCAAATGGGAAGAGCTCAACTTCCCATCAGTTCATTTCCACTCCCACCACATTCCCTTGTACTGTGGGGGTGTTTTTTTACAAGGAATTGGCTCTGGAAAGTTGGATGCCTGGCTTGGAGAAGCCTTTCTGATTTTTTTTAAACCAGGTCTTTACTGCTGTTGGCAAATTTTTCTTCTCTGAGTGACTGGTATTGAACCACACTCAAACCACACACCTGCCACGCTGGCCTTGGCTTGCCCCTGTAAATACCTTGTGTTCCAGAACAGTTGATAACAGGAGTACTTCATGTCCAAAGCCACCTAAACCGTCTCAAAAAAGGCCTGGGGAGGCATTACTAGACAAAGTTTAACATACAAGGTTACAAAGCTCCAATACAACTGTCACAGAGTCCAGCTCCAGGAGGAATGCTGTACATGGAGTATTTTAAGTACAGGTTCAACACAAAGGTATGCACTATACCATTTCTGTATGTCCAGTTTTCCCTTCCTTCCCCTTTAAAATGTTCATAAATCATTGATCTGAGAGTGACAGACAACATAACTCCTCAGGATAAACCCCCTGATCCATTAGGCTAAATTCTCCTTACTTAAATACTTGGAGAGCTTGGATCTAATAGAAGAAATCATTGCTCTAAGGGGAAAACAGCAGAGATAAGAAGGAGAAATAATAGCTAATTACCTGGTTAGCTTGTCCCACAGTGATCCTGCAGGCATTCTCAGCTTCTGGGTGCTGGGCAGAGCTGGGGGATGTCATGGTGGCAGTGATCAGCTGTTCACAGCACACACCTAAAATGAGGAGGTTCATGTACCCATCAGGCTGAGAAACCTGGGCTGGAGTTTAACCACTTCCACTTTCTTAGAAGCCTCAGGAAACCAGGGTTTAAAATTAGCCCTGCAGTCAATTTTAAATGATGCTTTGCAACGCTGATGGTCCTGTGCCCCTCCTGCTTTGTCCTGCCCAAAGGGAGGTTCAGATTAGATACTACGAAAAATGTATTATGAAAGGGTTGTAAAACACTGGAACAGGCTGCCCAGGGCAGGGGTGCAACGAGCATCCCTGGAGGTGCTGAAAAACCTGTGGATGTGGGCTTTAAGGTCCCTTCCGACCCCAACTAGTCTGGGATTCTGGGATTCGGTGCCTTGAGCCCTGCAGTGACACACCACGGTGAGGAACTTGGGGAACTGCCAGTCCCCACGAGGCCAGCAGCAAACTTACTGTGGCAAAACTCCTGAGTCAGAGCTGGGGAATGAGGAGCTGAGTCACAACCAGCCATGCTGGAAATCCCAGGATAGCAGCCCCTGACTCCCAAAGGAGCAGCAGCCAGAGCTGATGGCCACAATTAGCACATTCCCCACCTCCTATTATTTCCAAGAGATTAAAATCTGTTAAGGCTGCCGCAGCCTTCCCCCCAAATGCCTGATAAATGAACAATTTTAACAGCGTTTCTGAGTGAGCAGGTGACAGATCCTTTCCTGGAAGGGAACAAAAGGGGAAGTCCTGCAGCTATTTGAATTTGTCTCAGTTTCAGAATCCACCCAAAGAGCAGCTTCACAACGAGCAGGAATGACTCATGTTCACAGCACAGTCCTCTTTATGGCTAAAGCACGAGATTAACTACCAAAATTGGCACCTCAATTGGCCTTGGTAGCTGCAGCTTTGGAAATGTTTTCACTCAACTTTTGATCCATGCAGCAGTTTAATTATTTCAATTTCAATGGTAACAATTATTTCAATGTCAATTCTAAATTCAAAACATCAGACTTGAAAACATGAAGCCCAACTTTCCAAGCAATATCTAAATTGTTTTTCACAGAATTTTGCAGCTACAGTAGATGAATTTATTACTACACCCATTTATCAAGAACGTGAGCCAGCATGATTAGATTGAAGTGAAATATCCAGCAAAATATCCACAGAGTCCTGGCCGAGGAATGTAACCAAAGGTCCCAGCTGCAGACAAAACAGGCTCCACGTGGATCAGCAATGACCAAAATCTGAGCTTTAGCACCAATTCAAGTTCCTGAGCACTGGTAACTGTTCAGACCCTGCCCATCTATTAAAAAGGGCTTTAAATGACTTTATTAGAGGCTTCTGATGGTTTTTATGGCATTACCGTTCTCTGAAGTGAGGCACTATCAGAAATAAAATCATTCCCAAAGATCACACGTATCTCTAAACCTTCAGGAAGTGCTGGTTAAAGCATATGAAATATTCAAGTTTGCAAACAGCACTGACAGTGGTAGTAACTCAAACTACAATAGTTTAAACCATTTCCACGTTAGCATTTCCCCAAACTTGAACACAGATCTCTAGCTGATAGAACCGAGCCCAAACTGCCCCCCTTCAGTTTTACAGCACCCGCGGCCAGACTTACCGACCTCGGCCGTCGCTGCCGTGCGGGATGGGCTATCCTGGGGTTATTATCCCTGGGATTATTGTCCCTGTGCGGCCCCGGGAAGGCTCTGCCCCGTCCCGCCGATGCTCCGGGCTCTGACTCGCCCTTTCAAACCGCGCTGGCCCGGGCGGGGGAGGGAGCCCCGATAACGGCCCGGGCTGGTGTGAAAACCGGCCCAAAGGGAACAAAACGGTGGATTTCCTCTCCACCCGCATTCCTGGAAAAGGACTCGGCTGCCCCTGGCCTGGGAGAATCCACCAAAGATGACTTTAACTGTTTCAGCACTGATTGTATCAGTGAGAAGCATGTCGGTGCTTTGCCTCCAGTTTTAGAGATAAATGTAAGTTTCATTCTTGGTAATACTGATTTTCTTTAATCAGAAATCCACCTCGTTGTTACTGAATGCCACCTTCCCAAGCTCCAAAACCCATCCAGGCTGAAGATACCCACAAAATTTAGGGGCACAGCCACCAGTCACTGCCCTGCCAAGGCAGAAAACCTCCCTCACTCACAGGCTCTGCTCACAGCCAGGCCAGGCACACGTGGGGTGGAAATTCCTACAGACAAGAGAAGTTCCCTGCTCAGTGAGCCCAGTTTAACTTCCCCTACAGCTCTATTTCCAAATATCCAGTATTTTACCTCACAATGCTGTGTCTGGACCAGCCAAGGGAACGAAGCACCAGTGCATTTAAAGCTCTTGGGAGCTACAGAAAATGACACTGGACTGCAGCAATGTCTGAGGAATCCATGAATCACAGAGGAGTCACGAATAGCCAAATTTTCCACTTGAAAACTTGACACACACCACAGAAACAAGTCATCTGCCTGTGCTGTGAGTAGAACTTCCTTCTCAAGAGACCAAAACCCCATGAAACCACAGCTTTTGGTGCTTCAGAATAAAGATCTTAACAGACCCAGAGCGTGCAAGCACAGTCTGAAAAGTTAAACTTCTAATTCAAGCCCAGTTTTGAAGTCTCATTTCAAGGGAAGAATATTTCTAACCTGTGTGCAAAGTGACAAAACAGCAAGGAGTGTAAACCAGAGGTTACTTGGTGAATTTGTGGGCTCTGGAATGGCTCATTTTCATGGTAGGTTCAAGCATGACACTTCAGCATCAGCCTTTTACAAGCAAAATACTGAAAACTTTTAACTCTGTGTACAGCATCACACAGAGCAGCCCTGGAGGGGAGACCGTAAACAGGCACTAATTTGATAATTAAGTCAGGGATAATTAGGTTTGTCCCTATCAGTCCCTGGGGATTTTCATGCCTGGAAGTCCTTCCCACCATTGACAAACACCCGAGTCCTCCCTGGGAAGCATCCCCAGCTCCCTCACCCAGGTCCCCACAAGTCCCTGCTTGTCCTTTGGGATTTGGGGGCCTCTGGCTGGGAAGGGGCAGCAGGAGGAGATGAAACTGGGCTATAAATACATGATTTAACAGATTTGTCACTGCTTGACTCAAATTTTTACTGTTTTAGTTAAGTGCTCTAATTTGTTGCTTTGATACCAAACTTGGCATCAGATCAGGAAAAATCCTCTGCCAGGAAAAGGATCCAGAGAAAAGCCCAATTTCACTATGGCAAAGTCCTTTTATTTTATTATTGCATTTCACTGCATTACTTATGGCAAGAGAAAGCTATTTTAACATATTAATATAAATACATGTTTAAATATATTAATATTTTAATATTTAGCTGAAACACTGATTTTACAGTTTCTTTTTGCAACTGCCCTGCAACAAAATCCAAACCTTTTAATAAAAAAATTAAAATCCACTGTTTTAATTCTTAGTTTCACCTGAGATGGGTTTTGTTGCTGCTGTGATAGATCTGCTACGTGTTTGGTGCTGCCCCCCAAAGATCTGTCAAAGCAACACCCAAACCACCCATCCTTCGGTAAATACAAGCAGATAACAAATACAAATGTTGTGCAACGTTGCTTTTGTTGCAAAACATGGGAAGCAGGAAACTGATCGCTTCAATTAAAGGCAGCGACGCAAATTGCTCTGTAAATCCCCCTCAATCAGCTCTGCGGTGGCATCAGCTCCTCGGGGTGTGCTGATGTGTGAGAGAGAGTGTCAGCTGGGAGATGAGTTATGGAATTATGGAATCCCAGACTGGTTTGGGTTGGAAAGGACCTTAAAGCCCATCCAGTGCCAGCTCTGTCATGGGCAGGGGCACCTTCCACTGTCCCAGGGTGCTCCAAGCCCTGTCCAACCTGGCCTGGGACACTTCCAGGGCTGGGACAGCCACAACTTCTCTATGCCAGAGCCTTTCCACCCTCACAGGGAGGAATTCCTTCCCAAAATCCCATCTATCCCTGCCCTCTGCCAGTGGAAGGCCAATTCCCCTTGCCCTGTCCCTCCAGGCCCGTGTAAACAGTCCCTCCCCATCTCTGCTGTGGGCTCCTTCAGGCCGCGATTAAACCACCCCGGATCACCCCTGCCCACGCTCCACAATCACAAATCCCCGCCTTTCCCCTCAGCACATCAAGTTTATTGACCCTCCCGCCGCCCCAGGCCCCTCCCGCCGGCACCGCCTCCTGTCCCCCCCATTCCCCCAGCCCTGCGCTCCCCGGGCCCCCCGCCTGCCCCCCGGCCCCGGGCTCACCCTACAGCCGCTCCATGGGCCCCGAGCGGCCCCGGGCCGGGGGTCGGGGGAGGACGGGACCCCTACACCCCCCGAGGGCTCCGCGCCTCCATCTTGGCGGGGTCCGGGCCGCCGCTTCCCCTCGCGGCCAACATGGCGGCGGGGCCACAGAGCCACGCGGGGCGCGCGGCCAGAGCGGTCGCGGTGGCGGCGCCGGGTGTGGCGCCCCCTGGCGGCGTGGAGGACCCCGCGCAGCGCCCCCTTGGAGGCGTTGGAAAACGTTAAAAAACAATAATAAAAGTTAAATTTCAAATAGTTGCAGATAATAATAATTAATGAAAAATATAATAATGTCTTATATTTATAAGTGTGTGTATTTTAATGCATGTTTTATATAAACAAAATCATGTTTCTATGTAATACACTATATTATTATATATAATGCATGCATCTATATAATATATAAATATATTTAAATGTATCTGTATATTGTCTGTAATACAAAATTTATATTATATTGTGTTATACGTAACCCCACCTGGACATTATAACCCCCACCCGGAGCTCCAAAAGCCCCGTCCCTGCTTAGCCCCTTCCCCCTTGACCAGGGGAGTTGGTTGGAAACCCAAAACCACCCCCAAATAACGCCGTGCTTGCGGAGCCACCGAACTGCTGAGCATAAATAATAAATTCCGGGGGTCTGCGCTGGGTTTGGGGTGCCCGGAGTGGATCCCACACTGTTGGGTTTACACTGATAAGCGCTATCTCTACGTTGGTTTTCCAGAGCCCGGATAGCTCAGTCGGTAGAGCATCAGACTTTTAATCTGAGGGTCCAGGGTTCAAGTCCCTGTTCGGGCGAATAACGTTTTCCATATTTTTTTTAAAAATTGGGGTGTTTTTTTTATCTTCCTGCCGGGACTCTCCGCGGGCACAGCCGGGACCCTCCGTGGGGAAGCCCCGATGGTGCTGCGGGTGTAAAAATGCTTTTGAGGAGGCAAAAAAATAATTAGGAGTAGGGGAAAAAGAAAGGAAAATATGAACGCCCGAACAGGGACTTGAACCCTGGACCCTCAGATTAAAAGTCTGATGCTCTACCGACTGAGCTATCCGGGCTCTGAAATAAGGGGTTCCACTACCGGTATATGTTGCTGTCCAAGGACTGAGCCCCTGCCCGCACTTCTCTGCCTGTATTTTTTTGTCTGTACCCCTCTGCCTGTACCCCCCTGACTATAACCTCTACCTGTACCACCCTGCCTGTACACCCTGCCTGTACACCCTACCTGTACCCCTCTGCCTGTACCACCCCATTCGATCCCCAGTGTCTGAACCCCCCCAGCCTGCACCCCATTGACTGCAACCCCCTCTTCTACCCCACTCCAGCGCTCCCTGCCTGTACCCCCTGCCTGTACCCCCCTGCCTGCTTCCCTCCCTGAACTCTCCGTCCTGAACATCTCTCTGCCTGCACCTCTGTCCTCTGGGGTGTGCTGGGAGGGCAGCGCTGGACAAATCTGGGGGAGTTCAAAGAAGGTCAGGCCAAGTGGGAAGAGAAGGACAGGGAATAATCCCGGGTCAGGGGATGAGCCGTTATGCCAGGGCAAGGGGGTCCTGGGGGCGTTTGGTTATTGGGATTTCTCCAGCTGAGCCGCAGCTCATCCCAGCACTGTGGGTGACAATTCCCATCAGAAGGTGGGTGCAGCTTGTGGGGTTTTTCAGTCGGACATGAGGCTGGAAAACGGTGGGGCACTGGGGGGCGAGGCCGGGGGATACGGGGGCAGATCCCGGGGACATGCGGGGGGACACAGGAGGGTGATGCGGGAGGACACCGGGGTGTGATGCGGGGGCAGCATCCCGGGGAAATGGGAGGCACACCGGGGGTGATGCGGGGATAGCATCCCGGGGACATGCGGGGGAACACCCGGGGTGATGCGGGGGGCTCTTCCCCTGGCGCTGTGCAATGCGGAGAGCGGCCGGGAGATGGCCCCGCACCGCCCCGCGCTGCTCTCGCCATTGTCCACCGCCTCCGCTGCGCTCCCGCCTCCCCCCGGCTCCTCCCGCATCCCTCGGGCTCCTCCCGCATCCCTCCGGCTCCTCCCGCATCCCTCGGGCTCCTCCCGCATCCCTCCGGCTCCTCCCGCATCCCTCGGGCTCCTCCCGCATCCCCCGGCCCCGCCGCCGCCGCAGCCGCTCGGAGCAGGTAGGGCCGCATCGGGGACCGGGGGGAGCAGGGACACCGGGGGGGCTCCGGTCGGGAGCGGCTGGGCTCGCCTCCTTAAAAAAATTTAGGATTTTTCATGTATGTGTTCGTATAGATTAATAATTTCCCCTCCTGGAGGGGATGCGGGTCCCGCTCGCTGCTGCGAGGCGTTCCCAGCGCTTCCCAAAAGCTCCTGCTCATCCCCAGCGCTGGGAACCCCAAAAGCCCCGCGGATCCCCTTCCCAAAGGCACCGTGCGGGGTTGGGGATCTTGGAAAACCCCCTCGAGCGGGGGGGAGCGTAAAGTTGGGATGTTTGCACGAGCAGAACAATGAAATGGTCCCCGAGAGGTTGCAAAGTTGGTCATCGGCAAAGGGAGAGGGAGGGTGGGGGTCCTGTCCGCTCCTGGCATGGCAGAGCTCCCCCTTGGCACAGGGATGGGGGCAGACAGGGAAAATGGATGGAGACAGGGATGGGGAGGGGATGGAGGTCAGAGAATCCTAGAATGGTTTGGGTCGTAAGGGACCTTAAAGATGATTTCCTTTCAACCCCCCTGCCATAAGCAGGGATACCACCCACTGGATCAGTCAGTGGATGGGGACAAGGACAGAGAGAGGGACAGGGACAAACCAACCCTCGTGTGCAGCCGAGCAGGGTCTGCTCATCCCCCCAAACCTCAGTGATGGGGGCAGGAGACACTGGTGAGGATGCTGGGGGGATGCTGGGGGGATGCTGGGGTGCTCCCTCTGCTCCTGCGGACCAGCCCTCTGGATCCAGAACTTGCAGGAACGCTCCTGCAGAGCAAACTCCGCCGATTTGGGAGCTGTTCCCGCGGAGAGAGGCAGATCCATCGGCTGCCCGCAGCTGTTGGTTGCGTGTGTGTGAGGCCGAGCAGGGATGGGATTGTCCCCGGGCTCCGTGCCGGGCTGGGAGAGCCACCGGCGTGACCAGGAAAATCAATGTTTCTCTCCCAAAGAGGGAGGGCCGGGGTAAGAGCGATATCTGCGGGGTGAGGAAACCTGCCCTGCGCCCGGCTCTCCCGGGAGAACCGCCCGCCCCACCTCGTCGCCTCCCAAATTCCACAGCGAGGTCGGGCAGAGGAGCCAGCCGAGGGAGCTGCCCTTCCAGCCCGGCAGCCGCTGCTCCAGGGGTGCTGCAGGGTGAGGAGGCGCTCCGTGTGCCGGGATGCAGCACGGTGTGCACGGACACCCTTGGGGATGGGGAGGGCTGGCTGAGGATGAAGGGCTGGGAAGGGCGGGGGTCCCACGNTGTGCCTGTGGCGTGTCCTTGGGCTGTGGCTCTCTCCCACTACACGTGAATCCTGCAGGATGAGCAGCACAGGGAGGTGGTTCCCACTGCAGCCTGGGCTGGGTCTGGTGAGCATCGGGGGGTCCCTGCACCCCAAAAGGATGCTGTGGGTTCACCCCAAAAGGATGCTGCACATCCTCCATACACCACAGGAGGATCCATGTCCTCTGTGCATCCTGCTGGGGATCTGGGTCAGGGAGGGCCCCATGGCAACAGGGAACACTTAGGAGCATGTGGCACGGCTACAGCTGTCGCCACGGCAGCAGGATCCGTCCCCTGGGGCTGCCCTGGAGCGCTGGGATGTGGGACACGGGGCAGCGCTGGCAGAGGGGGTGATGCTGCCACTTCCCAGCGCATCCCAGCTCTGCCGTGCAGGCAGGATGTGTCCCGTGGGTGCTGGTGTGGCAAGGAGTGCCGAGGCTGTGCCATGCTCAGCTTTCCAGGGGATCTGTGGGGCTCCAGCCCCTCCTTTCCCTGCTGAACCTGTGCAGGCTGTGCCACCAGAACGCTGCTGGTGCAGCCGGGTGCCCCCACAGTGGGCGACAGGGAGGAAGCCAAGATTTGCATAAGAGACGAGTGCTGGCACCGGGGAGAGCCTGACGTGACCTCCATCATCCCCTGGAGGGGCGCAGCACCCCAAAAACCTGGCCCTGGGGAGGTGCTGGGCACTGGAGTAGCACGGGCTGAGTAATTGGGAAAGTCCGACCGTGGGTGTGCTCTGGGGCCGGGGAGGCTCCAGGTGTTGGGGGGTCTTGGCCCCACCATCGGGGTAGGGGTGGCTTTGGGGAAGGTCCCAGCCCTGTCCTCCCCACACTCTGGACGTGCTGGGTGAGGTTCAGCATCTCTTGTGGGTCTGAGAGTGTGGCTGTCACTTCTCACTGCAAACAGGGCTCTGACATCCCCCCCACTGCCCCCACCCAGTGTCCCCTCCGTTGTCCCCATCAGGAGCTCAGCTCCAGGTGGTGCCTCCAGCAGCTCCCTCCTTTGCCTGTCCCGAGTTGGGGCTTTCCCATCCCAAACCCGACCCACCTCTCCAGGGCAGGATTTCCTCCCAAGGGTGGAAATACGTAGAAAATAATGGAAGAGCCTTTGGCATCGTCCAGCTTCACATCCTGCCTGCTCTGGAGAGCAGAGAGCTTGGACCGGGCTGGACTTTGCTATTAATAGGAGACATATTGGCTGGAAGAGGAAAAATCTCCTCCTCCTGAAAGGCAACAGGTTGAAAGCGGGGCTGGATCATGGGAGACAGGGATGAGCTCTGGGCCCTTCGTCCTGGTGGGGGGATCCAGCTCCAACCCCCCTCTGGAAACCCACGAGCACAATTCCTTGGCTTTTTTGTTTGCAAACTGGGAAATACAAGTACAGGTGCCTGGAAATGTCTGCTGGGATCAGGTTTGTGGGGGAATCATGTAGTTTTTGCTTCTGGAGCGTTGGTTTTGCCAGTTTTGGTTTACAGGTGGTTTTGTGGCTCCAGGAATGAAACACTCTGGTTTCGTTTCGGTTTTCAATGGTCTTTCAGACCAGGTTCCCTTTCGGGACCTCCAATTTCAAACTGAAAATTCTGAGTTTCCCCTGCGTCAAAACACCACCTGGAGGACCTCCCCAAAAGCCTTTTCGTGGTTGTGACGTTGTCTGGGAGATCCCAAAATGCCCCATTTCCTTCCTATTTTGGAGGGGAGGAGGAGAATTGAGTCTTCTGGGGGGTGCCTGCTCTGGGGGTGCTGGAGCTGCTGGGAGCCCTGGGAACCTTTCCCCCCATGCCATGCCCTCTGTGGGACAAGGACCTGGAGCATCCCTGCTGCCTTAGGATGTCCCAGGATCCAGTGCATCCAGGGAACTTTGTGACCCCACGATGTGCCCTGGCAGCAGGAGCAATGGCACGTGGCTGGGGACAACCAGGGGCAGCTCTGTGTCCCCAAAGCAAGGAAGCCCCTGCCATCCTCCTGACCAGGCAGGGCCATTCCAGTGGCTGGGAATGCCGTGGCTCACTCTGCTGGGTGGGAGCAGCAGGATGGATGGAGCAGCAGCCCCAGAGGTGAATGCTGGTGCTTTATCCCTCTCACGGCCGCTCCTCCCTCCTCTGGATTATAAATGGGAGTGAATTGTCTCCCTGATAGGCATAACCTCCATCCCGCTCCCACAGCCGGGAATGTGCCCCTCCAGGGCTCTGCTTCCTCGCCCTCGGATGTTTGATGTCTTCCCAGATGTCTGAGTGCTCCCAATGCAGCTGCCTGTGAGGGGGAAGGGAGGGCTGGAGGGATGGGGGTCACAGGGAGCCCCCCAGCTCTGCCCTGGCATCCTGTTCCCCAAGTGAGCTGGCTCTGCCATGGGATTCCGTGGGGTCCTGTAGGTTCCTCCTCAGTTTCCCCACTCCAAGGAGGTGCTGCTCAGATGCCAGGAGGAGGGGTGGGCACAGGGTGGCTGCAGAGCCCCCTCCAGGTACCCCCAGCCTAATGATGGATCATTAAGGTTCTATTAATTAAGGTTCTATTAAACCCCAGGAGTGGGAGATGCTGGTTGAGCATCAATCCTGCCCCTGGACAAGCACCAGGAGGGCGACCAAGACAGTTTGGGGTTCTTCCATGTGGATTCCATCTCCCTGGTCCAGCTGCTGCACCAACTCATGAGGGAAGGGGCTGAGCCACCTCCTTGGGGACGCTCATGGTGACACTCCCTGCTTTGCAGGCAGACCCCTCCCACATGGCTGTTCTCCAGATGGCGTTGGCACTGTGGGATCCCTGTGACCAGTTGGGGTTGAACCTGCCTCCCCATTCCCACCCTCTTCCCCATCCCCACGTGCAATTCCAGCCCCATCCCACCGGCACATGCAGGAGCCTGGGCTCGACCCTGCGGGAATGTTTCTCCCCTCAAAACGTCAGCAAGATGCAGATGTTTCTCTTGGAGATGAGAGTGGAGTTGTGGCTTTGTCAGCCACAAGAATCACTCGGAGTTTATTGCTTTTGGGTTAAAAGCACATTTTCTTTGTTCGCCTTCCAGAAGCCCAGGACTGCCAGCTTTTGGGATTTCTGTTTTTCCAGGAAAAGCCCACAGCTGCCAGCAGGGCCTGAAAAGCCAGGGAAGGGAACATTTTCAGGCTGGCATCCCCCCCTGGAGCCATTTTTTCCAGTTAGAAAGCACAAAAAAAGCTGGTTGAGTAGGTGCTGGGGGGACAGGGAGGGCTGGATCAGTGTGGAGATGTGGAGCCTGGACCAGTCTCATTAGCAGCCATCTGGTCCTGCACACCCCGGGGTCAGGGGGGGCCTGTTGGAGGGTGGGGAGAGGGTGACGTGTCTGGGGAGGGGGCTGGGAGGGGACAGTGACACCACAGGAGACCAGCCTGGTGACACCAGTGCTGCTTCCCCTGGGCTGGAGGAGGGTGGTCACTGGCACAGCCCGTGCTTGGGGTGGGATGTGGGGGGCACATGTGGGGCCAGATGGGTTTCTGCATCACTGGGGTCAGAGCAGGGTCTGCCAGCCTTCTCCTTGCTCCTGCTCTTTGTGATTAAGGGTTTTCCTGCTCCCCCCACCACGGGCACAGGGAGCTCAGCGATGCCCACAGCCCTTGCCAGGAAAAACACTTGCCATCACTGGGAAGGGGCAGTTGCACCCTTTTACCCTGAGCTGGAGCATCAGCCAGAGCCCTGTGTGGTGCAGAGGAGAGCTCGGGGTGACAGCAGAGCTCCCGTGTCCCCTCCATGTCCTGAGGCTCATGGGAAGCCCTGGCCAGACCCCAAAACACTCTGTTGCCTCACAGCTCCAGAAATTTGAAGTTCTGGCCATCCCCAGAGGCTCTGGGCTCACTCCTCTCTTCTGTTTAACATCCACTTGGTTATTTATTTTGCTAGGAAGGGAAGAGGAGGTGAAACATCCTTCCCTGAGGAGCACGAGCTGCGGTCACCACTCTCCATGGGCTTTGGGTTGGGAGCCAGGGAGCAGGTCCAAGTCCAGCTATTCCTTCTCTCCCCTCAGAGAGACAGCATCCTGTCTCATCCCTTCCTTGCCCTTCTCGTCTTTTCCTTTCTGGCTCACAGTTCCCTAGTTTTGCTGGCAAGGGCTGATTTTTTTCATCAAGGAGTAAAATAATGGTCCTGAGCTGAGTGGGGGACCCAGAGCCATTCCTTAGGGATGCCACTGGAGCATCAGCACTGCTGCCAGGGCTGTGCCAGGGCAGCTCCCCAGGGTTTCAGGTTGGCTCAGCCCCAGCTGCGGGTGCTGGTCCCTCTGCCCTCCCCAGTCTGGGTCTTATTTTGTCCCCAGAGAAATACGCTGAGTTCCAGCAATAGCCCTGGCAGCTGCTGAGGGGCCAGACAGCCCTGCCTGCCCTGCCTGACTGGTGGCCATCAGGTCCTGAGGAAGCAGCAAAATCTTTATTTTTAACCCGTGACTCTGCTGAGCCCCTGCATGTTTCCTTTTTATCGTGGCAGAGAGGAAGGGCTGTACCAGCAGCTGCCAGCCTGACCTTCCTTATCAGAGAGTCAGAGAATCACAGACTGGTTTGGGTGAGAAGGGACCTTCAGATCATCCAGTCCCACTCCCTGCCATGGTCAGGGACACCTTCCACTAGAGCCCCCTCCAACCTGGCCTTGGACACTTCCAGGGATGGGGCAGCTTCTCTGGGCAACCTGTGCCAGGGCTCCTCCACCCTCTTAGGGAAGAATTTCATCTTGACATCTGATCTGAACCTTCTCTGCTTCACCTTAAGGCCATTCCCCCTCGTCCTATCTCTCCATGCCCTTGTCCAAAGTCCTAGTCCAAAGCTCCCTTTGCTAGCACAGCCTGCCCAGGCATCATCCCCACCCTTCCCTGACTGCAGGTGGCCGCTGGAGCAGCATGGCTTTCTCCTGACCCCTGAGCCCGGCAGGAAGCAGCCCCGGTGCCCGGAGCGATGTCCTCCACGCGCAGCAATGGGGAGCACTGGAAGTCACTGGGCATCAGTCGCAAGGAGCTGGCGCTGGCCGAGGCGCTGCAGATGGAATACGATGCCCTGTCCCGGCTGCGGCAGGACAAGGAGGAGAGCAGGGCCAAGCAGCGTGGGGAGCAGCCCCTCATCTCCTGGGAGGACCCCGCGGACAGGAGTGGCTGTGCTGGGATCAAGGCAGCTCGGGGTCTCTCTGGCTCTGACCCCACGCTCAGCTACAATGGCCCCGTGGCTCCCGAGGGTCTCCTGGCACCCCAGCCGCCCCCTGGCACCCCACGCCCCCCGGACCCCCAGCCCTGGCTGAAGGGCCCCCTGAGTGGGGACTACCTGTACATCTTCCAGGGCTCCGGGGAGGATTTCCTGGGGGAGCCCCTCAATGGCACCTCACCCCACAACAGCAGGGCTGGCTCCCCCAAAAACCTCTCACCACCCCCGCTGCCCCCCAGGCACCCCCTCTGGAGCTCCCCCGAGGGCAGCCAGCGCTTGGGGAAGGGATCCCCCCCGTCCTCCAAGGGCCCCCAGCCCAGGGACATCAACATGTTCTCAGCAGCCCAGGATAAGCTGCTCGGCCGCCGCATCTCCGAGGAGGATCCCTACGGCATCGGTGGCATCGATGCCATCACCTGCCTCAACCTCAAATCCACCTACGAGTCTGGGGTGCTGCGGGAAGCTTCCCGGGGCTGGAAGGAGGGCAGGAGCATCCTGGAGAAGGAATCCAGTGGAAAGCCAGTGGCACGGAGCAAGACCATGCCCCCCCAGGTGCCCCCACGGACGTACGGCACCCGCCTCGGCAACAGGAAGAACCTGGCACCCAACAAGAACCGCAGGATCTCCATCGATCCGGTGGGAGGCCTCTCTCTCCCTGGTGGGGCTGGGGTGGGGCTGAGAGCTGGGAACCCAGCACTGGGATGTGAGCTGTGGTTGTGCTGTGTGTCCTTCACCCCGGGTGGGTTTTACTTGTCCCGTCGCTGGGGCTCCTCAGGATCTCGTTTGTGGCATGGGCAGAGGCATTTGTGCACAGAGACTCTGTCCTGGGGTTAATCAGGCTTTTCCAGGGGGGTGGGTTTGTGCAGCCATGGCCAAAACTCTGGGGTGGGAGAACTGGGTGTGGGAACCAAGCAGGACACATCCCACCTGGGCGTCATCCCTCTGCCACGGAGCAGGCAGGATGTTCCATGTGCTGCCTCCTCTCCTCACCCTTGTGCCCACACACTGCTGGACCCCAGACCCTGCAACCAAAGCCCAGTGCCCACCGGAGGGCACGAGCAGTGCCCAGTCCCACTGTTGGAACTGCTGCTCCAGGGATGCTGGTGCCAAGGTCTCCGGAGGCTGTAGGTGGTTTGCAGTGAGCCCAGGTCCTGCCAGCTCATGAAATGTCACCAGATCCTCTGGAAAGAGATGGGAGTCTCCTCCTGAGAGCTGGGAAATCCCTTTCCTGTTGGCTCACAGCATCCTTTCCTACCACAGCTCCCTTCTTTCCTCCACTGAGCAGTGAGTGGGATAACTCCCCGCTGCTCCCAGAGGCATCAGGGGCTGCTGGCACTGCCACAGGCTCAGCCTTGGGGCTGCCACATCCCTTGTCCCTGCTGGGATGCCCATGGCAGGGGCAGAGTCCTGGCTGTGGTGCAGCTCATCCTGCCTCCAGCAAGAGGAGGAGATAAATGACAGGAAAAGTCATCTTCCCCAGGGATCCCCCCTCCCTGCAGAGTGAGGGACACAGCAGGGGCTCCCTAAGTCACTCTCAGTTTTCTAAGTGCCAGAACCTAATTATAAAAGAGCATTAAAATTGCCTTTAGTGGCTGCAGCATCCCCCACCTCCCTGTGCCTCCCGGGAGCTGCTGCCTGGGTTAATTGCTCTGACAGTGGGGCCTTTGTTCGCTGCCAGAGAGCGATGGAGCCCCCGGGACCCCCACGCCGGGGGGAGCCTGGCATGGCAATGCCACCTGCCCTGGCACTGTGCTGGGAGAGCAGCAGGCAGGGCACAAGCAAGGGCCCCCTGCAGCACCCCCGTGGGCTGGGGACAGTCCCTGCTCATCCTCGAGTTGTCTCTGCCCATCCCTTGTCTCCTTGAGGAATATCCCTGATGGGGCTTTTGGAAATGACTGGAAATGGCCAGTTTTTGGGGTCTCCCTTCTCCCAGCTGTGGGAAAGATGTCAGTGATGCATCCTGGGTGTGGTGCCCACCTGCCACAGCTCCCCCCTGTGCTGATCCACATTTCCCCCTGTGCTGCTGCAGAGCCACTTTGTCCCCATCACGGTGACACCAGGGGGGAAGAGGCTGTGGGTGCCCAGGGCTCTGATGGGGGAACCCACTGAACCCCATCCTGGTGGGTGGTGGGCTGGAGGCCCCAGGGCTGTGGTACCCAGCTGATGGGCTCGTGCTGTGCCCCCCAGGTTGCCCCCCGGCCCCACTCCTTCACCAATGGCTACGAGCTCTTCGAAGTGTCTGAGGAGCGGGATGAGGAGGTGGCTGCTTTCTGCCACATGCTGGATGTGTGAGTACTCAGCCAGGGCAGGAACATCCTGCTGCAAAACGCCCCAAAACTGGCGTTTTTTGGAGGGTGGGGCAAACCCCAAATCCAGGAGCATCTCTGACCTGTCCCTGCCTCCACAGGCTGCGCTCCAGCTACAGCACCAAGGACTATTCCCTGACGGGTCTGGTGTGGAACGCTGTGAACCTGAGCCCGGAGCAGCTGGGCCATGGTGTGAGCCTGAAGGTGACAGTGGTGTGTGACAGCCTGCGGGAGCCCCTCACCTTCACCTGTGACTGTGAGTGTCCCACACCCTGCAGCCGCTTGTGAATCCCCTTTGAGACCTCCCAGGTGAAGGCTGGGGGGGAATCCCACCATTCCCACCATTCCCACCATCCCAGGGGCTCACAGTGCTGCTCCTTCTCCCCCACAGGCTCCTCCACCGTGGACCTGCTCATCTACCAGGCGCTGTGCTACACCCATGACGAGCTGCACACCGTCGATGTCGAGGACTTTGTGCTCAAGATCTGTGGCTTGGAAGAATTCCTGCAGAAGTGAGTGTCCAGGGAGGGGGGAAAAACCCACCCCAGGCACTGCAGGACCAAAACATGGCCCTGGCAGGGTGTGATGGATGTCCAGGGCTGATCCCGGCGTGCACAGCAGGAGCCTCTCTGCTCCATTTCCTGCCTCTGGAGCTGTGTCGATGCTCCTGCCAAAGGCAGCATGTTGGGAACATCTTTCCTGGTGGCAGGGTGTCTGTCAGCCTGACCCCCACGCGCCTGGAAAATGGGCTGGAAAGCAGGGAGCTGCCAAAAAAGCTCTTTGGAGGAGTATTAATAACAAGCTGTGTCACTGAGTGCAGCCTGGCTTCTCCCAGCCCGCTGTTTAAATTCCAGGAGAATGCGGGAAAGGGATGTGAGTGGCACAGGAGCATCAGGGCTATACTAGGCAGAGCCAGGAATGGGTGATGGGGGTCCCATCCCTCCTGCCCTTCCTGCCTTGCTGCTTTTCCTGGAGGAATTCTGTGTTTCCATGTGGGTTTGGGGATCTGGAGGCTCAGGAGAGAGGNCTTCAGGGCCACTCAAAGGGGCTGTTCTGTCAATGCTGAGCCCTTGGGCTGCCAAACAGCTCAGTGCAGGTGTGTGCAGGTGTGTACACATCTGTACAGGTGTGTGGGTACAGCAGCATCTCCAAACCTGCTGTAGGAGACCCAGGGCTGCCAGAGACCACCCAGCTGTAGGATGGATCCAGCCATCCAGGATGGCATTCCCAAAAGGATGAACCTCCTGCTTTTTTGGCAGGGAGCAGCATCCTGGGCACGGAGCAGGACAGTCCCCAGTGAACATTTCCACGTATCTCCCAGGCCCTCAAAGGACCTCTGGGGAAGCCCCAGGACATAAAGCCCCTTTGTCGCCAATCTTTTCTTCCCACATCTTGCCATGGCAGAGGAGATGCTGGAAGTGCCAAAGCCCCCCCTGTGGAGCTGGTCGGGCCCTTGAGCTCTGCAAACCAGGCTGAGCTGCTGTCACTGGCTTCCCGTTTGATTTAGCCGGGGCTGAATTGGCTCATTCTCCCTGGAGCCAGCAAAGGAAGCGGGTCTGGATGGCAGAGTGGGTCCCACTCCAGAGGGGCTTTCCACTCCAGTGTGTTCGGGGGGATCAGGCTGTCACTCCCTGTTCCAGGGCTCACCCCAGTCCTGCTGTCAGCCAGAGCATCCTCCAGCTCCTCAGATCCACGCTCTGCTTCCCACACATCCCTGGGCAGGTCCTGGCACGATGGGCTCCTCCACTCCCATCCCCGTCGCGCCGGCTGGGCCGGGCACGGCTCTGTGGAGGGTGCAGAGGAAGGAGGGAAAACAATGGCTCATTCTTTGGGTTTCCTGGTGCCACAAAGGTCCCTTTGCAGGCCAGGAGGCCACTGTGAGCCCCAGCCAAGGCTGCCTGGCCATGGGATGGTGGGATGGGGCACCCCGGGTGGGATTTTGGGGCATGGCATGGGGTCAACGTGCGGTGCTGTCCCCACAGCAAACACGCCCTGGGCAGCCACGAGCACATCCAGCACTGCAGGAAGTTTGACATCGACATCCGACTGCAGCTGCTGAGGAGGAAGGGGGTGCGCAGTGACCTGGCCCGCACGGTGGGTGCCAGGGGCTGGGGGGCACTGGGGGTGCCAGTGCCATCTCCCCGTGGGGGGACCACCCATGCTCAGCATCTCTCCATCTCCAGGCGAGCGATGATCAGAGCCCCTCCACCCTCAACCACTACATCCACCTGCAGGAGAGGCCCATCAAGCAGACCATCAGCAGGTAGGGGGGACATGGCAGGACCAGCCCCCCACCCCAGGTGCCCACCTGGCCGGGGCTGAGCTCTGTTCCCTGTCCCCCAGGCAGGCCCTGAGTCTCCTCTTCGACACCTTCCACAACGAGGTGGATGCTTTCCTGGCAGCCGAGGTGAGTAGCAGGGGTGGAGAGGGGGTTTGGGGGCCACTTTGCCTTGTTTGCTGTGGATTCTTTCCCCTTTTCATTACGGGGCTCTGGGGGTGTGTCAGAGAAAGTGAATGGCTGTGAATCGCAGAATCAGAGAATCATGGAATACCCTGAGCTCTAAGGGACCCACATGGATCACCCAGTCCAACCCCTGGCCCTGCACAGTCACCCCAAAATCCCACCCTGTCCCTCAGAGCATTGTCCAAACCCTCCTGGAGCTCTGCCAGCCTTGGTGGTGTGTCCAGTGCCCTGGGGAGCCTGGTCAGTGCCCAACAACCCTCTGGGGAAGAACCTTTCCCTAAAGTCCAACCTCAAACTCCCCTGACAGGGGAAACTGAGGCACAGGTGCACCTTCCAATACAGGGGGTGTGGGCTGCAAGGACCATCCCCCTCAGCTGCCAGGGGGTCCCACATGAGCCCCTCTCTGCCCCGCAGGGAGATTTCCCACTGAAGGCAGAACGGGTGATCCAGTCGGTCATGGCCATCTGCAACGCCCTGGCAGCCGTGGAATCCCAGGAGATCACAGCAGCCCTCAACCNCCTAAAGGGACAGCTGGGAATTGCTGGGACCAGGAGAGGCTGCCCAGCACTGGACTGGAGTCCAGCTCCACTCCTGCCACCCAAAAAGGCTTCAGGGCCACTCAAAGGGGCTGTTCTGTCAGTGCTGAGCCCTTGGGCTGCCAAACAGCTCAGTGCAGGTGTGTGCAGGTGTGTACACATCTGTACAGGTGTGTGGGTACAGCAGCATCTCCAAACCTGCTGTAGGAGACCCAGGGCTGCCAGAGACCACCCAGCTGTAGGATGGATCCAGCCATCCAGGATGGCATTCCCAAAAGGATGAACCTCCTGCTTTTTTGGCAGGGAGCAGCATCCTGGGCACGGAGCAGGACAGTCCCCAGTGAACATTTCCACGTATCTCCCAGGCCCTCAAAGGACCTCTGGGGAAGCCCCAGGACATAAANAGCCCGCCGTTTAAATTCCAGGAGAATGTGGGAAAGGGATGTGAGTGGCACAGGAGCATCAGGGCTAAGGTGGGCAGAGCCAGGGATGGGTGATGGGGATTCCATCCCTCCTGCCCTTCCTGCCTCCTGCTTTTACTGGAGGAATTCTGTGTTTCCATGCGGGTTTGGGGATCTGGAGGCTCAGGAGAGAGGGACATGTAGGAGCCACAGCACACGCTGTCCTTCCCAGTGCCTCCATTCCAGGGCCAGGTCCTGCTGCTGGAGAGCTGCCCCAGGCCTGGCCCTGCCACGGGAGTTTTGTGGGAGCTCTGCCATGGCCTCCAGGAGCTGCTGCTTTGGGCTCTAAAGGGACAACTGGGAATTGCTGGGACCAGAAGAGGCTGCACGGCACTGGACTGGAATCCAGCTCCGCTCCTGCCACCCAAAAGGGCTCCAGGGCCACCCAAAGGAGCTTCAGGGCCACCCAAAGGGGCTGTTCTGTCAATGCTGAGCCCTTGGGCTGCCAAACAGCCCGGTGCAGGTGTGTGCAGGTGTGTACACATCTGTACAGGTGTGTGGGTACAGCAGCATCTCCAAACCTGCTGTAGGAGACCCAGGGCTGCCAGAGACCACCCAGCTGTAGGATGGATCCAGCCATCCAGGATGGCATTCCCAAAAGGATGAACCTCCTGCTTTTTTGGCAGGGAGCAGCATCCTGGGCACGGAGCAGGACAGTCCCCAGTGAACATTTCCACGTATCTCCCAGGCCCTCAAAGGACCTCTGGGGAAGCCCCAGGACATAAAGCCCCTTTGTCGCCAATCTTTTCTTCCCACATCTTGCCATGGCAGAGGAGATGCTGGAAGTGCCAAAGCCCCCCCTGTGGAGCTGGTCGGGCCCTTGAGCTCTGCAAACCAGGCTGAGCTGCTGTCACTGGCTTCCCGTTTGATTTAGCCGGGGCTGAATTGGCTCATTCTCCCTGGAGCCAGCAAAGGAAGCGGGTCTGGATGGCAGAGTGGGTCCCACTCCAGAGGGGCTTTCCACTCCAGTGTGTTCGGGGGGATCAGGCTGTCACTCCCTGTTCCAGGGCTCACCCCAGTCCTGCTGTCAGCCAGAGCATCCTCCAGCTCCTCAGATCCACGCTCTGCTTCCCACACATCCCTGGGCAGGTCCTGGCACGATGGGCTCCTCCACTCCCATCCCCGTCGCGCCGGCTGGGCCGGGCACGGCTCTGTGGAGGGTGCAGAGGAAGGAGGGAAAACAATGGCTCATTCTTTGGGTTTCCTGGTGCCACAAAGGTCCCTTTGCAGGCCAGGAGGCCACTGTGAGCCCCAGCCAAGGCTGCCTGGCCATGGGATGGTGGGATGGGGCACCCCGGGTGGGATTTTGGGGCATGGCATGGGGTCAACGTGCGGTGCTGTCCCCACAGCAAACACGCCCTGGGCAGCCACGAGCACATCCAGCACTGCAGGAAGTTTGACATCGACATCCGACTGCAGCTGCTGAGGAGGAAGGGGGTGCGCAGTGACCTGGCCCGCACGGTGGGTGCCAGGGGCTGGGGGGCACTGGGGGTGCCAGTGCCATCTCCCCGTGGGGGGACCACCCATGCTCAGCATCTCTCCATCTCCAGGCGAGCGATGATCAGAGCCCCTCCACCCTCAACCACTACATCCACCTGCAGGAGAGGCCCATCAAGCAGACCATCAGCAGGTAGGGGGGACATGGCAGGACCAGCCCCCCACCCCAGGTGCCCACCTGGCCGGGGCTGAGCT
The DNA here is from genome assembly GCA_013396655.1 of Campylorhamphus procurvoides. NCBI lineage: Eukaryota > Metazoa > Chordata > Aves > Passeriformes > Dendrocolaptidae > Campylorhamphus > Campylorhamphus procurvoides. The sequence continues at coordinate 226,262 of WBMV01001462.1, forward strand.
CTGTTCCCTGTCCCCCAGGCAGGCCCTGAGTCTCCTCTTCGACACCTTCCACAACGAGGTGGATGCTTTCCTGGCAGCCGAGGTGAGTAGCAGGGGTGGAGAGGGGGTTTGGGGGCCACTTTGCCTTGTTTGCTGTGGATTCTTTCCCCTTTTCATTACGGGGCTCTGGGGGTGTGTCAGAGAAAGTGAATGGCTGTGAATCGCAGAATCAGAGAATCATGGAATATCCTGAGCTCTAAGGGACCCACATGGATCACCCAGTCCAACCCCTGGCCCTGCACAGTCACCCCAAAATCCCACCCTGTCCCTCAGAGCATTGTCCAAACCCTCCTGGAGCTCTGCCAGCCTTGGTGGTGTGTCCAGTGCCCTGGGGAGCCTGGTCAGTGCCCAACAACCCTCTGGGGAAGAACCTTTCCCTAAAGTCCAACCTCAAACTCCCCTGACAGGGGAAACTGAGGCACAGGTGCACCTTCCAATACAGGGGGTGTGGGCTGCAAGGACCATCCCCCTCAGCTGCCAGGGGGTCCCACATGAGCCCCTCTCTGCCCCGCAGGGAGATTTCCCACTGAAGGCAGAACGGGTGATCCAGTCGGTCATGGCCATCTGCAACGCCCTGGCAGCCGTGGAATCCCAGGAGATCACAGCAGCCCTCAACCAGATGCCCCCCTGCCCCTCCCGCATGCAGCCCAAAATCCAGAAGGTGAGTGATGGGAACCTGCAGGACCCGGGGGTGGCTCAGCCAGGAGCTGCAGAGGGGAAGCACGTTGTCACATCTGGCTTCTTTCCCTCCTTCCTCCTGCTGCACCACGTGGAAAATTGCTGAATAGCTGGGAGCAGGCAGCTGCCTGGCTCTGGCAGCCACGGCTGGTTACGTAAAGGCTGCCTTGGCGAGCTGCTCCCCGGGGCTGATGCTCAGGGGGCTCTTGTGGTTTCTCTTTTTTTCCTCCGCAGGATCCAAATGTTCTGGCCAAGAGGGAAAATCGAGGTATTTCTATTCTCCTTCTCCCCTTCTGGGCTCGAGTTCACGGTGCTTTTAATCTTCAAACCCCTCCCCTTTCAATTATCAAGGCCAAAAATGTGTTTGAAAGCATTCTGGTTGAAAAAAAAGGAAAAAAAAGAGGGTTTCTGGGGGTGGTTGTTCCTCGGGGTGAACTCAAAATGGAAAGCCTGGAATTCTCCCTGTCATTGCTTCACTCTGGGGGAAAACCTGGGTCCCTCCAGCATCCCAAGCACAGCCCTGAGGGATGTCACAGGGGGCAGGGGGAGCCGTGGGGGGCTCACCCCTCTCCCTGCTGCCCTCAGAGCGGATCGTGGAGAGCCTGACAGCTGCCATCCTGGACATGGTCGAGCTCTACTGCAGCACCTTCAACGCTGATTTCCAGCCGGCCGTGCTGGGGAGCCGCGAGCTGGGGGTGGCACAGGAGGCTCAGCTGCTCTCCTGCCCCCTCTCCTTCACCGTCTATGCCACCCACCGCATCCCCATCACCTGGGCAGCCAGGTAAGGGCAGCTCCTCACGGTCACACACCTGAGCAGGGCTGGTCCTGCCCTGCAGGAGCGTGTCCCTAGCCCAGGTATTCCCAGGGAATAAGGGCTAACCCAGCCCAAGCCTCCTGGATTGGGATTCCAGGGCAGGAATAGAGAATCAGAATATCCTCGGTTGGAAGGGCTCGTTGTGGGGTTCTAAGGGTGTGTTAGAGAAAAGCTGTGAATCCTGTAGTATCCTGAGTGGGATCCCATAAGGAATCTGACTCCTGGCCATGCACAGGATACTCCAAAATCCCAGCATGAGCCTGGGGATGCTGGTCCTGATGGGCAGTGAGGGATGCTTGCCAGAGCTCTGTATGGGATGGCTCTGCCATGCTCTCCCATCCCAACCCCACAGATCCCCGGGGCAAGGGCTAACCCAGCCCAAACCTCCTGGCTGGCATTCCAGGGTAGGAAGACAGATTCACAGAATTATAGAATATCCTGAATTGGGATGGACCCACAGGGATCATCAAGTCCAACTCCTGGCCATGTACAGGACACCCCAAAATCCTACCATGAGCCTGGGGATGCTGGCGCTGGCGGGAGTCGCTGCGGATGGGATGGCTCCCATCCCAAACCCCACGGATCCAGATCCCTGGGGGCTGCAGCATCCCTCCGGTCTCCCAGCGCCCCGGGGATGTGACAGATGGCCCCACGGAGCGGCCCCACGCCCCACGGGCCCTTTGTTTGGTGCGTCGGTGCCCGTGCCCGGGTGGGCGAGGCAGCGGCGCCGGCAGCAGCCGCCCCGCCGGGGACCCCTCGCCTTTGTCCTGCCCTTAATGTATTCCCCTTGGTGGCTGGCTCCGAACAAAGCCCGTAGCCTGGGAAATGCCGGCATCCCCTGACCTCGGGCGCCCCGCCGCCCTCCCCGGATTGTCGCTCGGCACCTGCCACATGGCAGGGCCCCCCCGGCAGCCCCCCGTGTGATGGTATGTGTGGTGCCATATGGTGATGGGGACAAGGGGGGCTCCTGGCTCTGCCCTCCCTTCCCAGCCCTGGGGAAGGCGTGGGGTTCAGCACCTCCATCGTCCTGCCCCACCAGAGCAGGCTGTGCCCTGTGATAGGGTGAGCCCCTGGGTACCAGCACTCTGACCCAGGCAAAGACCCCCCCCAGCTCACTGCTCCCCCTCTCCCCTCGCAGCTATGAAGATTTCTACCTCTCCTGCTCCCTCAGCCACGGCGGGAAGGAGCTGTGCAGCCCCCTGCTCACCAGGAAGGCACACGTCTACAAATACCTCTTCCACCTCATCATTTGGGACCAACAGTAAGGCAGTGGCCCAACCACGGGGTGGGCATGGGGGTCCTGGTGCCGTGCCCAGCCACACCGCCTTCCTCCTCCTCTTCCTCCTCCTCCTCCTCTCCCTGAGTTTTGGGTGTTGGAAGCTCTTGTGTCATTCCCTGTAATAGCACTGGCCCCAGCACCAGCTCTGCCTTTCCGGACCTGCCTGTTGCACCCAGGAAAGGGGATCTGCTCCAAAAATAGCCCCGGGAGCAGGCAGGGAGGCTGTGCTGAGCCCTCGCCATGCCTGGCATCCACAGCGTGCGGGGAGGTGGGGATGGGCCGGGATAATTTTAGAAGGTGCCGGTGCCCCCAAGGACAGGCGCCCGGCGGGACAGCGGCGAGCGGAGGGGTCCCCGGGGCAATCCCCTTCCCCCGGGGTGTAGCTGCCACCCTGGGCTCCCTGGGAGGAGGAGGAGAGGAATTGGAGAGGAATCTCAGCCCTGGGGTCGCACACAGCCCCCCCCATGGGACAAGGTCAGTGAGCAGTGGGGGCTCTGCGTGGTGGCCCCCCTGTCCTTCCTGGGACAGGGAGCAGCAGGGCTGAGCAGGGAGAGGACCAGCTGGCTGTCCCTAAACCCAGCCACTCTCTGGAGGGTCTCTGCCCATAGCATGGGACTTGCATGCCATGGGGGTGGCACAGGGGTGCCCTGTGCCAGCAGCAAAGGCGTTGGCAGGGCTGGGCTCTCCCGGGGCATGTTTGGCATCCCAAGGCAGGGGCTGGAGCCCTGGGGTGCTGGGAGTGCCCATCCCTGGCATGGCTGAGCCTCTGATCGCTCTCTTGCAGGATCTGCTTCCCGGTCCAGGTGAACCATCTCCCACGGGAGACACTGCTCAGTGTCACACTCTTCGCCGTGCCCATCCCACCCCCAGGCAGCTCCTCTGACACCAACAAGCAGCGGCGGGTCCCCGAGGCCCTGGGCTGGGTGACCACCCCCCTCTTCAACTTCAGGCAGTACGTGGGGTGTCCCACCACCATGGGCACAGCGAGGGGCTGTGCTGGCATCCCTGGGGGGCACAGGGGAGTCCTGAGTGCCGTGGGGTCCACAGCATGGGGACAGCACCCCTTCATGGTGCCACCTTTGTGCGCTGGCAGAGGTGCCCCCAGTGCCAGGCTCTGACCCCTCCTCCTCCTGCAGGGTCCTCACCTGTGGTCGGAAGCTCCTGGGCTTGTGGCCGGCGACCCAGGACAACTCCAGAGCCAGGTCAAGTGCCCCCAACTTCAACCAGCCCGATAGTGTCATCCTGCAGGTACGTCCTGGCACGGGGGGTTCCAGAGGGACACAGCCCCACCTCAAGCTCCATGTGTGGATCCCCTCACTCTCTGCCTCTGCCCCAGATCGACTTCCCCACCTCGGCCTTCGAGGTGAAGTTCACCAGCCCACCCGTGGCCGAGTTCAGCCCCCGGTACGAGTTTGGCAGCCTGGGGGAGGAGGACCAGCGGCAGCTGCGGGAGGCCATGCAGAAGAAATCGCTCTACTGGTAAATAAACAGGGGGGTGGCATCAGCTGGTCAGGGGGGCACTGCTGGCAGACCCCCAGCACTGCCCCTGACAGACCCCCAGCACCACCCCAGCACACACAGGGGGTGTCTGAGGATCTGACTCTGCCTCTGGCCAGGATGAGGCTGGAGCTGGTGTTTTCTGGAGCTGGCTGTCATCGGTCCTCCTGCACTCTGCCCTCCCTGGCTGCCCCTTTCTGTGCATGCCCCCACAGCAGGGACAGCTGCCCGGCCCCTCGTCCAGCCTGGCATGGCTGAGCCAGCCAGAGTCCTCTGGCCCTGGCTGTAAGTGGGGGATCAGGTGTCAGCAGCTGTGCCAGGATCCACTGAGCAGAAACCTGTGGGTGGGCAGGGGGACAGCCAGCCTTGGGGGACGGGGGGGTGCAGCAAGGTCCTGCTCTCCATCAGCCTCTCCTTTCCATGGGTAGAGCCATAGTGGGGATGCAGGGAAGGCTCAGACGGGTACCATGCTTGGAGGGGCAGAGGGATGACACATTCCCAGTCTGCCAGCCACATCCAATCGATTCATGACAGGGACAGAGGGCTGCCACCTTCCTACACTGCCAGCCCCATGCCACCTATGTGTTTTGGGGGCACAGGGATGCCCCCTGCCCAGCCTGCCAGCCCCGTACCCCCATGCCATCCCCTCCCTCACCCCCAGGCTGACGGATGTGGACCGGCAGCGGCTGTGGGAGAAGAGATGCCACTGCCACGCCGAGCCCGGTGCCCTGCCCATGCTGCTGGCCAGTGCCCCCAGTTGGGACTGGGCCTGCCTGCCCGACATCTATGCCCTGCTCAGCCAGTGGACCTCCATGAGCCACCAGGATGCCCTGGGGCTCCTGCATGCCACGTAAGCCACCCGTGGGTGCTGTGGGGATGCACCCTGTGCCACTGCCAGCTGCCCTGTGTGGCAGTGGCGGGGGGATGCTGAGGGTGCTGTCCTTGTGACTCCTGTCCTGGATGCAGGTTCCCAGACCAGGAGGTGAGGAGGACAGCTGTGCAGTGGATTGACTCCATCTCCGACACAGAGCTGCTGGACTACCTACCCCAACTGGTCCAGGTGTGTGGTGGGATTGGGATGTTTCATGGGGTGCCTGCTGGTCCCACCATGCCCCAACCCTGTCCCCTCTCCAGGCCCTGAAGTACGAGTGCTACCTGGACAGCCCCCTGGTGCGCTTCCTCATGAAGCGAGCGATCTGCGACCTCAAGATCACCCACTACTTCTTCTGGTGGGTTTGGGGGGCTCTGGGTGTGGCGGGGGGGCCCCTGGGCCTCCCCTGACCAAGCATGTCCCTGCTCTGAGCAGGCTGCTGAAGGATGGCCTCAAGGACTCCCAGTTCAGCATCCGGTACCAGTACCTGCTGGCAGCCCTGCTGTGCTGCTGCGGGAAGGGGCTGCGGGAGGAGTTCGACCGGCAGTGCCTGTTGGTCAGCACACTGGCCAGGCTGGCCCAGCAGGTCCGGGATGCTGCCCCATCCGCACGCCAGGTGGGTGCCAGGGTGCTGTGATGGGGGGCCAGGCTGGGTATCAGCCCCCTGTCCTATACCCACCCCGTCTCCCATGCCCATCCTTATCCCATCCCATCCATGCCCATGCCATCCCGTGCCCATCCCATCCCACCCTGTCCCATCCCCATCCCATCCCATGCCCACCCCACAGGGCATCCTCCGCGAGGGGCTGGAGGATGTGAAGCAGTTCTTCAAGACTCATGGGTCGTGCCGGCTGCCACTCAGCCCCAGCCTGCTAGTGAAGGGCATCGTGCCCCGGGTGAGTTCCAGACCCGGGGGGCATCAGGAGGCTGCTCTGCCCTCTCCCAACTTGCCCTGACAGGGCTGTGCCTTCCTCCCGTGGCAGGACTGCTCCTACTTCAACTCCAACGCCGTCCCACTGAAGCTCTCCTTCCAGAATGTGGATCCCCTGGGGGAAAACATCCGAGTCATCTTCAAGGTGAGCCTGGTACCTGGCACCTTTGGGTATGCCCAAACCCCTGGCATGACCACCTCAGTCCCCTGAGCTTCCCCTCCCCTGCCCTCTGGCTCTGATGGCTGTTTCCTTGGCACTGATGGCTCTCCCCTGGCTCTGGTGGCTCTCTCCTGGCTCTCAGTGTGGCGATGACCTGCGGCAGGACATGCTGACGCTGCAGATGATCCGGATCATGAACAAGATCTGGGTGCAGGAGGGGCTGGACATGCGCATGGTCATCTTCCGCTGCTTCTCCACCGGCCGTGGGCGAGGTGAGCTGGCACTGGAGCATCCCAGGGGGTATCAGGTTATGCATGGGGCTGGTGATGGCACAGAAGGTCCTGTGGGTGCCTGTGATCCACCTTTGGTCTGATCCCACCAGCCCATGTAGGAATGTGGCTTGGCAGGCTGTCACTCAGTGGTGATGGCTGGGGAGTGGCTGGGTTGGTGGCAAAGTGGGGCTGGGGTCTCAGTGCCCCCCAGGTGGGCTGGAAGGGTCTCACCCTGTGTCTTGGCTGCCAGGCATGGTGGAGATGATCCCCAACGCCGAGACCCTGCGCAAAATCCAGGTGGAGCACGGCGTGACAGGCTCCTTCAAGGACCGGCCGCTGGCAGACTGGCTGCAGAAACACAACCCCGAGGAGGATGAGTATGAGAAGGTGGGGAACAGCCTGGCACTGTCCCCCCTTCTCCATGGACAAGACCCCTCTCTTCCCATCACATCCAGCCTCGCTTCATGCCTGCTTCCTCCTTCCCTCCCTCCCAGGCCGTGGAAAACTTCATCTACTCCTGCGCCGGCTGCTGCGTGGCCACCTACGTGCTGGGGATCTGTGACAGGCACAATGACAACATCATGCTCAAGACCACGGGCCACATGTTCCACATCGATTTCGGCAGGTTCCTGGGCCACGCACAGATGTTCGGCAACATCAAGAGGTGAGGAACGCCTCGGGTGCCTCCTTCCCCTCTGCCCAGGCTCATCCCTGCGGGGGATTTGGTGGGTGAAACACCTTCTCCTTGTCCTGGTGGTGGGTGACCTCCCTTCTCCTCGTCCCAGCAGTGGGGACTGCCCTGTGTGCTCACTTTCTGTCCCTGCTCTCCCCCGGTGCAGGGACAGGGCACCATTTGTCTTCACCTCAGACATGGCCTATGTCATCAACGGTGGGGACAAGCCCTCCAGCCGCTTCCACGACTTTGTGGACCTCTGCTGCCAGGCCTACAACCTGATCCGCAAGCACACCCACCTCTTCCTCAACCTGCTGGGGCTGGTGAGAGCCAGGGGGGTCGCAGCATCCCCTCCCCGAGGGGTCCCCCCTGCTGCCTGCCCTCACCCCTGCCTTGCCTCCCAGATGCTGTCCTGTGGCATCCCCGAGCTCTCCGACCTGGAGGACCTCAAGTACGTCTATGATGCCTTGAGGCCACAGGACTCTGATGCTGATGCCACCACCTACTTCACCAGGTAGAGGACACGGGTGGGTGGAGGGGCAGGGGAAGATGAAGGGAGTCCTTGGATTGCACCAGCTCTGTGCTGAGCATGTGGTGGCCTCGTTGCAGGTTGATCGAGTCCAGCCTGGGCAGCGTGGCCACCAAGCTCAACTTCTTCATCCACAACCTGGCGCAGATGAAGTTCACGGGCTCTGATGCCCGGCCCACCCTCTCCTTCGCCCCCCGCACACACACGATCAAGACGTCCGGCCGGATCCGCGACGTCTTCCTCTGCCGCCACGAGAGGGTCTTCAACCCCAGCAAGGGCTATGTGAGTGGGGACAGCTGGAGGGGTGGGCTCAGGGCTCCCCAGGGCCCCACGTCACAGCCCTGTCTCTCTGCAGATCTACGTGGTGAAGGTGCAGCGGGAGAGCCCGGGCGAGGTGACCTTCGTGCAGCGCACCTTCGAGGAGTTCCAGGAGCTGCACAACAAGCTGCGCCTCCTCTTCCCCTCCTCGTTGCTGCCCAGGTACCCCCCCAGACCCACCAGACCCCCAGGGCTCCCCACAGCCCCCGGGGCTTGGCTGAGGGTCTGTCCCTGCAGCTTCCCCAGCAGGTTTGTCATCGGGAGGTCACGGGGCGAGGCGGTGGCCGAGCGGAGGAAGGAGGAGCTGAACGGGTACATCTGGCACCTGATCCACGCAGCCCCCGAGGTGGCAGAGGTGGGGACCTGGGGCAGGGGCTGTGGGGAGATGGGGGCACTGCCAGGGACACCAGTGGGGCAGGAAGGTGCTTGGGGACAGTGCACTTTGTAAATGTCCTGTGCCCTGAACGGTGGGGACACGCCGCTGTCACCACTAATGTCACCTCCTCGCCCTGCAGTGTGACCTCGTCTACACCTTCTTCCACCCCCTGCCCCGGGACGAGAAGGCAGCTGGAACCAACACGGCCCCAAAGCCAGCAGGTAAGGAGGGGGGTAATTGTGGGGGGCAGTGGAGAGGGACAATGGAGGAGGGGTGATGGTGGGGGTCTCCCATCCCCCCCTACCCCTCCTCTCCTCCTCTCCAGATGCCACATGGGCTCGTTCCCTGGGGAAAGTCGGTGGGGAGGTGAAACTCTCCATCTCCTACAAGAACAACAAGCTCTTCATCATGGTGATGCACATCCGGGGGCTGGTAGGTGCCCGGTGGGAGCAGGGTGGGGATCCATCCCCTCCACTGCGCTCACGAGGCCCCCCCGCTCTCCCCACAGCCCCCCTTGCAGGATGGCAACGACCCTGACCCCTACGTCAAGACCTACCTGCTGCCCGACCCCCAAAAAACAACCAAGAGGAAAACCAAAGTGGCCCGAAAAACCTGCAACCCCACCTACAATGAGATGGTAGGTGGGATGGGGATGGAGATGGGGGACCCAGGGGGGCCGTGGCTGAGGGTCTGCCCCGTTGTGCCCCACAGCTGGTCTACGATGGGATCCCCAGGGGGGACCTGGAGCAGCGGGAGCTGCGGCTGAGCGTGCTGAGCGAGGAAGGCTTTTGGGAGAACATCCTCCTGGGAGAGGTGGGAATCCGCCTGCGCGACCTGGACCTGGCGCAGGAGAAGATGGGCTGGTTCGCCCTGGGGTCCCGCGGCCACGGCACCCTCTGAGACCCCCGGCCGGGGCTGGGGACCCCCGGCACGGCCACCACGGCGCTGCCCACCTTGGGGTGTCCCCGAGGGGCGCTGCCACCGTGGGCACCTCCTTTTTTAAGTTTACCTTGTGTCAAGGGAGCAACGCGGGGCGGGAGGGGCGGGGAGGAGCGTGGGGCGTTTCGGGGGGTTATTTCTTCCTTTGGGATATCTGTATTTTAATTTTTTTAATACCGAGTAGCATGCGGCCGGGCACCGGCGCGGAGGGGAGAGGGAGGGGTGCGGGGGTTTGCTGTGGGCTGGGGGGTCTCTATCCCCCCCAGGTACATCCCCAGGCTGCCTGGAGCCGGGCACTTCCCACCCTGGGGAATTCGCTCCCAAAGGAGAGCGGCGTGGCAGGGTGCCGGTTCCGTGTGGCTGATCCCCCCCTGATGCCATGGGAAGGGGACAGCCAGCCCCCCTCGCTGTCCCCATGCCCTGGGGACATCCATCTCCTCGCCCCCCATCCGGCCCCGGGTGCGGGCTTGGTGCCTGTGGTGCTTTGTTTACAGCGACAGCTCCGTAAACGGACGAAATGTTTCTCAGGATCGAGAATAATGAACTTAACCTTTATATTAAAAGTTTTAAATATTGGATCTGGTGGGAGTTGGGCTGGGGAAGGGCTGGTTGTGCTGGCGGATGGGGGAGCTGGGACCCTCCTGAATTGGGACACTCCTGCCTGGAACATGCCAGTGGGAAAATACAGGAGATGAAAGGCTCGGGGGGGCAGGTGGATGCTGCCTGCACATCTGCTCCTCTGCCCACACCTTTGCCTGCACAGCTGCATCTCTGCCTGCACATCTACCTGCAAATCTCCCTGAAATCTGCCGATGTGCCCACACATCTCTCTGCACCTCTACCTGCCCTTCTGCCTGCACCTCTGCCTGCACTTCTGCACATCTACCTGTACTTCTGCCTGTCCCTCTGCACATCTGTCTGCACATCCACCTGCACCTCTGCACATCTGTCTACACATCTATACATCTGCCTGTACTTCTGCCCGCCCCTTTGCCTGCACATCTGTCTACACATCTGCACATCTGCCTGTACTTCTGCCTGCCCCTCTGCCCGCACATCTGCCCTCCGCAGGGCCCAGCATGCCAAACCCTGCTGGTCCGGGAACGTGGCTCCCTCCTCTCCCGGGCGCAGCAGGGTCGCCGGCCCCTGCGGTTGCTGTCCGGGTGATGTCCCGTGTCCCGGGGCCGCCCCCGGGGCCGCCCGAGCATCCCCAAAATTCCCATCCAGGTACCCCGGGGGTGCCCCGGGTACCCCCCGTGCGGTACCTGCAGTTCCCCGCTCCGCCACCGGAGGCGCTGCCGCGCGCCCCCCCCGGCTGATGCAATCCCGGCGGGAGGCGTGGCCACAGCGGGAGGGGGCGTGGTCTCGGCGACACCGCCCAATGGGCGTCGGCGCTGCGAGTGGGCGGGGCCGGATGTGGCCACNCCGCCCTTCTCGTGGCTGCGGGTGCTGTCGCAGCTGCTGTCGCCGCTGCCCGCGCTGCTGCAGCGGCTGCTGCCCGGCCCCGCGCTGAGCACCGCGCTGTGCCCCGCCAAAGCGCCGCCGCCGCTCGTGCTGCTGCCCAACCCGGACACCACGCTGGGCTGGGCCGGGGAGCCCCCCGAGGAGCGGCCCGAGAGCGGCGCGGAGCCGCCGGCGGGGCTGTGGGGAGCAGGGCTGGTGCGGAGCAGCCTGCGGGCCCTCCCCACGGACTGGTACGTGCTGGGCATGGAGCAGAGCAAGAGCCACCTGCCCCAGCCCCTGCGGGCAGAGGGTTTGCCCGAGGTCGAATTCCTGCGCAGCAAGCGCCTGGCTTTCCTCCAGCGCTGGCACCTGCCCGTGCCCGACCCTGACCACGGCTACCACAGCCTGGAGGAGGAGCAGCACAGGGATGTCCGTCGAGAAACCGGGGGACGGTGGGACCAGCGGGGCGATGCCGGGGAGCTGGAGCAGCCCGAGGAGCCAGGGGCACAGCCTGGAGGTGTCCCCGTGGAGCAGGAGGCGATCCGGGATGCAGAGGAGGAGGGGGAAGCCTTGGCTGAAGGGGATGGTGAGGACTCGGACACAGAGCAAAACCTCCCGGTTTCGACCAGACCTGCCTGTGCGAATAAATTAATCGATTATATCATCGGGGGAGTTTCCAGTGGGGAGGAGAGTGAGGGTGAGGAAGACTGGGATGATGATGATGATGATGGGGATGACGGGTTTGACAGCGAAGAGCTTCCCTCGGACTCAGACGCCGGTAGCCAGGACGGGGAGAGGCTTCATCTCTGGAATTCCTTCTATAGTTTGGATCCCTACGACCCTCAGAACTTCACAGCCACCATTCAGACATCTTCCAGTGACCCGGGAAAGGATATGTCGGATGTGGAAGAGGAGGAGGAGGAGGAGGAAGATTCGTGGGGAGAATCCTCCTCTGGCTCTCCTCATAGTTCAGAAGATGAGGACGAGTGGGACTGTGGCAGCGTGGATGAGGCAGAAAACTTGAAACTTTGGAACTCATTCTGTACCTCGGACGACCCGTATAATCCTTTAAATTTCACGGCAGCCTTTCAGACAGTAGAGAAAAAAGGGTCGCCGGCTTTCAAAGGAGCAGAGAGGCCGAGTTCGGTCAGTGTCGAGCACTTCACTGTGTGTCGGGTACAGCTGGAGAAACACAACTGCGGGGTCAGTGACTTGGGGCAGCGTGGAATTCTGTCTGGGGAGAAAAGTGCGACTTCCAAGCGCAAAAAGGTATATTCTTGCTTGTATTTCTGTGGTTTGGGGCTGCTAAAAATCGTCACAACAAACCCACATTGCTCGGAGCAGTGCGTGAGTGGGTGAGGTCACTCATACCAGCATTCCAGACCATGCTTCCCATGAGCTTAAGTGCTAATTATTTCCCTGGAATGTTGTGCCTCATCCTTAACACGTGATGAGAAATTCTGTCAGGTTCTTTTGTAGACTTGTGGTTAAATGTTTAACATGCGGCTTCTGTTCTGTATCTGGGGGTGTAATGGGGTTTCATGATCACAGAAACTCCAGAGCTGTGACGTCGGTTTTTCCCCGAGAAACTCCAGAGTTGTGATGTGTTCTGGAAAACACCACTTTCTGTTAGGAGAGACTTTGATTAAGTAATTTAGGACTTTAAACTGAAAGCATTTTAAACATTTTAGGAGTTTTTTTTTGTAACCCAAGCAGGTTTGTTACGTGTTCTGGAGTAGGAAAAACTCGTTTCACACACGTGTGTTGGGTGTGTCACGTGTGTTGGGTGAGTCACACATGTGTTGGGAGTGTTTATATTGGAATGCTGACGTCTGGTTAACACTTGCCTCAGTTCACCCCTGAAGTTTCAGTACAAATTATAATAATATTCCCATTTCAGTTTAAGAGATTATTATACAATATACCTCAGCAGTTGCTTGTAGAAGGGATGTGTTCAGGAGCTGGACTTTTGAGCCCAAACTGGAAATATGTTTTTTGTGATACCTGTGCTAGGATGCAGATATGAGTTTTGTGATGCTGCAGATGTCCAAGGTGGTTTTTCAGGTGTGATGTCTGAGCCTTGATACCTCAAACATTATATGAGTAATGGCTCGTGGCACCAAACCCCTGGGTAATGCAGTGGTGTAACAAGTCATCAAAATAGAGAACCTGTATAATTCTTGTTCTAGTGCTCTCCCAGCAGATATCTTTGTACTCTCCCTTGCTTCAGATCAGTGACACTGTGAGGTAGCCCTGCTGGGCCCTGCTCAGGCCATGGTGAAAGAAGGATGATCTGGCTGCAATCTTGCACATGATGTCACAGCCCGGGGAGTTGTGCCCCAGGGTGGCTCAGACTGATGTAAAAACGCTGTAAGGTGGGAACTCACCCGGGACGAGCTGATGTAACAGCTCCTAAAGCAGGTATTTAATTAGGGCCAGGAAAACAGAGCCGAGTGCTGAGGTGTTTCTGGGAGATCTTCGGGCCATTCATCCAGCTCAAGGCTATTCCTGTCTGGCATCATGCAGTATTTATGTCTGGAAAGTCATAAAACTGGGAGTGTTTGTTTCACTTAGGAGCTAGCAGTGTATGGACACACTGTGAGGATACGTGGGATGTGATATCCCTGCCCTCAGAGAAATTTGGGATCCCTGCACCAGGATTAGATGGTTTCTGGAGGTTGCTTCCACTCAGTGTCTTGTGCTGTGTATCCTCAACTGCTCATTGTTCCTGGGGTGATTTCTCCATCATCTTCTCAGACATGAGGTGTCCAAGGCCAGGTTGGATGGGGCTTGGAGCAATCTGCTCTATGGAAGGTGTCCCTGCCCATGGCAGGGAGTGGAACTGGATGAGCTTTAAGGTCCCTTTGAACCCAAACCATTCCATGATTCCATAGGTGGTATCTCCCTGTTTTCTAAGGAGAAAACAGACAGCAGTCTCCACACTCCTTGTGCCATGATGAAGCGGGGGTGAAATATGGAGTCTGTGCTGATGAAATGTAGCAGTGGAGCAGCCAGTTTTTTATACCTCTCCCTGCTTTTCCTGATTCCAAGGGTATTTGTCCCACAGCAGACCTAGTGGAGCTGTCTGTGGGGACAGTGTTTGCTTGTCCTCAGGAATCAGTCCTAGTTTGAGAGGTAATGAGTGCTGACAGCTGCCTTGTCCTTCAGTTTTCTGCTTTTCATGATGCAAAGCAACACATAGTTCAGCAGGAGCCTGGGATAGGCTGGGTTTACTCAGAAGCACTTAAATCCATAATATAAGCATAGTTTAAACTCTGCCAAGTATAGCCTGAGTCTATAAGTTCCTTTATTTTCTTGAAATAGCTGAACAGTTCCTAAAAATAGCCAAGAGTGAAAGTTTTCATGTGTCTTTCAAGGTGCCATGACTTTTGATCTAGTTTCCTTGCATGAGCTTAATACCCTGGCATTCCACAGCAGGTTGAAATAGGGAGTTTGCTCCAGTCACGTAGGGGTGAGTGTTGCTTCCTTATCTGTAGCAGAGTGTGATTTCTGTTCCTGGCAGTGACTCACAGGAGTCTTTACCCTACACAACAGTGATTCTGCCTTTTTTTTAAATATTCTCATGCAATCTCCAGCAATCCAAGCTGTTGGTCTGGAGCAGGTTTGCAGCCTTGGGTGTCCTGGCATGTCGTGCTGAGTGACCTGTGTGAGGTCACAGCCCTGTGTCACAAGGGTGTCACTGCACAGGGAACATGGTGTGATGTGTCCTCAGCTCTGGCTCAGGTGGGGCAGAGACCTGGCAGGAACAGGGAGCAAATCATGGAATCCCAGACTGGGTTGAGTTGGAAGGGACCTTAAAGCCCACCCAGTGCCACCCCTGCCATGGGCAGGGACACCTTCCACTAGCCCAGGTTGCTCCAAACCCCATCTAAACTGGCCTTGGACACTTCCAGGACTGGGGCAGCCACAGCTTCTCTGTGCTGGGGCCTCTCCACCCTCACAGGGAAGGATTCCTTCCCAATAACCCATCTAAACTTACTCTCTGAACAGGTTTCTGAGACTTTCTGCTATTCTAAGTGTTTAATGACTTCTGTTGAAAAAAATACACGTGGCAATATTAAGTTCCTTTAGTGTGTTTGGTGAATTCTTTGCTAAATAACTTGCTTTTTGCAGGTCACCTTCCTTGACAAAGTGACTGAGTATTACATAAGCAGTGAGGAGGATCGGAAAGGACCCTGGGAGGAGATGGCACGGGATGGATGCAGGTTCCAGAAACGGATCCAAGAGACAGAAGAAGCCATAGGGTATTGCTTCACCACAGAGCATAGACAGAGGGTATTCCAGAGACTCCAAGAAATTGCCTCCAAGAGGGTTGATCTCTTCTAGCACCTTACAGCACCTGGTAGTTGTGTGACCCTAAAACACTCATGAACATCTAAACAAGAAGCGGCAGCTGCATGTGCTGTTCTGAAATGGGGAGAGAAGTGGGATTTGAATATTCCCAGTCTGGTGTTCAGCCAACAAATGTCCCTGTGTGTCCCATTTTGATATCCAGACAGAATCCCTTGAGTACCCCACAGGGTGAGGGTGGTACAATTGCATTCCTTTTAATTAACACTTGAGAAACAGACTGCTTTAGGTTAAATCCATTCCAAAAATGCCTTGTCTGCCGTACATTGGGAAGTGGTGACTGTTCAGTTGGATTTTTGCACTTTGAAAAAGCAAAACCTATTTTGAAGGAAATATTTATGGGGCTCAGCCCCTGGTATTGCAGTTTTGATTTAAAGTTTCCTGAGAGCTGTGCTGTTTTCTTGTGGTTCTCCATCTTCTCCAGCTTGTACAAAAGTCTCATGTGTTCGTTGCTAATAACTGTGTGAATCAGGGCCTTTATTCCCTCCTTAAGATCCCAGTTTTGCATGGAATCCAGTGTTTGAGTGTTTGTGTAGCAACTTGATGTCAATATTTCAGTCAGGCACACTGGGAGGGTGCATTAAAAACCCCTTGGTTTGATTTATTTAAATAATATCTTGATCCAAGACTATTCCAAAGGGTTCTGGCAGCCTGTGCACCAAATTTCTTGGCTTTTAGGGCAAGGAAATAGCCCAGTCAAGAATTAAAACTTCAAGGTACATAACAAGGCTGTGGATGATGTTTGAATTTAGGGAGCCACACAAAGAAACTATTCCCTCATTATTTAATTAATCTTAGAATCCCTTTGCTGTAATTCTGCTTTGAAATATAGATTGAGGTGAATTCTTGTATCCAATCTGCTTATTCTGTTACTTTTAATGAGAATTATCTTTGATTTAAGGATATTTAAGGCAGCAACCTTGTTCTTTATCAAAAGCCAGTATTAACAGTGTGTCTGCACTGGGGTCACCTGGTACAAATAACATTTCACCTTTGGAAAGGTGAGTTCTTGGTGGAAGGACAGCACTCCTTATTTATATTCCTAACTTAAAATATTTAATTATTTCAGTCAGAATAAAGAGCAGCACCATTGGAGGGGGTTGTGGACCTGGGGGTTGGTCTGAGGCTGTTGCCCAGGCAGGTGTGAGCTCACACAGTAGAATAAACACCCAACATGGAAGAATTCCTGTCTGTTTGCACAAAGTTGGGTGAATAAATAAAGGATTTGCTACTTGGTTTGTTCAGCTGGCCAGAATAATTTCCCTTTTACTGGGGCAAAACCTAAAAATGCTTGAAATTTGTCATTCATTATTTCAGTTTTTAATTTGAAAGAAAAATTACAGCTCCCTGGAGAGAAAAGCTCCACATTGCTTCACTTTCTGCTTTACCATGGTGTCATTTTGGCCATGTCTTACTTCTGACTCAAATTTAAGAGTTTTTTGATTTATACTTTAATCTTATTACACAAAGTGTGTTCACTGAGTTTTCAAAAATTAACTTTCTGTGTTGCAATTACAAAATTCAGAGGATTCACTGAATTATGGTAGAGTTGTTGTGTAAACTTCAAATCCAGCCAAAATTCCAGCAACATTTCAGAGTGGCTGCACAAAAGCAATGCAGAAATGTTGTTTTTCATCCCCCCCAAAAACTGGATATTCCTTTCCTGCCAGAATTTTAGGTGACAAATTGTAAATTCTAATCACACCCCCAAATCCTGAGAAATTAACTTTCAACTTCTAGGAGCTCACATTGCTGTCTCATGTTGGATCTGCTTTTTAGTTTAGGGAAAAGAGGTGATAAATTAATTAGAGGATGTGTTGATTTATGGTCAGTGTGACTGGTCAGTACAAATTTGCTGCTCCTGGGAAAACACCACAGTTGTTTTTCCATGAATTTCCCAATTTCTTTGATCTTGGAGAACTTGGTGCTTCAGTTATTCCTGGATAACCTGTTTTATTGGTGCTTGTAAGAGACTTTGGAGTGGTGGGAATGAACACCTGCAAATGTTTGCAGAGGATTGGAAAAATCTGTAGCTGGAAATAAACACAATTGATAAGTCAGATATAAATTAGATCAGCAACTGCTACTTCCAAGGTGTTTAAAACATTGGAAAAATGATTTTTATCCATCCTGAGTGTGTCCAGCACTCCCACTGCTTCTTTCCACCTGCTTGGGTGAGCTTTTTCCCTGCTCCAACCTCATGTTTTCCAGGTACCCAGTGTAAGGTGAGAGGGGATTAACATTAAATTCATCACCATAAACATCTCAGAGCTTGGTGTCACCCCTTTCCCTCTAAAATTCCTTGAACTGGTTGTTCAGGCTGTGTCCATGTGTCAGTGCTTGCAGTGAGACAGTAAAAATAACACTTGTAGGACTTTAAATCAAAACTGTGATGAGCAGATTTTATTTTTGTATAATTTAGAGAAAACTTAGAAAACCTTCAGCATTGGCTTTATACAGATTTTACTTGATTTGTGTCGAGTTTGTTGGGTTTTTATATCTAAAGTTCTATTTCTGTACATAATAAACTATTCAGAACTAATCTGTAAATTGTAATAAAGATATTTGCAAGATAATTGCTTTGCTTTGGAAAGCCTTGTGGGGACATCAGGTGACTGGGAAAACCAAGGAGGTGTGGAAATTGTGGCCTCAACTTCCTGGGGAGCAGGGATCTGTCACCCCAGTTCCACCCCAGTGCCACCAGCAGCAGTGTGGTCCTGCCCTGGGCATCTGGAATGAGTTCAAAGTGTGGTCACACCCCCAGAGTGAGTTTTGGGATGGGGGTTTGAGAAAAGAACCACTTGGAGCTCAGCATGGAACTGATTTGTTCAATCCATGCTTCCTACTGTGTTTCTGACATCCCTAAAACCCCAGTGTAGGATTTTTCTAAGAGCACCAGGGTAGAAAACTGCTGGAATAGAGGAGGGAAAACAATGAACTTGCTGCAATACCCCTGAACAAAACTGGGCACGGGGAACATCATAACTATGGTGGAATTTTAAAGTGTATTTTTAAGCCGTATTCACCTGCTGGGTCAAAAATCTGCCTGGAAATGAACGTTGTGATTTCTCTGTTCAGTGAAACAGCTTCCAGACACGCAGTGTGTGTGCAGTGAAAGCTGCCCTGGGCCTGGCAGCACATCCAGATGCCATCTGGAACACAGAAATCCTGCTGGGGTTTCTTTATCCCATCAGCACCAGGCCTGCAGTTGGAGTTCAGCTGATTTATCTGTGTGGGAGGAGAATTGGTCGTGCTCTGGTGCTCCATGTTCTCCACAGGCCCAAGGAACTCGTTTGTCAGAGCACCCAGGAGTGGCTGAGCTGCTGTTTTGCAGATTAATGGTGCTGTGGAGCTGCTTTGGCCCCACAAAAACCAGTTTCTTCAGGAACTGGGAGGCAGGAGAAGGCACAGACGTGACGGATTCAAGGGAGAGCCCAGCATTCCAGCTGTGCCTTGACCCCATGGGCTCTAGCTGGGATTTAATCCAAGGTTTATTTCAGTGTTTGGGGGGGATAAAATCACATAAAAGCTGTGTCTGGAGGGTATAAATTATCAGAGCCATTAGGAGCATCCATCTGCCCCCTGCTTAATGCTGGGATAAAAACTGGCTGGACCTGCCCCCTGCGCTGCTGTTGCTTTCCTTCCATGTTTGATTTTTGGGATGGCTCGTGCCATTTTGCTCAGACATGAGCTGTCTTCCCCATCCTTCCTCTTGTTTTCTAGGTGTGTGTTGCTTCCTGCAAAAAAAAATCATGAAATTATTTTGGTTGAAAGGGATGTTAAAGCTCATCCAGTGCCACCCCCTGCCATGGGCAGGGGCACCTTCCACGAGCCCAGGTTGCTCCAACCTGGCCTTGGACACTTCCAGGGATGGGGCAGCCACAACTTCTCTGGGAAATCCATCCCAGCCCCTCACAGGGAGGAATTTCTTCCTAAAATCCAATCTAAACCTCCTTTCTTTAATCCAACAAAATCCCTGGCTGTGGGAATGTGCTGTGTGGGGCATCTGGCTCTGGCAGGATGGGCTCGGAATGTCACGGCAGCTGTGCCAAAGGAGGTTTTCCTCAGCACAAATTACTGATACAAGGACAAATCTGGCTTGCAGGTAGTGCAAGAAAGCTGCTGGAGATAAATCCCTGCTGGATACAGTTTGGGTTGTACCTTAAGCCAAACCTGAACATGTGTTTAGGAAGGCACCTGCCACAAGGAGTAACTGATGCTCCAGAAAGGTCCTGCTTGGAAAACACAGCTTTGATGCTGGATGGGTCTGTGGGCTTTGGGTGGTGGAAGCAGCGTGTTTAAATTGCTCTGGAGAGGTTGTGACAGCCCAGCATGAGCTGCTCCATGCCCTGTGGGAAGCACCAGCCTGCTCCCTTCTCCATCCCTGCTCCCTTCTCCATCCTTGCTTCTTTCTCCATCCCTGCTTCCTTCTCCATCCCAGGAGCAAAGGCACCTCATCAAGAAAGGCAAACCAGAGCCAAATATATCCCTTCAGCATGCAAAGCACAGCCCTTGGCTGCCAGCAGCCAGGATATTGGGATACTGGGATCCAGGCCCAGGTCTCTGGGAAGAGAAAGACCTTTGTGCTGGGAAGGAACAAAGACTCAGTAGGACATTTGGATTCAGCACCTATTCCCGTTCCTTGTCATGCTCCCCACGTCTCTCTCTGGGCTGTTCCATGTAGCTGAGATAATTCAGGCCAGATCCCAGGTGAAACAAGGATCTGGCAAAAGGGGGAAGCAGGGCCAGGTTACAGAGATCCCACTTGTGGAGCTGGAGGGATGTTTTGCTGGCGTGGCTCCATGCTGGATTCTGGGAGCTATGGAAACCAGGCTGTGGAGATCCGGGGTGGATGTGGGAGCGCTGGGTTGCTGTGCCCGCTGGTAAATGTGTGACTGGGCTTGGTGATAAGAGCCTGTTAAACATCTGCTCCCAATCTGTGTGCGTGGGGTCTGTTGTTCCATCCAGGAAGGACCCAGGAGCAGCCCCCAGCAGTGACAGTCCCTGGCACCATCCAGCCAATTACAAGCAGTTCACAACCAGACGTAACGAGCACGAGGCAATTAGTGCTTTTGCTCAGCAACTCTCTTTCTCTTGGGGTCATTAGGAGAGGGAGCAGAGACCCCGGGATTGCAGAGCACAGTGGTGGGGTGGCCTGTGTGTCCCCAGACAGGTGCCCAGGTGGGACCTCGGAGCAGCTGGATGGGCTGAGTGTGGAGGAAAGGGAGAGAAGAACAGATGGAAGTCACAGGGTCAGGCTGTTCCCTGTGAGGGTGCCCAGAGAAGCTGTGGCTGCCCCTGGATCCCTGGGAGTGTCCAAGGCCAGTTTGGATGGGACCTGGAGCAACCTGAGCTAGTGGGAGGTGGTGGCACTGGATGGGCTTTAAGGTCCCTTCCAACCCAAACCATTTTGGGGTTTTATGACAACACACATCTCAGGGGGCACCAGTGGGACTCGGTTGAAGCACCAGCCCCTCCGGCCCCGCAGCTGCATTTCTGGTCTTATTTCTGGGACGCTTTTGTCCAGGAGATGGTGCCAGAACTGTACGGCTGAGGGGACGCTGGGTGATGCTGCCGGGGCCACCACCCCTCTGAGGTTGTCCCTGCGTGTCCCCCTTCCCACACACCCCTCCCACCCACAGGTGCTCCTCTGCCTTGCTCTGGGTGAGCTTTGGGATGGGGAAATCCAGGGCGAGTGCAACAACACGCCCTTTGCGTGCAGAAGTGCCCGGTTTTGTGACATTCCTATGGTGTGACCCAGAGGGCTCCGTCAGGAAACGTCCCCAGGCTGGGGTTCCTGCCCTCAGAGGGAGGTCACTGCATGTCCTCCCTGCCCACAGCCGGGTCACTGTGGTGTCCTGTCCCCCTGCATGGCCCTTTTCCTCCTGCTTCCCTCCAAATGCCCTTTGTTCTCTGCCTGATCCCACGGTGGCCCTGGGTGAGGGATGGAGGAGGAGGAGGAGGAAGGGGTGGCTGCCAGTGGCTGCTCCTGGAATTTTGGGAGCAAAATCCTTCTGCCCATACCTGAGTCTGCATTCAAGTCCACCTTAGTTGGGGCTTGGAGCAACCTGGGCTAGTGGAAGGTGTCCCTACCCGTGGCAGGGGGTGGAATGAGGTGAGCTTTAAGGTCTCCTCCAACCCAAACCATTCTGGGATTCCCCCATGCCCCAGCTAAAAGAAGGACATGGTGTGTAGGGAGAGGTGGAGGTGCCCAGTCCTGGGGGAGCCCCCCTGGCATCTTCAGCACCAAGGAATGTGGGTGGTTTTGCAAGGAGAGCCTCAGGTGATCCTCTTGCTGTCCCCTTCCTCCCAGCCTGGATGGTTGTGAACAAGGAGCTCTTAGAAGGACTTTAAACCAAATGAAAACAAAAAGGCCCACTGGTATTTCCCCTTTGAATTTCCATTGGATTAAGATAGAAGGAAATAGGGGAGGGAAAATTCCCTTGTGGAAAGCAATAAAAGCTGATTTATTTACCTGGCAGGAGAGAGCCTGGAGCTGCTCGGGGTTGCTGGCTGAAGGTCCTGCAAACCCTCCAACAACCTCAGTGTGGTTCATTCCTACTTTTCCAATGTGTCTGATGAGTCCATTCCCAGGAATTCCCATAGAAAAGTGAGGGGGACTCTGGGAATATGCATGGCCAGGGAAATGCATCCCTCCCTGGGGGTTACTAGAGAAGGAAGGAAACCTTTTAGGATCAGATGAACTTACCTGGCACGGCCCCTGATCCTGCATTCCCTGGAGGTGCCTGTGAGGATACTCTGGGTAAGTGCAGAGGTCTAGCCCTGGGCTGGATGGTGAGGGCCAGGCACAGGGAGCTCCTGACGTGTCACCCCAGGGCCGAATTATTTGGGTCTGGAAAAGAGGGTGGTGGGCACTGACCAGGCTCCCCAGGGCAGTGGGCATGGTCCCAAAGCTGGCAGAGCTCCAGGAGGGTTTGGACAACACTCTCAGGGATTGTTGGGGTGTCCTGAACAGGGTCAGGAGTTGGACTTGATGATCTTGTGGATCCCTTCCAATGCAGGAGACTGCATGATTCCATGAGGAGAATCCCATCCCTGAGCTGCTGTTCCCAGGAGCTCCGTGGTTATGCCTGCAGTGCTGTGTCCCAGGAGAGCTGTAGTTATCCCCACAGAACCTCCCCAGCACTGAAATAGGATTAGGGCAGCTTAGGAACAGCCTCTTGCTGTGTTTGACTTTCTAAAACCATTCCTGCCTTGAGCCCACACGTGCCACAAACCATCTCCGGCCAGGGCTGGCCGAGGAGACTCCTCAAAAACCACGATGGAAAAGGTTGATGTGGCAGCTTTTCCCACAGGTTTGGAGTTGCCCTGGGATGAAGCAGCACCACAGGGAGCTCCCGAGGTTTGGCCACGGGATTTCCTGGCCGTGGTTTGGCTCTGGGGAGCAGACCCTGTGGAGCAGAGGTGGAGTGGAAGCAGAACCACCTCCCCGGGGTGATGCCGTGACCTCCCCAATCTCGGGCACATCAGGAGCTCCCGTGGTCATTAATTGGGTGGTGACTGAGGTTTACTCTGCAGCGGGTTCATGGATGGTAACAAGATAAGGGTGGTGACTCCCTGGTGTGACCCTGGACCGGGGCCAGCCCCAGTCAGCTCAATCCATCTTCCAAAAATCCAATGCACGCAGTGATCCTGGTGAGCAGAGCTCTGAGCCCTCTGGGGGCTGTAAGTGTGGGATCTGGGCATGTGCTCACCCACACAGTCCTCAGGTCATACCCATGGGCAGGACGTGACCCTGGCCCGTGGATTGCAACCTCGTTTTTGCCATGGAATGGAGTTTTTCCAGGTTGAAAGAATGTCCAGGATCGTGGCACTGCCAGGGCCCCATGGGATATTCTCCCAGTGGGCTCACTACGACTAACCAGACGTGTTTTTCTCACTCAGTGGCTCAAAGAACCATAGCAAAAGCTTTCGGGGAACTGGTTTCCCCAAACCCTGGCAGGGAATGTGGGGACTGGGCTTCAGCCCAGCAGGACGAGCCCCTTCCTCCAGGATGTGGCTTAGTAGCCATGGTGAGGCTGAGGGTTGATCTTGATCCTGGAGATCTCTTCCAACCTTAATGATTCTAAGATTCCTGCCTGCTTTGGGAACCTTCCCACCTCTCAGGCCCCTCCTGAATCAGCATCTTCCTGCCCGTGCCATGAGAAGCTTTGCAAAGGCGCCACTGAGACAGGAGGGCAATTGCCTCCTTCAGTCACCAGCCCAGGTGCCTCCCAGACCCCACCTTTCCCCTTGAAAGACACTTAATTGACGGCTAAGAACAGGCAGGGAGAAAATACCCATTGGGCAGCTCCGAAAGTGCCGCAGATAATCATCAGGTTGCCCTACATACGGCTTGGCTGCGAGATCAGACGGGCGAGAAGAATCTGACATTGTTTAAAATGAACAGGAGAGGGAAGTAACAACTCCATAATTACTCACCTCGAGTTAATTGATGGTAATTACCCCGAGTAGGCAGTGGAGGAAGCAGTGACGGGGCTGGCCCTGAAGAGTCATCAGGAGAGCTGGGAGGGTGCCCTCTGCTCCTTGCAGGCAGGGTGGCAGCCGGCTCCGAGCGGGTTAAACTCCATAGGGTTGGTTGGGGATTTTTTTTTTCTTCCTTTTCCCTCCCTCCTCGGTTATTTGCAGCAAACAGAGTCTGGGTGGAAGGTCTGAGCCGAGCAAGTGTTTGCTCCTGGGGAGACTGGGAGTTGCCTGGCGCTTCCCGAGTCGGGCGCTGTCCCGGCTCGGAGCTGCTCGGCTCCCGAGCCCCCCAGTGCCACCCCCATGGGGGATGACATCGACTGGCTGGACCTGCCGGGCAGGTGGACCTACGGCGTCTGTGGGGACGGGCGCATCTTCTTCATCAAGTACGTCCCGCCTGGGGTGGGCTGGGGGCTGCCTGGGGGGCTGCAGGGCTCACTTTGGGGTGGAAACAAGGGGTCCCCACTGCTGCAAACCTCTGCACGTGGCTGCTTCCCTCTGCTTTCCTCCCCACTTCCCTGTTCTCGGGGCTGTCCCAGCCTGGTGGACGATGTTCCCCTCTGGCCCTAAAATCCAGTCCTTGCCTTCCTTTGGCTGGAAAAGCCACTTGTGTTGCAAAGGCCCTTCCTTGGCGATAGGAGGGGGTTCTTGAGCCCTCTTGGGTGCTGAGGACCCCTCTCCTTGTCTTCCACAGCGACGACACCAAGTCCACGAGCTGGGTGCACCCCGGCACAGGCTACTCCATCCAGAGCGGGCACTTCTCCTGCGCCGGTAAGGGACGGCTCGGGGGTCGTGGGGGGAGCAGGAGCTGCAGGGGTGGAGTGAAATCCTCCAGAATGGAGACCCCAAGCAGCTGAGTGACCCCTGGCTCTGCCCTGTCCTTGCAGGACTGCCCCGAGGCTGGGAGGTGGACACCACGATGCACGGGGGCCTCTACTTCATCAAGTAAGTGGGAAAGGGACTTGGGGGGGAGAAGCTTCTGACTCCTCTCCCACGCACTGTTGCATCCCAGCAGGATGGTGGTCTTGGCAGGGATTAGCAGGGGCCAGACCCAGCTCTGGGCTCTGTCCTGCACCTGGATCCTGCACCTGGTGCTGCTGGGACAGGTTAATCCTGCCCTGTCCCTGCACACAAGGGAGCTCCTATGCCAAGTCACTGCTCCAGATGCAAAAGCCTCCTCTGAGGGCTCTGGGAGCTCCAGGGTGGTGTGGGTGAACCAACCAGCCCCCCACCCTGCGTCATCCCTTGGGGGAACATCCCCCAGAGCCTGGAGGGGCTTTCTGCAGGGCTCTGGGAGGGATGTGGGTGACACAGAATGTCCCTGGGGCACTCCCTGCCCGGGGCAGCAGCACAGAGCTGGCTGTGCTGGCTGGGCTGAGAGGCAGCAGCAGCGTAACTCAGGGAGGATCCAGCCCGAGGGGTTGCTCCTGGTTCCTCGCAGTGGGTTGTCTCCCATTCCCTCCTGCCCCCTCCTTGCCTCCAGTGCAGGAGCTGGGCCCGTGGCGGGGCGATGCTGGTGTCTAGACAGGCTGAGCTCCAGGCTGTGCCTCGCCTCGTGTGGGCTCCGGGTCCTGCTGGGTGAGGGTGTTCCAGACGGGATCTTTGAGCCCGTCCCTATCTGGCACTCGCAGGTTTCCCTGTGTGCCCAGACGGCCATAAACCCGGCGAGAGCAAAGATCTCAAGGCGGGCTGGGGGCTGGGGCAAAGCACCGGGATTATCCAGTCTAATCAGTGGAGCAGAGGCAAGGTGTCCTTGAATCAGCCCTGTGCTCGAATCGTGCAGCCCCAGACGTGGCCAGGAGTGGGGCTGGGGCTGCCTGGGCTGTGTGTGCCTGCAGCACGTCTGCCACGCTCGCCCGGGGCAGGGATCAACTTCCTTGTGCACCACAGCTCCTGGGAATGGGGCAGGGAGCAGATCTGGGCTGGAGGGTGGCAGCCAGGGCTGGGAAGGGTCCTGCCAGCCCCAGCGACTGAGTGGTGGCCTTTATGCTCCAGAGGTGGCACTGGGGCTGGCACAGTGGTGCCAGGGCCCAGCTGTGGATAAGGGAACCACTGACTCCATGTAATGCTGGGCTCCTTCCCACCTGTGCCAGCCTGGAGTGTGGAAGGGCAGTGCCCAGCCCCATGGCGTGTACAGGTGCTTCCATGGGAAGCACTGCTGGTAAAAGGGATCTTTTCCACTCCAATCCTACCCCCATCTCTGGCTGTGGAAGGAAAGACCCTGCTGTGTCTGTGCCTTTAGGCTGGGAACTGCCTCATGCCTTGCAAGGAAGTAGGGAATACCCAGACCCCAAACTGGCTGGGGTGCTCAGCCTGCCTGGTGAGGCTGGGAGTGGCTCCCCCAAGAGCTCCCCAGTTGCTCATGGCCCTCCTGGGCTGTTTTTCAGCTCTCAGGGGGCTCCTGTGTGGCAGGAGGGCAGTGGGGGTAGAGCTGCCCCGCTGGATCCCTGCTGCCTACAGAGCAGGGGAATGGCTGGGGGCAGTGGCCTTGGAGAGGGGACAACTGTAATTTTGGGGATACAGGGGTCCTGCTGTGGGCTGGCAGGGTGAGCGGGTCTCACCCACTGCTGTGGGGGGCACAGGAGGCAGAGTATCCAGTGAAAGCCACCCCCTGCCCAGCCTCTAATGCCCTGTGGCTCATGGGGGGATTATAGGATCAAGGGCAGCTGCTGGTTTTTCCTTCCAGGAGAGCCTGTGTGTGTCCCCCACCAGCTCAGTGTGGAGGATGGAAGGTCCCTGTGGAGTCTGAGCCCAAGGTGGGTGCAGGCAGGGTCTGCCCAGGTGCAGGCAGAGCCCCACTGGGCCAGGCAGGGTCCCACCATGGGCCCAGCAGCTCTGACGGGCAGAACTAGGGCAGTGCCATGGATCAGGGCACGGTGCCATTGCTGTAGGGCTGGAATCTGCAGTCCCAGTGCCTCTGTGCCCAGCTGTGGGAGCCACCCTGCCACCAGGCCAGGGCTGGGGGCCTGAGCAGGGCTGGGGAAGGTGCTGCCAGCCCTGTCTGTGCCATCACTGGCCCTTGGCATGGCCTGGGGGAGCAAGGGGTGGCCCTTGTGCTCCAGGGATGCTGTAGTTGTTGAGAGCTGTCTTGCTGCCCATCTTCTGCATCCTCTCCCTGCAGGCAGCAATCCTGGGATGCAGAGCCTGGAATTGCTGCCTGACCCACTGCAGAGGGTTCCATGACCCGGCTGGGAACAAATGGGCTTCTCTGTCCTGAGAGCTACAGGATGCAGTGGGGGAACATCGTCCCAGCTGCTTCCCCAGGGATGCACTGGGATGTGCAGTCCTGGCTGCTCCCTCCATTCTGGGATGCCGGGAGGGAGCGTGGTCCAGGCTATCCTGAGAGGTGCTGGGATGCAGAGGGGAGTGTGGTCCAGGCTGTCCCCCCGAGCCCGGGATGCCGGGGGCGGGGGGAGCGCCATCCCGGCTGCTCCCCTGGGATGCAGGGGGGGTGTGTGCGGGGCTGGGGGAAGAGTGGTCCATCCCGCTCTCGGGGCCGCGGGTCCCCGCGGTGGGGCACAGGGGGCCGGTGCGGTGCCCCCGGGGGATGCTGAGGTNGCTGCAGGGGGGGCGCGGAGCGGCAGAGCATCCCCTCATCGTGGGGTGGGGGGGCTGTGCAAGAGGGGACTCTCTTAGGAAAGTGAGGGGTGTCTGTGCTCCAGCCCCGTGGGCAAAGTGGGGTGCGCTGTGGGGGTCAACACCCCCCGGCTCCCCCCTGCACCCCTTGCTGCTGCTGTCGAGCTTTCGGGGAGAAATGGGGGCCCCCCGAGCTGCCCCCGCCGTGTGTTTATGTGCTGTGCGCTGGTTTGTGTCCTCGGACCCCCAGCCTTGGACCCGACTCTATGCACAGGCAGAACAGTGCCTGGACGAGACCCGTCTTTTGGGGCCCTGTCTCAGCACCCCAAACCCCCGCGATGGTGCCCGGGGGCTCGGATGGGCCAGACCCCCCAATCTCTGCGTGCCGAGCTGGACCCCCGCGCTGTGCGCTCTGCTGAGGGCACGGGACGGGCTGTGATGGATGGAGCTGAGATGTCGTCTGGCGCTCCCAGCGATCCGAGACCCTTCCCGTGGCTTCGTGGCTCGTCTCGCTGCCTGAGAGCGGAGAGCCATCCTCCTCCTCCTCCTCGGCGGCGGAGAGGAAGGGCTGCGCTGCTGCACCGGGTGTCTGGCGGTGCCGGAGACGCGAGAGCCGCAGCCGCCTGCCCCGAGCCCTCAATCGCAGCTTTGTTGCGCCGCTNGGGGATGCTGAGGTGGGGGGCGGCGCGGCCCCCCCGCCCTGCTCGGTGCCAGCCCGGCATCACGTGCCGCTCGGTGGCCCCCGAGCATGCCCAGCTCCATCTGCGGCTCCGGATCCCGCTCCGGCTCGGGCTCGGGCTCGGGCTCGNTGTGTTTATGTGCTGTGCGCTGGTTTGTGTCCTCGGACCCCCAGCCTTGGACCCGACTCTATGCACAGGCAGAACAGTGCCTGGACGAGACCCGTCTTTTGGGGCCCTGTCTCAGCACCCCAAACCCCCGCGATGGTGCCCGGGGGCTCGGATGGGCCAGACCCCCCAATCTCTGCGTGCCGAGCTGGACCCCCGCGCTGTGCGCTCTGCTGAGGGCACGGGACGGGCTGTGATGGATGGAGCTGAGATGTCGTCTGGCGCTCCCAGCGATCCGAGACCCTTCCCGTGGCTTCGTGGCTCGTCTCGCTGCCTGAGAGCGGAGAGCCATCCTCCTCCTCCTCCTCGGCGGCGGAGAGGAAGGGCTGCGCTGCTGCACCGGGTGTCTGGCGGTGCCGGAGACGCGAGAGCCGCAGCCGCCTGCCCCGAGCCCTCAATCGCAGCTTTGTTGCGCCGCTGTGAGATCTGAGGAAACAGGGGGCTGATTCATCACATGATGGGGCATGTTAATACGCCACGAGTCTATTAAACCCCAGCGGAAGGGGCCGGACGGGCCGCCCTCCCCCTGGTCTCGGTGGGGATCCCGTTCATGGAGGGGTCCGGCCCCTCCATCACCTCCCTGCAGGGTCTTTGCCACCGTGGGGTGGGAGGGCTGAACCCCGTGTGCGCGGTGCCACCTGGCCCTGCCACCCCCCCCCGTGACGTGTGTCGCGGTCCCTCGGGTGCAGGGGGGCCGGTCCCCGCTCCAGATGGCCGCGGGAGCCGCTCCGTGATCCCTGGTGCGGGGAGGTGAGAGGGAAGCTGCGGCGGGCAGGGTGTGCGTGACCATCCCGGGCTGAGGAGGGGTGCAGGGGGGTGGAACGGAGGGAGCCGGGGTGGCTTTTGCTGCGGGAATCGTCCCTGAGGCAGGCGAGGCTGCGGCGCTGCGTGCGGATCCGCAGCCCGAATCGGCAGCGCTCGGTGGCTTCTCCCACTTGTGCGCGTCAGGAGCGTTTCCATCCCGCTGTGCATCCCCCTGTGCATCCCACGGCTCTTCCCGCTCTGAATCCCATTGTGCATCCCGCTCTGCATCCCCGGTTCTGAGCGCCTGGCTCGTCCCGTGGAGCGTGGCCGCGCACACGCGTGTGCTCACGGGTGCACAGGCCAGGCTCTCTGTGCGTGTGGCTGCTCCGGATCCCTCCCCTGAACCCCCCTGGCATTGCCGCGTTAGGAAGGAGAGCTCCTGTCCTGCTCCAACCTGCGCCAGTCCCTCTTGTCCCCTTCTCTCTGCTGGGAGAGGACGAGGCTTCCCAAGGGAGCTCCTTCCCTCCTCCACCTGGCACAACCATGGCTGGGGGGCACCCAGTGCTGTCACCCACCCCGAGCCACCTCCTCAGGGACCCTGAGCCAGGGTTGGGACTCCCAGAGAGGAGGCGGTCAAGGCATTAAAATTCTTGGGTGGGCAGCGCAAAGCCAGACCCCTCTGGCCAGTCTGTGTCTGCCTTGGCCACAATCTGCTGCGGGAGCAGCCCCAGCACCCCCAGCCCACGCCGGGGACCCCAGCACGTCCTGGCACCCATCCCAGTGCCATCCTGGCTGCCAGCGACCCCTCGCTCAGGGAGAGGGGCTGTGGGAAGGGGTCCCTGCCTGGGAAGGCAGGGCCTGGCACAGGGGTCCCCCAGGCAGGCACGGTGACAGGGTGACGCCTGGCACCACCGGGCTGGCGCTGGCCTTGCTGGAAACCGTGTTTTCCTGCTGAGTTCCCATAGAAACAGGCGGGAGCAGCCGCTGGGCTGGTGAGGATGAGGGAGAGAAGGGATGGGAGAGGAGGGTGAGCTCCATGGCTGGCACTGCCAGGGGGGGATGCGACTGCACCAGTGCCAACTGCTGGGAGGGCACTGGTGACCGTGACCATGACCAGTGGCTGCTCCCTGCCATGGGGAGGGGACACCAGCACGGCCCTGGCTGCAGGCTGTGGGTCACCATGCCATGGGGTGAGTGTGTGTGTGTGTGTGTGTGTGTTCACATTCCTGCTCCGCAGCCAGGCCTGGCATCGGGCACAAACGCCACCCCAGATGGGCAGCGAGGGGTTTAATCCCCCGAGGCCTTTTGAACCCGTCGCAGCCGGGCAGGGCCGTGGGTTGTTTTCTGCTCCATCTGTGCCCCCAGGAATCAGCTGGACTGGGGATTTCTCCTGCCTGGCTTTGCTGGCTGGAAGGGAAAGCGCGGTTCTGGCTCCATCACTGCTCCTCTCTCTCAGGCGTTGGTAGTAGCATCCCCCACTCCTGTTTTCCTTAGCTGGAAACATGATAATCCGCAGCAGGCAGGAATAGTGCACTGAGGAATGTGCTGTCTCCTCTTCAGCCTCGTTGCTCCCCAGGATTCACAGCTCCACACCCACCCAGGGAAGTCCCGCTCCACGGGCAGCCCCTTCCCCCTGCCCCACAGGGAAGTGGGTGCCTTGTGCCCTGCCCAAACATCCCTGTTTTCCTGGCACTGCTGGAGAGCAGCCCCCTGCATGTGGCACAGGCAGATGGAAACCTGCAGAGAGAGGGAGGGGGGATGCGTGGTATGTGTTTCCCCCTAGCCCTGCCTGCTCCTTTCACCATTCCAAGCTGGAAAATACCCTGGGAATGAGTTATCCTATGCAGGCAGGTCGGTGCCCTGTTGGTTTTCAGTGTGGATTGGGCTGGTTCTGGTTTTCCCTCAGCAGCACAGGGAGTCTGTTTGGAGCCCGGCAAGGGCTCCGGAGCAGCGGCTGCAGGGCGAGGTGGCTCCGGCCCTGGTATGCAGGGAATCAGGTTGGATGATGGCCGTGGCTGGTTGTGCCCTTAATCTGTGAATTCGCTAAAGCTCTTTAATAAAGATTCAAAGTCACCAACTTCTCAATTAAGGGATGAGGCAGCTCTTGATCCCTGTTTCTGGGTCAGGCGGAGAAAGGCCATTTAAGACCTGAGCGATTCCTTTGATGTTTCCAAGGAAGACGACTTGAATAAACACCTGGACTTGAATAAACACCTGGCCAGCGTGGGCTGTGCAGGAGGATGTGTGGCTTTGGCACCTCTGGAGCAGGGCCTGCAGCCTGGAGTCCAACCCTAGCTATTCCTGACTCATGGGCTGATTTTGGGAGAAAGTGGAACTGCTGGAGCAAGTCCAGAGGTCAGAGGTGCTCCAAGGGCTGGAGTGTCTCTGCTCTGGGCACAGGCTGGGAATGCTGGAGCTGTTCAGCCTGAAGAGACCTAAGAGCCTCTTCCAGTGCCTAAAGAGACTCCAAGAGAGCTGGAGAGGGTCTTTGGACAAGTAACAGGGACAGGGACAAGTAACTGGGAGTGACAGGACAAGGGGGGATGGCTTCCCACTGCCAAAGGGTAGAGTTAGATGGAATATTGGGAAGGAATTGTTCCCTGTGAGGGTAGGCAGGCCCTGGCACAGGTTGCCCAGAGAAGCTGTGGCTGCCCCAGCCCTGGAAGAGTTCAAGGCCAAGTTGGACAGGGCTTGGAACAACCTGGGCCTGTGAAAAGTGTCCTTGCCCATGGCAGGGGGTAGAAAAAGCTGGTCTTTAAGGTCCTTTCCAACCCAAACCATGATCCTATGAAAGTCTCTTCCCCTCTCCCTGTGGAGCATGGGTGCTCCCTGCTGTGTGGGATGCTCTAGGCAGTGCCACTAGTCTTGCAAGGTCCTGCCACTGCCACACGCTCACTGAGGGCAAGAGTGCCCTGCCCAGCCCCGTCCAGCTCTCCTGGAGCAGCCACGGAGCTCAGGAGGTTGGTTGGATCCTGTGGACTCAGCAGCGGGGTCTCCTTGGCCTGGCTGTGTGCCCATGGGTGGTCTGCACCCTGCCAGGGTCCCCCGCTCTCCAGGGTGCTTCTAACCCTCTGTTTACCTCAACAACAGCTCTTGCATGGGTGTTAATTGCAGGAGCTGGCAAGGCACTAATTAGAGGCTAATGAGACGCCTTTTGTGTGTTAGTGGCAGCTTGGTGACAGACGCCCCGCTCCAAACACCCGGGCGGGTTGGTGATATTCCATGTCCATGATCCCCCTGTGCATATTGGGGAACCCGCTGTGCCATTTTCATGATTCCCCTGTGCCATTTCCATGATCCCCGTGCCATTTCCATGATCCCCATGCCATTACCATGATCCCTCTGTGCCGTGTTGGTGATCCCCCCGTGCCATGTCCATAATCCCTCCCCATGCTGTGTCCATGATCCCCCTGGGCTGTGTCCCACTAATCCATCTCCCCGGCTGCTCCAGCCTGGCAGGCTGGGGCAGCGTGGAGGTTTCTCAGGATCCCAAAGGATCAGAGGAGCTCCCGTGCCTGTGCTGCGGGACTCAGTGGCTGTGCAGCTGCTCCGAACCCCCGAGCCCCGCCGGTGATTCCGCGGCCACCGGAGCCTTTCAGCGCAGCCCTTTGTTCTCGGAGCAGGGAGGCAGGATCCGACCGATGCGGGGCTCGGGCTGCACCTCCATCCATGCCCGGTACCATCCCATGTGCCAGCCCTTCCCATCCTCGTAGTGCCCACACCCCTGGGGGACTGGAACTGCCGACTGGGGCTTGTCCTGGCGGTGACCGAGCAGGGAGAATCCTCCTGCATCCTCCTGCTTCTTCCCACATCCTCCTGGTGCTCTGGCACCCATGTTGGTGCCGCTGGCGGCAGGGCCGTGTGTTCTGCTGAGCAGCGAGAGGCTGTTGTTCCTCTCCTCCTGCCCGCAGCCACCGGCAGCGCGGAGCTGGCGTTCCTCTCTCAGCATTCCTTACATAACGCCGCCAGCAGCTCCTGCAGCTCGCTGGCGCCGAGGCCTGAGCCTTGCACCCAGGGAAAGGCCACCGGCATCACGGGATAGGGAATAGGTGTGTGGCAGGGGGATGCCCCCATGGCACGGTGGGAGCGCCAGCTCCGGCATCCCCGGCTGGGCCGGGCAGGAGCTGCCTCTCCACGTGCAGCAGGGGCGGGAGTGTCATTGTCACCAAGAGCCGGGAATGTTGTGCCGTGGGTCGGGCTCCCGTGCATAGCTGGCGCCCGGCAGAACAGCCAGGACCAGTCTGGCAGCACCGGCCGCCTCCCAGCCCTGCTGGGCCGGTCCCGCAGCAGCCGGGAGGGTGAGCCCTGTGCTCAGCACCTCTTCCCGGGGCGCCTGGAATATGGAGCTGCTGCACGCCCGGGCGATGCGGTGGGTGCTGGGGACCGTGCTGGCTGCCAGGTGAGGATGGGGGGTGTGGGCACAGCATCCCAGGCTGGGGGAACAGCTGGGAAGTTGCACCCCACTGGCATTGCCCCCAGCAGCCTCACACCCCTGCTCTGGGCTGGGCACCCAGGAGGGTCTGGAGGGATCTGACCAGGGTGGGGGGTCCAGGACCCTTCGTGGTGGGTGCTGAGCCGTGGCTGGTGGTGGGTGATGCAGTGCTGCTGATCCACCGGGACAGGGCTGATGACAGCCAGGATTGACCGGATTCCGAGGGCTCCATAACTCAGTGGGGCTGGTGAGGACAAGCCGGGCTGCAGCTCAGTGTGGGCTCAGCACCATCATTCCCCAATGCCAGTGTCAACCCATCCTCCTCTCCTGCTCCTCCATGTCTGCCCCTCTCTACAGGAGATGAATCCCCATCCTCCCCAGCTTTGCAGGGATCTACTTCCAGCAGTGGAAAATCCCTTGTCAGTGGCAGGGTTTGACTTTTTGTGTGTCTCAGGACCTGGTGAGCAGGTGCAGGGTGAGGCCAGAGACAGCCAGACCACGCTGGAGGGAGCATGGCTGGAACTGGGCAGTTCCAGCATCCCTGACACACCGAGAGGGCATCCAGAGGTGGCTCAGCTCCTGCTTCACATCCTGCTCTTCCCTTTCACCCACGTCCTCCCAGTGTCTGGAGTCACCATCCCTTGTCCCTGTGTCCCCCATGTCCTCAGCCAGGACCCGCACATGAGGGGCTCAGCTCTGCTCCCCCTTTGCAGGGTGATTACTGGGGGGCAGGAGGAGCCCCAAATTCCCATCTCCCAGCCATCTGCTTGATGTACTGAAACTAATTTCCCAGCCTTTATTCTTCCGGAGAATTTGAAAAGGCGATTGCACCCTCGGGGCCCAGAAAGCTCAGGCAAATCAGGAGATAGAAATCAGCCCGTTTCGCCTCTGTGTGATTATTTCCGAGCCAACTGCCTGGTGCCAGCGTGCCAGATCCGGGGGGCTGGGTGGTCCCAGGGCTGGGCTGATGTTCCCTGGCTGTGCCCATCTCTGCGGGCTCTGCCACGCACAAGCGTTGGGTTGTTTTTTTTTTCCCCTCCTTTTTGTTGTTGTTTCTAAATGCCTGTTTTGTGGATGTGCAAACGCAGTGACCTTTCTCGGGGCCGCCTGGAGCTGCGGCTCCGGCTGGCAGGGGGATGAGGGATTTGGGAGCTACGTGCGAACTCCCGGGCCTCGGGGCTCCAACACTCAGCTGCAATCGTGGTGATGAGCTCCTGGAGGGGAGCAAAGAGCTCGTTTCGCGTCTCTCCCCGTGTGCCCGGAGATGCCAGGCCCTTCACCAGCCACCAGCGTTGCTGCTCCGCAGCCTGTCCCCCTCCTCCCGCGGCTCTTCCCTGCGATCTGTTATTGGGGTGACCTTGTCCCCGCTGCCGGCACGGGAGGCTCGGGGGGCAAAACGTCCCCCTGTGCCCCCGAGGGTCCCCTGGGTTGGGAGTGTGGGGTGGACACGGAGGGATGGGTGCCACTGGGAATGGGCAGGCTCCTGTCCCCGACCGCTGGCTCCCGGCCATCTGTCCCCTTCCCCAGTGTCCTTGGTGGCCTCTCCGGCTGTGGACAGGCCTGCACTGGCCCACCACAGATAACGAGGAGCCAGCAGGAATGTTATTTATGTGGTTAAAGTTCACCTGCCCTTAGGAGCTGTCCTGACACAGGCTCGCAGGGCTTTGGGTGACCAAAAGCAGGGCTGTCCTGTCCCTGGGGTGACAGGGTGGCCCCTGTCCAGGTGCCACCAAGCTCTGGCTCTGGTGGGAGCAGGCTCAGGCTCCCAGGAGGATCTTCGTGGCCAGCAGAGCAGCACAGACCCCAATTCCCATTCCCATGGGAGCATCCAGTGTCCAGGGGGAGGGTGGTGGGATGGGGATGCTCTTCACCGAGGCAGAGCCACCGTCCATGGTTTTGGGGTGCAGGGGAAGGTCGGTGCTCCTGGATGCCCCAGGGGAGAGGCAGGGCAGCGGCTGGGAGCAGGATGCTTTAAATAGGGAAACTGAGGCACGGAGCCAGCCCAGTGGGAATTAGAGCCCATGACCTCCTGTGCCTCCCTCTGGCGCGTCCCATCCCGGCTCCAGAGAGCTCCTGGGGTTTCGGGTGTGTGTGTGTGTGTGCCTGTGCACACGTGCACTCCCTGGCACCCAACAGCCCCATTTCCTGATCGGGTTTGGGTGTTGCCATCACATAATTAGTCGGTAATTGCTCTCTAATGAGACAGCAATCCTGCGGCACGTCTGCACTTCAAAGGGCTTCCTCTGCCCCGAGCTGCTCCCCGCAGCCCCCCAGGGTCGCCCCCCGAGCCCCGGCCCCCTCCGCGGAGTGCTGGGCGGGTGGGTGGGTGGGTGCAGTGGGGTCTGTGTTGGCTCCTGGGAGCGGGATGCAGAGATCTGGGGCGGGATGTCCGGAGAGGGGTCTCCTCTGCGCTTGTCCCCTCCCAGCCGGTGGCACTGGGGGCACTGGGCTGTGGCGTGTCCCCGCAGTGCCCGCGCCAGCCTGGCAGCTTGCCCCAGCTCCTCTCAGCGCTGCCTTTCACTCCCTCCTGGCACCCGCCCCGCTGCCTCCGGGGCCCTTTGGGGATTTCCTCTGCCTCGCCCCCGCTTGTCCTCGCTGGCACAGCCACCCCTCTGGCACCGCCACCCCTCTGGCAGGGTCCCGTTTTCTGACCCGTGGCCACCGTGCCCTCCTCCCGCAGCGCCCCAGGGGAAAAGCCACCCTCTCCCCGACCCCGTGTCCCCCCAGTGCCACCGAGTGGGTGTCCCGCTCCTCTCCCTTCCTCCCACCCTCCGATCCTGTCAAACCTCCTCCACCCCGCAGCGGAACAGCGAGTGCCGGGTATTTATAGCCTGGCACGGATGCTGGGAGGCAAACACGCGTGGAGGGGGGTGTTTTGGTCTTTTTTCCCCTTAATCCTCTTATTTTAAAGGCCAGGCTGGCTCCACCGAGGGTGGGGGTGCCCACACATTGGCAGATCCTGTGTGGAAATCCTGGGAACGGGACCGAGGGTACCAGCCTACCCCATCCCGTGTAACAGCGAGTTCGGGCGGGAGGGAGAAGGGGACGGGCACCAGGGCACAACCCCTCTTTTGGGGTGAGCCCAGGAGCTGCTCTGCCCATCCCGGGGTGGGTTTCCATCCTCCTGCCCTGGGATGTGCCCCGTGTCGCCCCACGGTGGATGCTCAGCCCCCGTTCCCGGTTCCCGCAGCGCAGGCGGGTGACGCAGGGAGAGGCAGAGAGGAGGAGGAGGACAAGAAGGGAGGAGGAAGGCTCAGGTGTGTGTGCCAGCCCCGGGTGAAGTCCACGTGCCCCCTGCTCGCTCCCGGGGGTTTGTTTTCCTCGGCAGAGCTCTCCTTTCAGCTCGGCTGAGCAGCAATGATTAGCGATTCCAGTTTTTATAGAGAGCCTGATGCAGCCGGGCTGTGGGTGCTCCCCCCGTGCTGTCAGGGTTCCCCCGACAAATTATTTGCTCTGCTGTGCGTTTTTTAGTGGGTTTTGTTTTGTTTCATTTAATTTTTCCCTTTTTTTGTCTGAGTCAATTGGTTTGTCTGATTTGGAAACAAGCAGCGGTGAACGTGATGAATGTTTTAAAGCTCAAAAAAAGTGAGAGGTTGCAGGGAGGGTGCCTTGGGGGGGTGTTTGGGGAGTGTTGCACCCCTCAGCCTTGGGGTGCGGGGCTGGAGGAAGGGTCTGTGGTATCCGAGAGGCTCCCTGGACCCTTATCTTATCCCTGGCCTTATCACCAGACATGCTTGTGCTGCAGATAAGCAGGACCTTGGGTTCAGGCTCGGGTTTTCGGGAGGGGAATGCTGTCTGTCCCAGTGCTGGGGCACCGTGGGCAGCAAGGCTGTGCTGGGGGGTCTGAACCCCCCCCTCAGGTGTGGGGGGTTCCTCTGTGGCTCCCCAAAACCTCAGTGTGTGAGGGTGGGAGCACAGAGCAGCCCCTCCTGCAGCCTCCCAGCTCCCATGGGCAGGTGGGGGAGAGATCTTTCCTTGCATGGATGGTGCAGGAACTGTGTCAGGTTTAGCCCCATCCCTTCTTCTCTTTAAAGCAAAAGAAATTGAGGAAAAATCCATTTTTGGGCCAATTTGATGACTGTGGGCTCGTCTAGATGCTTAAGTGATGGATTCAGAATGCCAGAGGAGGAGCCACAGCTTCTCCCTAGTCCCCAAAATCTCACTCAGTGCCTGGACCATGCCGGAGGTCTCTGCTCTCTGCCCAGAGATTAATAGTTTGCTGGAAGAAGATGATTTTGGTTGCTGTGGGGCCACGTTGGTGTGGCTGGAGGAGCTGGAAAGGGGGAATGTTTATGCCCAAGCACTGCCCAGTGCTCACAGGGCACGGTGGGTGCTGTCCCAGGGGGCCAAAGTCCCTTGGGGTGGCCCTAGGGAGGAAATCCCTGCCCGAGGCCGTCTCATCCTCCTCATCCCCGGTCAATCTGGCCTCTTCAATGGCAAATTTGCTCTTCCAAAGTAGCTTTGCAGGATGCTGGGGGTCAGGGTGCTGCTGCCCAGGCTGGACCCACCATGTGGGTGCCTGTATGGGAAGGGTCCCCATGCCCTGTGCCCGTGTCCGTGGGGGCTCTGGGGACAGGTGGGCACCCTGCCCAGGGAGGAAGAGATGGCAGAGGGTGCCCCAGAAGCTCCTGCAGTGCCTCCCCGTGATCAGGCAGGGCTGGGAGCTCGGGAGGCAGGTGGCTGGGCCGATGCTGCTGCTCGTAAACAGGCTGGGATTGTTTGTGCGCCCCAGGGCCGCTTGTGCAACCGGGGCGGGGAGCTGGGAGCTGGCTCCGAGCACTGCGGGGCTCCCTGAACCCCACATGGAGACTCCTTGGCCGGATCCAGCCCCAGGAGCACAGGGAACATGAGCTGCCCTTCTCAACTCTGAGCTCCATAGCGTGGAGATGCCACGTGCACATGGAGAGGACCCCATAGATGTGCCCACCGGGACCCTCTCCCCGCCATGGAGCAGCTTCACCCCGAGCTCAAAGAGCAGTTCTGGGACTCCGCTTTCCCATGGGCAATGCCTGGGACCATCCCTGTGTCCCTGAGCAGGGAACACCACACGGCCCTGCTCGCTCCCTGGGCTGGAGCCGGGGTGCAGCAACAGAGCCCAGCCTTCCTCATGGTATGTGGCCACCCCGGTTCTGGGCTGAGCCAGGAGAACTGGGAAAAACAGGGCAGGGTTTTGTCATTATGGAGTGTTTTGACCTGCTGGAGGAAGAGCGGGAAGTCCTTCCACACAAGGAAGTCCCGCGGTGGCACAAGGAAGTGCGGTGGTGGCACGGTGTGGCCACGTCCTGGCTCTCAGCCACGGTGTCCCTGGTGAGCAGAGGGTCCCTCTGGGTGGGAAGGGGCACCCACCACCCTGGTCGTGCCCGTGGCATCGCTGCCCATCACTGCTGGGTGAGGGGGGAGTTCTCCACGGGTGTCCCATCAGCTGATCCAGGCTGGTGCTGAGTCCCTCCCACCTATTCTGTGAGCTTAAAAACTGCGCTATTTGCTTTTCCCACATGGCTCATTTATTCCCCCATTGCCAGGAAGGCGGTGCCCGTCCCGTGCCCACCAGTGGGCCCCTTCCCCTTTCCCAAAGCACAGAGCCCGCTCCCTCTGCCTGGAGCACACCATGGAGTTAAAATACACCTGAAGCACGACCCGAATTAGCGTCAGGCTTCACCTTGAGCCGGTGCCAGCACAAGGCGGGCCAGGACGGGTGGCAGGGGGCTCGGGCAGCGCTGCCATCCCCACCGGAGCGCTGGCAGCGCCTGGCGTGGCCGGGAGCAGCGGGAGTGGCGTGAGAGGCAGCGCACACGGGGGTGTGTGTGTGTTTATATAGGAAGGAGCCAACCTACAGGTTCAGATTTCAGCCCTCGCTTATCAGCCGGGCTGTTCCTGCCGCGCTCGGACGTGGCGGATCCCGGAGGCGACCGGCGCTTCTCCCCGTTCCTTCCCCACCAGTCCCGGGGCTCTGAGCTTGGCACCGACCCCCTGCCCGACCCACGGCAGCTCCGGGGAGCAGGTAGGCAGGCTGAGCCAGCTCTGGGTGCTCCGTCCTCGCAGCCCGGCCCGTGGTGGGATAAAGGAAGGGGGTGAAGGGATGGACGGAGAGTCTGAGGGCTGGAGGGGCTGGAGGGGTTTGTGCTGTGCTGGGGCAGCCAAGGGTTGGGTTTTGGAGCCCCTCGCCGGGGCAAGGGCTCGTGGGGAGGGAACACAGCCCTGGATGCCAGCACGGGAGGGGCATTTCCACCATTCCCATGGGCAGGTGGCACGTCACACCGGACATGGGCACGGCCATGGTGCGCGGGAAAGGCTGGCTGTGCTCTGCCAGGGGTTAAACTCTTGGCAGGAGCTAAAGGGAAGGTGTGGCAGCACGATAAGGCTGGCAGAGCCGGGAATGGGGCAGAGGCAGTGTCTGCACAGGGCTCTGCTTCCAGCCGGGATGCCGGAGGGATCCTGCCCACCCTGAGGGCCGTGGCTGGGCGGTTCTCGCTGTGCCCTGTGCCAGGGGCTGGCTCTGAAACCTGGGGGAGCTGCTGGCCCTGTCCTTAGGGGGCCGGCTGGGAATCTCCTGGAGATTCCAGCTGTGATCGTCAGGAAGTGCTGCTTAAAATCACCTCTCAGGGGAGAGGCACAGCTGTGTCACCTGCTTTGTTCGGTTTAAGAAAGACTCTTTTAGTGCCCCTCCCCTGTGATACCCTGCTGTACCCTCTCGTTTCCATCCCATTGTCCCCAACCATCTCCAGGGATGCCCAGCAGGTGGGAATGAGCTCCCCACTGCTCTCCAGTGCTGACAGGGTGGTGGGTTTGAGGCCCAGCCTAATCTTGGCACCATCCTGTTCCCTCCTCCTCTACTGCTCCGTCGATGGTGGGTGAAGAACTGGGCTCCCTCCTCCCAGCAGCGTAACTGGGAATCGAGAGAACATAGAAAGGAATGTGATCACAAACCTCAACCCCTTAAGAAACCAGTCAGTGGGAAAGCATCCTTGGGGGGCCCTGTGAGCATGCTTGGGGGATCCCGTGAGCATCCTTGGGGGAATCCCATGAGCATCCTTGGGGGGCTATGTGAGCATCCATGGGGGGATCCCATGAGCATCCTTGGGGGATCCCGTGAGCATCCTTGGGGGGCCCCGTGAGCATCCATGGGGGGATCCCATGAGCATCCTTGGGGGATCCTGTGAGCATCCCAAGGGGCTCATCCGGGCTGCACCACCGCCAGCAAAGGCATCACCACGGGCTCTCTCCAGGCTGGGAGGGCCTTCTCCAGTGCCATCCCAGCTCAGCAATCCCGTCCTTCCAGCTTCCCTCCCCAGGCACAGCGGATCCCGAGGGCCGCAGCTCCCGCGGGGCGCAGGGAGGGCTGGGACCACGTTTATTTACATGATGCTGGGGGAGAAGGAAGGGGGAACTGGCAACAGGCTGCTTGCAAATGGGATTTCTGGGAAGTGGAAGGCTGGCGCGCGTTCAGCCTGGAACTGTCCTGATTTCCAATTGGAAACATCCCACGGTGACTAAACTTCATTCAGGGGATGATCTCGTTCTGCGGAGCCGGCGCCGCGCTGCTGAACCCGCCTGTGGCGCTGCGGGGGTGGCTGTGGGAGGGGGACAAGGGACACGGGGAGGGCTGTTTGGTGTCACAGGGGTGTGTCCTGTCCCCACGCTGACTTTGAGCCACGCCGGGAGACTCTGAGGGCCCGGTTGGGTGGGTGCAGGAGGTTCTGAGCTCCCTCTGCTTTTCCCCCAGCAGATTCCTTGCGTTTCCCCCGCAGCTGCTCCCTGAGGCTGCTCTCGGCTTTGTGCGCTAATGAGGACGCTGTTGGGAACGAGCAGTGATTCACCGGGAAGCTGTTCCCATCAGTCCCAGGCACGGTGCTGCCACACCAGGGTGTGGTGGGCTGGGCTGGAGGTGGCAGTAAATCGGGGCTGTCCCGTCCGAGGGCAGAGAGGGAACTGCTGAGGTCCCCCCTGGGATGCTCCGTGCTGGGATAGCACCACTATTAGAGCCAGAGGAAAGCTCGTCAAATGCAGTGGCTCCTGAGCCTGATCCTGGGATCTGGAGGGGCCTGTGCTTGTTTGCTTTGGGCTGTTTGCTTAGGCACAAACCTCTTGTTCGTGGGACTTTTGGTTCCTGCTGTGTTTGTACACAGAGGCCGGTGTGATGGGCATGTGCCCGGGTCACTCGGGGACTGGGGGCTGCTGGTGCCGGAGCAGGAGGAACTAGAGGCATCCACAGGTGTGGGCTCAGCTCCTGGGATATGCCGTGGGCACCCGGGAGGAATTTTGGCTGCTCCACACATTCACTGGCACCCACACCGCAGTCACGGGCTGCTCCCGGGGCCGTGGGACACACTGCAGATGGATGTGGGGTCGGAGAGCCGTGGCCAGCCCTGAGCTGTCCCCGATCCGGTGCTCGCCCCGTCCTTGGGAGCTGTTTGGTGCAAAGCACTTGCACAACCCCGACCGTGCGTGTTGCATCACAGCCGGTTACAAAGTGTTCCGAGCCCCGTGGAGGTACAGGAGCAAATCTAAAAATGGAGAGTTTCCCCATCCACCAGCATCACACCCAGGCAGACACAAGGGACGTGTGGCATTGCACCAGGAAGGCAACTGGGACGCTCGTCATGCTGGGGAGGGTGACAGGCTGCCCACAGTGACAACCTGCGGCTGGGCCGGGCTTGCCATGGCACAGGAGTGGAGCTGCTCCTGCATCCCCTGTGGGCACAGGTGGCCCTGCTGGGCCATCCCAGCCTCGGCACCCTTCCTGCGATCCGTGAGCCTCTCTGCAGGGCCCGGAGCACGCCGCTGGCACCCACCCAGCCCCCGGCTCCGGCAGGTGTGGGGCTCCGGGCCGGCTATGCCAGGAATGTGCCGAATGCGTCGGGACTTGACTGCAGGAGGTCGGGGCGCAGAGCCCTGTGATGAATCACTTGGAGGGCTGGCAGCGGTGCAGCTCCTGGGCTGGGGCAGAGCCAGAGCAGCCCAACCTCCTGATCCAGAGCTGTCCCCATCCCAAACACCCTTGGGAAGCGGGATCCCGTGGTGGCAGCAGGGACATGGGCTGGCGGTGTCTGTGCCCGTGTCGTGCCCCCCATGCCCTGAGGTGCCACTCTTGCGACTTTAGTTTTAATCTGTCTGAGATGCCTGTGGGAGATTTGACAGTGGAAAATTGGGAATTTAGACAAAAGCAATTAGGAAGTGGCACAACCTACTGTGGCTGATGGAGCCCAGGCTGGGGGTCATCCCACACCCTATCCTGGTGGGCTTAGCGTGGGAATAGCAATGCCTAGTATTGTAGAGCCCTGGGACTCACTGCTGGGAGCAGGGAGATGCTTAATTTTATCAGTCTGGTCCAGACCCTGTGCCCTCTGAGTGCTCCCAGTTCAGGGTGTTTGCCAGGAGCTGGTGGCTTCGTGTCCCACATGGGGGATGGAAATTCCAAAAGCTGTGCCCGATGCATGGCCCATCAGGGACACAGGGAGCTGAGTCCCACAGCCAGTGAGTCTTATCAGCTACTGTGTCCACGGCTCGATCCCCTCTGTGGTTTTTTAGCCATTTGATGGGGGTTTACCATGATTGAAACCATCCCGCAGCCGCCCTCTGCTCTCCAGCCACACGGGGTGGTGCCGTGCAGATGTTTGTCCAAGGCTATTTATGATCATTCCAGCCTGGACGCCCCCGGCGCTGCAGCTGGGGCTGGAGAAGGCGAAATTCCCTGTGTGTCCGTGTCGGAAAGCAGAAGCTGGGCCGTGGCGCCGGCGCTGTGAGTACTCCAGACCCATGGGAGCTGGGACAGGGACAAGGACTGAGCCCCTCTCTGTGTTCGCA
The DNA here is from genome assembly GCA_013396655.1 of Campylorhamphus procurvoides. Classification (NCBI taxonomy): domain Eukaryota; kingdom Metazoa; phylum Chordata; class Aves; order Passeriformes; family Dendrocolaptidae; genus Campylorhamphus; species Campylorhamphus procurvoides. The sequence continues at coordinate 269,337 of WBMV01001462.1, forward strand.
GGGAGATGCGCTGGCTGCCCTGGGCTGGCCAAGCTGGTGGGACCCGGCATGGGATGCTCCTGGGAGCTGGTGACATCATGTGGTTTTGGGGCAGCGGGGATAAGGGCTTGGTTTCCCCGGGGCTGTGCAGGGACAGAGCAGGGACAGAGCAGGGCTGCGCCGGCGATGGCGCAGCCGGAGGTTAATCATTCAACCCCTTGGCAGGTTGGGTAACGCAGCCAGCGGCGGGGGGGTGACAGGGACATCTGTCCACCCGCTGCCCAGACCTCAGGCACAGGAACAGCGCCTGTGCTCGTCCTCCAGCGCCGGGTGCCCGTGCCCCGTCTCCATGGGGATGCGGCGGCGGTGATGTGGACAGAGCCGTGGGTACCGCAGCGTTCGGGAGAGCCCGGCAGCGGGGGCTGGCAGCTCCGTGTGCCGGCTGAGAGGGAGCTGAGCTGGCCCCCGGCACAGCCGAGGGAGCCAAGAGCTGCAGCTGGGTTGTAAACACGCTCGGCTAAAGTTACAGCCATTGATGTTCCTTGGAAAAGCTGAGTGAAGGGACAGAGAGCCCTCCGAACTGAGTTCCTGCCCCGCACTGAGGGCTGGATGTGCCTCCTGCCTCCGTGGGCAGCTGGGAGGAGCAGCCCCCTGCCCTCTGCCCCCTCCCCGGGGGGCTCAGCCCCTCGGGATGAGCGCTGCCAGTTGTCCCTGAGGGTGGGGACAGCGAGGTCTCCTGCAGCTCCCACCGGGATGCGAGGCAGGATGCGGCCCTTGGGGCTGCCCAGGAACACGCGGGGCTGTTCCCACAGCTCCTGCTGCCGAGGGAGCGAGCCGGGGGTGTCTGGAGACAGGGCACTGCAGGGCCGTGGGGGTGTGGAGCCCCTTGGAAGCCCCTTTTCATTCCCAGCCCGTTGTCCTGCAGTGACCTGCCATGTCATGGTGCCGTTAAAGGCGCTTTCAACGGGAGCAAAGGATGCCTCCCGGTGCTCATCCCGCACAGCACGGAGCCGAGGGGGTTAAGGCTGCCGGCAGCTGCCGGGGCTGTTAATGATTGATACCAATGACGGTCTCCATGGGCTTGGAAGGAAAATCATCTACCCCGGCCGGCTGCGGGAGAGACACCGGCTTGGCAAGCGGCGTGGACAGAGGGGACGTGCGGTGGCACCGGTGAGTGTTTGTGTTTGTGCGTGCGGTGTCATCACGGAGCCTGGGCATGGCACAGACAGCCTGGGCATGGCACACAGAGCCTGGGCATGGCACACGAGGGCTATTGTCTGTGGCCAGGAGCAGCCGGTGCCCCAAGGGCAGCCGGCGAGGTGACTGGCACAGCTGAGCACGCCAGGGAGGGCACGTCGGGCTATGGGTGTGATTATCCTGTGCGATGGGTCACGAAGGTGCTGAGGATTTGTCCCAGCAGGATTTTCCCAGCGCCGATGCTGTAATCCCTGCTCCTGACCTGACCTGGCCGGGGAGGAGTTGGGCCCGCGTTTGTTTGATGCCTCGTGCCAGGGATTGCTCGGGACAGGTATTCCTGCCGCTGGAAGTGGTTTCTTAAAGAGCTTAGTGAGAGTTTAAACCCTCCAGGTGCGGGTCCAGGTGGCAGCTCGGAGGCTGCGTCAGTGAGAGCCTGGTGATCCCAGGCACAGGAGGCTGGGGCTCTGTCCCCAGGAAGGGACAATAGAGAGACTTGGTTAAAGCAGTGCCACACACTCAGTGCTGTCAGGGCCCGGACTGTCACCCGCTCTGCTCCGGATCCTGGGCCACACCAATACAGGGCTGTCACCCTCCCAAACGTCACCCCATGGATCTGGGATGCTGCGCCTGCTCCAGCTCTCCCATCTCCGACAGCAGCGTGTTTTGGCCGGCCGCCCCCGTGGGCCGTGCCTGGGATGGAGCCGGGGTTTCCAGGGAGATAAAATACAAACTCCCGGTGCTTTTTGTGCTTTCCCCCGACCCCAGCTGGCGCGGGAGCGGGGGACTCGCCCTCCCCGCCGCCGGCCACGCCGGCTGCCAGCAGCGCTTTGTTCTCTGGAAATCCCCTGCTCCCGGCCATCCCTCTCTGCCATGGCCAGGACATCGGGAGCTTCTCCTGCTCTCCCTCCCCACGCACCCTGGCCGGCCGGGATGGCTCTGTGTGATGGTGGTGACATCACACGCGGGCTGTGGGTGCTCAGGAGCTGCCACCTGCCCTTGCCAAGGACTTTGCCCGGCTTGGCAAGCCCGGCACAGCAGCCCTGCTGCTTCCCAGTGGATCCAGCTCAGGCTTTTCCACCTTCCTTCCCAGCACAGCTCCCACGGGAACTCAGAGGGGGGATGACGAGCTGATGGCCAGAGTGTGCTTGATGGTGGTCCTGTGCTGGTGTTTGGGGTCTTGGTGGTCCTGTGCTGGTGTTTGGGGTCTGGGGGGCGCACAGCCCCCCATGGCCAGGTGTCTCTGTTCAAAGCCTCGAGGTGCTTTGGCAAATGGCTCTAAAAGCAGCAAGGGGAGGATGTGACATTGGGGATGCAGGCACAGCACAGGATGGGCCATTGTTGTTGCTGCAGTGACTTCTGAGTAGGGTCAATGGTGACACCTGGGATGTGGCAGCAGAAGGAAGGGGGGCTTGGCCACCACAGCCCTTGTTTTGGCTCTGAGAAGGCTTTTGCCAGCCTTGGTTGTGGCCAGTGAGCCAGGGTGGTTCCTGCCTGGGGACTGTGGTGACAGCTCATGGGTGCAGTTTGTCATGAGGGTGAGGTGGCAGTGGGGACAGAGCACTTGAACTGGCACCCTCTCTCTTTGGACTAGTTTGTCACCCTTGATTTTGGGGCTGCTTCACAGCAGCACAAGCACAGACGAGGGCAGGAGGCCACATTAACCTCCCTCAGCCTCCCTGTTCCCATTCCAGCAGCAGCCATAGTGGAGGTGGCACTGTGGTTGGGGACAGGGACACCCTGGCACAGCATGGGCACAGGAGGCTGTGCTGATGGGTTAGCTGAAGTGGTTTTGTTATCCAGGAGGGCTGTGCTGCCCCTGGCCCCCAGCCCTGATGGATGCAGGGCTGGAAATGCTGGCTCAGCTGGATGGTGGGGCCGGGATTAGGGCAGGGATGAGGCTGAGGAGCAGATCCGGCTGCTGGGCCCTGCCGTGCCAGGATGGGAACCTCAGTGGCAGCTGGTTTTTGAGCACCCACAGGGCACTTTATTCCCAGATTGTGCTGCATATCCACAGGCTGCACCCCCGTGTTGAGTGGGATGGACCTGGGCTGGGGGGGATCCCCTTTATTAGTGCATTATAATCTGTTTGTTCCCACCCTGGGCTCCTCTTGCGAGTTGGGATTTGGCAGTTTGCACTTGCTCATCCAAGGGTGAATTCTCCCTGCCAACCCCTCAGAGGGACTGTGGGTGACAGGGTGACCCTGCATGTCCTCCCATGGGTGCTGAGTGCTGCAGTTAATGGGGAGAGAAGGATTTTCAAGGGCTGTGGTTGCAGGAGAGGGATGTAGCTTGGGAGGAGAGGGAGAGGTGAAGAAAGGGCTAGAAAAACAGAGGAGGGAGGCCAATGTGCAGGGCGTGTTTGGCTGGTGGCCACACAAGCCCCTTCCTTGGGAGCTGCCTGGATGCTGGGAACACGGGTAAAACCTTTGGATGAGGGTTTTCATTATCATTTCGGGGGGGTTGGCTCACTGCCTCGTCCTGTCCCTTCCCACCCCACCCCAGTGTGACAGACCCCAGCAGCCCCACATCTGAGACCCCTCCACCCTTGCCCACCCCAAGCAAGGGGCTGGGGCAGCGGGGGCAGCGAGGCTTCTGCTGGAGCTGGAACTGGGATTGGGGCGTGGGAGGACACGGCAATTGGATCCCAGTGGCTCAGGGCCAGCCTGGGAGCTGGAGGGAGGATGTTGGCCTGGGGTGAGGCTCCGATGGAGCTCCACAGCTCCAGCATCACACCCTGGGCAGGGCTGGTCGGGTCCCCACAGCCCCCCTGCTCCGCTCTGGATTTAGAGCTTGGCAGGTTCCCGTGGTGAGCCTGCACCTCCCCTCTTCCCACTGCCAGATAAGAGCCAGGAGAGGAGCCCTGACCCCTGGAGTGGGAATGGTTCCCATTAGCTGATGTTGGCCACACACTGGGGGCCTGGGTGGGCTGCAGGGCTGCCTCCAGCCAGCTGAGCCAGTCATGTTGCCTGTGCTCTTGGAGGGGACCAGGAGCTTTTCCCAGATGCACCCCAAATTCCCCACGAGGAGGGGTCCTGTCATACCAGCTGGGAATCGAGCAGGAGGAGCAGGACTGGCATCACCTGCAGGGCTTTGCCTCATGACAGGGTGTGTTGAGGGGCCACTTCTCTCCTCACCCACTTCCCCAGAGCACTCTGGATGCACCAAGCCCTGGCGTGGGCTGGTGCCAGGAAATAGGTCCCGCCTGTCACCTGCTGGGGAACAGGATGCTGTGGGTGGGGGGTGACACCCAGACTGTGCCGGTGGCTCTGGGGGCCTTTGGGGACAAGGGGGTGGCACCCACAGTGCTGGTGGCTCTGGGATCCTTGGGGACCCGCCCCAGGCATTGTTTGTGGTTTGAAGATCTGGAAAGCTGTGACCTTGATGGGCTGTGGGATGGTGAGGGAAGCCAGGGGGGCTGTCCTTCTGCTCCCAACAAACTCCAGCTTTGGGGAAGGGGAAGAACAGCAGTATGGAGTGAGTTTTGTTCCTGAGTTGTTGCATTTATTCCCTTTTCTTGCTCCACATCTTTATGGAAAAGCAAGAGGAGGTTTAGAGGAGTTTTCTTTGTTGTTTACCCTGAGGGAGAGCACAAGCTCTTCTCCCCCTTGGCTCTCTTGGGAGGTCTGGGAGTGCCCCCCCACCCCAGCCCAGGCTGTTTTTTGGAGCCCTGAAGCGTGTCCAGTCCATCGGCCATGGGCTTGCCGTGTCCCTGCCCACTAATGACTGTGAAATAGCCCAGCTGGTGCCGGGAGCACCGCGCCTGCTCCACGCTGGGAAACCGGGGCTGAACCCGGCTTAAAGGCTGCTGAGCCCGGCACAGCCCCCCTGTGACACTGAACTGGGGTGACAGAGCGTGAAACCCCAACACTGGGGGGCACAGAGCCTCCAGTGCAGCCACAGGTGGGTGCTGTGGCTCCTCTCCTGCTCCTGCCCCACTGTCCCCTGCGATTGCTATCCCAGAAAGGGGACACACCTCACCTGGCACGTCGCTTTCCACTGCGGTGGCCACGCCACCAGGTGAGCATTGGCTTTGTCACACTGGGGAGCTGGCACGTCCCCGTGGCTGTTGGAGGACCTTGACCCCGGATCGTTGGCTGTGGCAGGAGGTGGTGATGGAGGAGCAAGTGAGTCACTGTGTGGGGGGACATGGGAATGCAGGGATGTGGGGACATGGGGACAACCAGCACTGGGGTTTTGCCAGCGGTGTGGTCACTGGCACAAGGCTGATGCTGCCCTTGGGCATTGTGGTGGTGGTTTCTCCGTGGATGTGTTGTGCCCTGTGCCAGCAAGGAGAGCAGCGATGGCACCACACGGCAACTCCATGCCCGAGGTGTCCTAAAAAAGGTGGATTTAGTTTGGGAGCAGTGATGCAGCAGCACTGGCACATGCTGGGGACGTGGTTCCTGTCCGTGGTTGCTCCTCACTGCCCTCCCAGCTAGCCAGGACCACTGGTGCCAGCTGAGGGGCAGCGGGGGCATCTCTGAGCCAGGCACTGGTGCTGAGCTCGCCCCAGTAGCGTGTAATTCAGGCCACTGGTTTTTGGGAGGAACAGGTGGATGATGGGATGGCTGGAGAGGCAGGGTGGGCCGTGTCCTGCGGTGGTCCCGGGGTGCTGTGGGAGCAGGATGGAAGCCCGGGCGCCTTCCCGTGCTCCGCTTCCTTCTTTGGAGGTTTCTTTGAAATGCCAGAGCCGCCTCCCTCCCTCCCTCCTTCCCTCCCTCCCAAGGATTACACCAGCCCTGATGGATTTGGATTCTCTTCCCAAAGTCCAGACAGAGTGTGGGTCGCCCCGAATCCTGCTGCTCCCCACTCTGAACCTGCTGGGCTGTGAAGGGCTCTCCAGAATTTGGGGGTGCTGATGCCCTGCAGGGTCTGTGCTCCCCATTGCGGGGTTGGTCGGTGCTTGTGCCCATCCTGCTCCCGAGGATTTTCTCTCGGCGTGACCTGGGGAAGGAATAGCGGCGAAGGGGGGGGACACACAGGGATGATTTGGGGACAGAAGCAGGGGGGAGNCTCTGCGCGGGGACGCGAGCTGTCTGTCCCCGCTGTCGCCTGCCCTCCGCCTGCCGCACACCGGGGCTGCCCAGCCCCGGCGCCACCGGAGCCACCGGAGCTCCGCCGCCACCACCGGGAGACGCCGATGCCACGCGGGGGGCACTGGGGCAACTGGGAGAGGACAAGCGGAGCCTTCGCCCGCCTCCCGCATCCCTGTGCCCAGCCGGGGTGCCCCGCTGGCAGGTGGCATCCCCCCGCAGCCTGGTGGCACCCGTGGGTGGCCGTGCCCGCCGTNNTGCCCGCCGTGGCCATGCCGGGAGCCGGGAGCTGGCGCTGAGCCCCTGGCACGATGCTGAAGTTTCGGGCGGACCGGAGGGTGAGGTAGGAGCTCGGGGTGGGCTGCGGGGGACCCGGGGGACCCGCGGGCAGGCGGCGGTGGGGGACCCTCAGCCCGGGCAGTGGCTGCTGCATTGCAGTGCTTGGGAGGCGATGGGAACCCGGGAGTTTCTGGAGCGGGGTCAGCCCAGGGAGCTGCTGCCGGACGGTGGTTTAAGGAGGTTATTTCGGCTGGTTTTGGGGTCTTGCCGTGTCAGAGGGTGGGGGCACACTTGAGGTGGGGGGAGGCACCGGGGGGGGTGGCAGGAGAAGCCACGGGGGCTGCAAAGGGTGGGTGTCCTGGGCTTGGCGGCAGCGAAGGGAGAGTCCAGCCTGCGGGAAGAGAGACCTGCTGCGGAGCTGGGATGGGGGCACCCCCCGGCTGGGGTTCAGGCACGTTGGTGGGTCCTGGCAGCACCCACTTCCCACATCTGGCGCTTTTGTTGTGCTGCTCACTTGACATTTGCGCCCTCCCCATGTGTCAGCATCATGGGGGGGCCTGAGACCTGCCCCAGTACCCGTGACTTGAACCTCTCCAAAGTCACTGCCGGGGAAAAAGGGTCTGGGAGCAGCTCGAGCCCCAGTGGCAGAATCCCCTCGGCTGCTGTCGGAGTGTGGGCTGGGCAGGATAACTCGTGTCCATCCTGGCACAGACAGGCTGGGCAAAGAGGGGGTTCTGGGCAGTGACCCTTCCTCGTTGGGGGTGCACACACATTCTCCAGGTTTTTAAGGTGCCCCCGAGTGTAGGGAGTGCTGGCAGAGGAGATCAGATCTGTGGCATGGCACAGGATGAGATCTGCAAGGGGGAGCAGCTCAGCAGTGCTTTTTTGGGTAGTAAGTGGTTAATGTCTTCAGAGCCTGGCAGGAGCCCAGGTTGGGGTGAAGCTCTGGATGGGATGGTCTTGGCAGCTGCGTTTTCTTGCTCAAACTTCCCCTGTTTTGCTGACATGCAGGAGTTTGGTGCCGTGCTGGGCTGCTGGGGAGGGGGGGTACCTGTGTCCTGGTGCCCAGCAGCTTTGGGAAGGAGGGATGTCATGGGAATGGGATCCAGTTCAAACTTCCCTGGAGCCCTGAACCTGTGGGTAAACCTCATCCCTTCCTCCTGGCACAGCTACTGAGGACCCTGGATAGCAGCGTGGGAGGGGGTTCCCCGGGTGGAGCAGCGAAGTGCTGGGGTACCCAACAATACCAGCTGTGTGGGATGGGCATGGACATGGCACAAGGTGCCAGCTGAGCTTGGCAGGAGCCCTGTCTCCCTTCTCCTGGGATTGCCAGGGTTCCCTGCACTGCTGGCACAGCCACTTTTAGCTGTACCCAGCATCACCAAACCAGCAACAACTTGTGTTGGGGGTCCTGTGCTGGTGTTTGGGGGGGCCCTGGGCTGGTATGTGGGGTCTGGGCAGTGCACAGCCTTCTATGGCCAGGTGACTCTGCTCAAAGCCTCAAGGTGCTTTGGCAAATGGCTTTAAAAGCAGCAAGGAGAGGATGTGACATTGGGGATGTCGCTGCAGGCACAGCACAGGATGGGCCATTGCTGTTGCTGCTGCTGCTGCAGCGACTTCTGAGTGGGGTCAGTGGTGACACCTGGGATGTGGCAGCAGAAGGAAGGGGGGCTTGGCCACCACAGCCCTTGTTTTGGCTCTCGGCGAGCTGAATGCTCTCTGGGAAATGCCCATGAAATCTTTGTGTGTCCAGAGAGTGGAACAGAGCTGGGGAAGGGTCTAGAGCACCATGAGTGGCTGAGGGAGCTGTGGGGGCTCAGAATGGAGTAAAGGAATTTCAGGGGGGACCTCCTCACTCTCTGCAACCCTCAGACAGGAGGGAGGAGCCAGGGGGGATCAGACTTCCCTTCCAGGGTGACCCACCTGGGTATTGCACTTGGTGAATGCAGCGATGCTGGTTTAATGGTCGGACTTGGTGATCTTAGAGAGCTTTCCAACCTTCACAATTTGGTGACTCTGTGATTCCATGAAAGATCCAAAACGTGGGGTTAGCAGAATTCTGGGCAGGGCAGGGGCTTCCAGCCCCAGCTCCAGTGTGAGACAACACAGTGCTGTGTCAGAGCAGCAAACATGGTCCCAAAGGTGAAAGGGTTCCATGGGGGACATGGGGACTCTCTAACAACCACCCCACTGCTGTCTCTGCAGCCACAATGAAAGGCGGAACACGTTCCTGCACCCAGTGACGGGACAGGTCCCCGAGGACAACTCAAGACTTGACTTGCAAAAGTAAGTTGGCTCCCAACTCTCTCGGTTTTGGCACCTGGGAGCGGCTTGTGATGGGGGGGACGAGGTGGGCTGGGGCAGGGGGGGCTGGGAATGGTGGGGGTCAACTCCAGTGGGGTGGAGAAACGCAGATGTGCTGACCCAGCTCTCCTGTGCCACAGACCGACCTTGGACATGTCAAGCAAAGCGGGCAGCAAGCGGCCGGCCACCGTCCCCAGCGAGCCCCCCAACCACGCCATGGTGTCGGAGGGACCCCCGGAGCGCCCCGGAGGCCGGGTGGGTGCCCGGCGCCGTGGGGCACGGCAGGGAGGAGCAGAGACGGGGTGCCAGGGACCCCCGCGGGGACTGAGCGGCTCCTCTCCCCCTGTGCAGGGCTCACGCCCCTCTCGGAAGGGCATCGCCTTCGGGAAGCGCTCCAACTCCATGAAGAGGAACCCCAACGCCGCCGTCACCAAGAGCGGGTGGCTCTACAAGCAGGTACCTACAACCCCACTGTTCTGGGTGTCCCCCTCCGTGGGTGTCACCCCCTTCCCAGCCCTGCAGATCCCCAGGACCACCCGTCCCCCTGGGTGCTGCTCTCACTGCCCCTCTCTCACAGGCCAGCTCGGGGGTGAAGCAGTGGAACAAGCGCTGGTTTGTGCTGGTGGATCGATGCCTCTTCTACTACAAAGGTACAGCCACGTGCCCTAATCCCAGTGCCCTCAAAGCTCGTGTGATCACCCCCAGCATGGCCCAGTGCCCACCAGTTGGGTGCCTCCATGCAATCCCAGGCTGTTTCCACGCTCAGAGGAGGGTGTGCCAGGGTGGGCAAAGCTGTCTCGGGGTTCCAGCACCCCTGTGTGTGGATGTTTGGTGCACCAGGGACCCAAGGAGTTAAAGCAGAGCTTTCCCCGCCTCCCTGGCAGCTCCTGGGCTCAGCCCTGGGCGGGCATCAATAATTGAGGAGGCTGTTTGTGAGCCAGGCAGAGCTGCGGGAGCAACAGGCAGGCAGTGGATTCCCACAGGTGGGCTGCCCAGTGCATTCCCACAGGTGGGCTGCCTGTGTGCCCTGCCGGGAAGGAGCAGTGGGATGGGGGGTCTCTGCTCCCAGCCCCTCCATGTGTGTAACCCCAGCACTCCCCCCCTCCAGACGAGAAGGAGGAGAACATCCTGGGCAGCATCCCCCTCCTCAGCTTCCGCGTGGCGGCCGTGCAGCCCTCGGACAACATCAGCAGGAAACACACGTTCAAGGTCAGCAAGTGGTTGTGCTGGGGCTTGGAGGGGCCAGGGCACTGGGGTGGCACTGGGATGGCACTGGTGCAGCACTGGGATGGCACTGGGGCAGTGGTGATGCTGGCAGGGTCCCTGCTGCTCTTCTGGCTTTATGGTGACGGGGCTTGGAGCAAGCTGGGGCGAGGGCTGACTGCACCTCCCTGGGATACCCTGTGGATACGCTGTGTGGATCTGCCTTCTGCTGGGGCAGCTGAGCCATGTGTGGGCAGAGCAGCATCCCCAAGGTCGTCATCCCCTGCTGCTGCCCCCCAACCCACGGCAGTGCTGGGTGCAAGGCCTTGCTGGAGGCTCCTACCCCTCTCCCTGTCCCACTTTCCCCTCTCCATCGCTGCTCCCACCAGCCTGTCCCACTGGCTGCTGCAGCAGCCTGGGGAGGGAGTAGGGAGAGGTGAGGAGGGCTGCTGCTCCCCCACATCCATCCCTGGCATCACAGCAGGCTCTGAGCTTCCCTGGCACTTGTTGGCATCACCAGGCACCTTGGGCATCACTGGGCACCTTCACCAGCACAGCTGCTCGTGCTGCCCGTGGTTGTGGGCCATGCTGGCACTCACTTGTTGATGGTCCTCTGCACTCGTGCACACTTGTGCAAAACCCCAACATGCTCCTTCCCGCGTCCAGAACCGGTGCTGGGGTCCCTGCAGGGCACTGCTGAGGAAGGTTTCCAGTCTAAGGGATGGACTTTCGTAGCTGCCCCTCTTAAACCTACATTTAAGCTGCAGCTGAGTGTGGTTCAGGACCGAGGGATGGCAACTGATGGGCACACATGGGCTCTCCCATGTGCCTGTGCCCACACTGACAGCCAGCAAGGTGACAGTGGCTTCCTTGGGTGACAGCAGAGAAGTGACCTTGGGGTGTCTGGAGAGGATTTATACCAAGAGTTGCCGAGAGGGCTGATGGGGCTCAGCGTGGAGAAAAGGAGGGTCGGGGGGACCTTGTTGCTCTCTGCAACTCCCTGACAGGAGGGGGGAGGCAGGGGGGAGTCAGGCTCTGCTCCCAGGGAACAGGGACAGGAGGAGAGGGAAGGGCCTCAGGCTGGGCCAGGGCAGGGTCAGGTTGGACAGCAGGAGGAATTTTTCCATGGAAATGTCTGTCAGGAATTGGAAAGGGCTGCCCAGGGAGGTTTGGGGTCCCCACCCCTGGAGGTGTCCAAGGAAGGACTGGCTGTGGCACTCAGTGCACTGGGTTGAGTGACAAGGTGGGCATTGGGCACAGGGTGGACTTGCCAATCTTGGAGGTCTTTTCCAACCTCAGTGATCGTGTGATTCTGTGAAATGTCTCTGTTGCCTTGTGACACTGGTGGGGAAAAGCCTTGCAAAGCTGCTGCCCAGGAGCTGAGCCCTGCAGCTCCTTGCTTGTGTTTGCCAGGGTTTGGAATGGTTTTGTCCAGAGAAGGGTAGAGAGGGTCTTGAAGGCTGGGGGAGGTTTGTTCCTGCCCCGCTGCCACTGACCCCGTGTCTGTGTTTCCTCCTCCTCTCTCTGTGGGTGAGGATGCCCGGACAGGAGGGGTCTCTTCGTGCCACCCACCACACCAGCACCCAGCCACTACCTAGGTAGTACCTTCTTGTGTTTCTGCTGCATGCAGGGGGTGAGGGACCCCCAGACTCATCTGCATGCTCTGCTCCCCCTGCTCCCACTAATCCAGGGGGTGAATCCCTTTGATTTCATCTTCTCCTCTGGCTGCAGAGCTTGCAGAGTCAGGAGTGCATGGGGGGCTCAGGAGGTGACCCCTGGCTGGGCACAGTGGCTGCATGTTCTGGGGAGGATGGAAACCCAGGGGAGGGTTTTAATCAGATGCCCAATTTTATTTTTTAATTTATTTTTTTTAAGAGATTGAGCCCTGAAAGTGTTTCAGGGGGAAAATCCTCCTGCTTGCTCCCTTTTTATGCTCCTTGCATCTTCTCATCCCTTTCCAAAGAGGGGGAAGGTGGAAGATTCAAAAAGGCCCTAAATAACCATGTGCCTTCCAGCCCGTTCTGGGTGGAGGGTGGACACCAGTATCTTGGAGCAAAAGCAAACCTTTCCTCCCCACCAAAAAATATTTTGTGGGCCAAGAAACCACCTTCCCCCTAACCCTGCATGGATGATGCTCCAACAGTGCTGCTGCTCTCGCTGGGACACAGACCCTTCACCAGCCCCTGTGCCCCATGGGGACCCACCCAATACTGGGGTGCAGCCACCTCTTACTGGGGTGCTGCTCCTCTGGTGGGGGGCCCTGGGAAGGTCTGGTCCTGAACATCTCTGGGAGGGACCCTGGGGGGATCATGACCCCAGGGAATCCCCCTGTGAGGGGCCTGCAGAGCCTTCCCCCTGCTCAGTGGGATGATGCATGCGTTCTGTGAGGCTCGTGCAGTGGGGAAGGACCACTCCTGGCTTCTCCTGCGTTGGCAGGACCTCGTGCCAGGGTTGGAAGTGGAGCTCTCACCCTCCTGTCTCTCTCCCACTTCTGTGCCCCCCTGCAGGTGACGGTGTGCTGGGTGGAGGAGACGCCGGCCAGTAACGGGCAGTCCGTGTCTCCCCAGGCCGAGCACGCCGGCATCCGCACCTACTTCTTCAGCGCCGAGAACACGGAGGAGCAGGAATCCTGGATCCAAGCCATGGGCGAAGCCGCCCGGGTGCAGATCCCCCCCACCCAGAGGTCAGCGCCCACCGTCTCCCCGTGCCACCCCTCTCCCCTGCTCTCCTGGAGATGGATGGGGTGGTGCCTCATGGCCAGGGACCTTTAGGAGAGGGAGGGACGCTCTGGAGAAGGGAGCTGGGGGAGCATTGGTCCACTGAGGTTGAGGGAAGGTCAGGACATTGATGGCCACTCCAGGGGTGTTGGAAAGGGAAGGTGACCCCTCTCTCCTGTCTCGGCACCCCCAGGCACGAGAAACCGGACTCGGAGAACATCCCCCCCAGCAAACACCACCACCACCACCACTGCAACAGCACCCACCGCGAGCACCCCAAAGCCGACCCCGATGCCAAGACCCGCGGGGAGGGCGACGGCCGAGGCTCGGAGAAGATGGAGAGGAAGTCGGAGCGGGTGGAGAGCAAGAAGGAGCCTCTGGCCAAGGCAAACGGCATCGCCGGGCAGGAGGTGCCCTCGGAGCCTGGCAGCCCATACCCTGAAGTGCCACGGGGGCCAGGCAGTGCCGAGCGACCACCACAGCCCAATGGGTGGCCGTACCCGTCCCCCAGCCGGCCTGGCAGCACCGCTTACCCCCCTCCCGATGGCGAGAGCGGAGCCCCCCGTCGGGGGGTCGCCCCCCGCCCCAACCCCGACAAGATCGCCCAGCGCAAGAGCTCCATGACACAGCTGCAGCAGTGGGTGAACTCACGCCGCGGGAATGTGCCCCCCGAGGAGCTGAGGAGGTGAGAGCTGCCCCTTTGCTCTGGGGTTGTCCCTCATGGGATGCTCTGGGAATGTTCTTTTCACCCGCTTTGTCCCCTCCTGGGGTGAGAAAATCTCCCTCCGGGGCTCCTTTCTGGCTCTCCTTTCTCTCCCTATACCAGCTTTGAGCTGTGTGCGGGATGACCCAAAAAACCAAGGAGGGTGGATTTTGAAGAGGAGGGAACCACAGCGTGCCTGGGAGGAGGGATGGCATGACAGGAATTCTTGGAAGGAGGGATACAAGGAGAGGAGGCCATCACAGGGTCTCTGGGAGGAGGAATGCCAGGATGGGTGGGCACCATGGGGTCCCTGGGAGGAGGAATGCCAGGATGGGTGGGCACCATGGGGTCCCTGGGAGCAGGGCTGCCATCCAGCCAGCTCTTCAGACACTGCTGTAGGAGCTGCCTGCCCTAAGACTGTCCTTGCCCACTGGCCCCTGGGCACTGCCCGCCCTCCAGCCTGGTTCTCACAACTCTTTTCCCCTCCTCCAGCCCCACCAGGTTTTACCCTGTGTCTCGCCGGGTGCCCGACTACTATTCCCCCTACTCGCCCCAGTACCCTGAGGAGTACCAGTACTACCCTCCCGGGGTGCGCCCCGACAGCATCTGCTCCATGCCCGCCTTCGACCGGGTGAGCCCACCCTGGGCGCTGGAGGACAAGCGCCACTCCTTCCGCAACGGGGCCACCTTCCAGCTCCGGGACTGGAAGGACCACGCCGGGTTCGGCCGGCAGGATGTCCCGCTGTGGCTGCCGGCTCCCGGGAGGCAGCCGCCCTACCTGGACGAGGTGGATGCAGCCTCGGGCTCCCTGCGGAGGATGTCGCTGCAGCCGCGGTCCCGCTCCGTGCCCCGCTCGCCCAGCCAGGGCTCCTACAGCCGGGCACGGGTATACTCGCCCGTGCGCTCGCCCAGTGCCCGCTTCGAGCGGCTGCCACCCCGTGGGGATGAGATCTACGCCGACCCCACTCCCTTCATGATGAGGAGATCCATCAGTTCTCCCAAGGTCAGTGCCCGTCGGGATATACAAGGATGGAGGGGGACCTTTGGCGGGGTGGGATGCTGAAGCAAGGGGTGTCCTCTCTGCAGGCACAGCCTGGCCTGAAAGTGCCACCGAGCCCATGGCTTGCAGCAGGTGGTGGCTTTTGGGGACCCTCTCGCCATCCTGCAAAGCTGCCCTGGTTGTGGTTGTTCCACAGGAAGGGATGGATGACTGGGATGGGGTGCTCAGGGCCACGATGTGCTCCCAGGCTGGGAGTGCTGGTGTTCCTGGCCCTGCTGGGAGCCGAGGTCTGCCCTCTCCTGTGCTTTCTGGCTCTCCTTTCTCTCACATGTCTCTGGTTTTGGGGTGGGGTCTCCTCTCTTTGCAGTATGACTACCTGGGTGACAGGCGGCCCGTCCCGGCTGGAGTGTACCCGTACCACTTCCCGGCATCCCCCACCATCCATGACAAAATGGTACGTGTGCTGCTGGCCCGGCAAGGGGGGTCAGCCTGGGGGGTCCTCACTCGGATGGCCAAGGAGGAACCACTGCACTCCAGGGGCAGCTTTGTGGGTCACAGCTGGGGGCATATCAGGACTGCAGGTCCTTTTACTGGTGTCTCTGGTCCCTTGTGGCCATTTCTGAAAGACATACATGTGAAAAGGCCCCTTGGACCCCCATCTTCCCCAGGGTGGTCCCTGGCTGAGGCTGATGCACCCCCCACCTCTCTCCCTCTGCTTCCTCACTTCTGGCGACAGCTGCTGCATTTTCCTGCCTTGTGTTTCCTCTCGGAGGGGATGGAGCTGGTGGGGTGACACCAGGAGGTCCCTCCACAGAGCACAATCCCAAAACCATGGGGCAGGACCATCGGAAGAGGGAGAAGCCTGAGTTACCATAAGCCACCCATGCTGCCATCCATCCTCGTAGCTGGAGGAAGGGCCATGCCAGGAGGGTGACCGGGGTCTGCAGGGCACATCCAGGGCAGCGTTCCTGGCTCTGTGCCACGGAGGTGCCTCATTTCCCAGCCAAGAGGCCTTTCCATAGCCTTCACCTAACTGCTTTGCTTCTTCTTTTATATGTTTTGCCGTTCGTTTCTTGCCGCGTGCCTGCTGGCTCCTGGTAGGATGAACTTTTAGACCTTCAGTTGCAAAGAAACCTAGAGTATTTGGACCAGCAGGTAGGCAGAGCTGGCTGCCAGCCCCACCTCACCAGCTGCTTTTGTCCCCATGTGCCCCGTCCCCAGCAGCTTCCCCCTCCCTGCCAGCGCAGCATCTCGCCCCCTCACATCCATCCTCACCCTTCTTGGCATTCCAGCAGCACGAGTTGTCTTTGGTTTGCTTCTTCCATCCTGCCCATCCGTAGGGTTGCTCATTGCTTGGCAGAAAGTCCCCCGTGACAGTGGCTCTGTGTGGTGTGCTGGAGATGGGGGGCTGTGGGGGGAGCTTCCTACATTCCCGGGGTCTCGGGGAGCTGCCCTGGGGTTCAGGGGGTGCAGTGGCTCTGATACACCCCTGGTCAATGCTGGACATTTGCAAGGTGTCAGTGCGGCCGTGCTGGATGGCGTGTCCCCAGAGCCGAGGGCTGGTGTCCCCCATGCAGGGAGTGGCCAGGTGACCTGTGGGGACTGTGATTTTGGTGACATGGTGGCCCCGTTCCTGCTTGAAGGTGAAAGGTTTGATGCAGGTGGGTGTGAGGTGCCCACCGGGACTGACAGCAAAGCGACAGCGCTCAGGTTTTTGCATGGCAGGGGTTTTTGGAGGAAAACTGTGAGCTGACTTCATCCCAGCACCATGGCAAGGGGGAATACAGCTGGGAGAGACCCCCAGGAATGTGCCCAGGCTGTGGCTGAAGACAAATCCAGGGACAGGAGCTGCTGGCCAGTGCTGCAGCCCAGGCACTCACCCACCAAGGCCAGGCTGGCACTGTGGGAGCTGCTCCAGAGACAATCTCATTAGTCTGCAAATCTGCACCGGTGCAGCAATCGCCACGATCTGTGTCTGCCTTGGAGCAGGGCCAGGGACAGGCAGGAGCACTCGCTGCAATAAAAGCTCTCTGGGCTCTTTCGCAGCCACCAGCAGCATTGCTGCCTCTCCCAGGCTCTTTAAAACACTCCCTAAAAAGGCTCTGCATCTCCTCCTCTCCCGACGACCTCTGGAGAGACTAATTCGGAGTGACGCTGTCAAGTGTCTGTTTTCAAATGTCTTCCTGCTTTATTTTCCCTCTCTGTCCTTGTCCAGCCGCGGGCACAGCTCCCTCGGCTGCCCCCCACTCGGGGTTTGGTCCCTGGTTTGTGCTCAAAGTGCTGTCACCCCTTGGATCTCGGGGGTCCTGGGAGTGAGGGGCTTCCCTGGCACGGTCTGCTCAGGGCTGTGGGGGCTCCTGCAGCACTTCTGGGGGCAGAGGCAGTGCAAGAATTCCAGTGCTGGCGACTTGAGTGGCTCCATCATCCAGTTCTGAGAGAGCCACAGTCATTGCTGGCTGTGCACCCCGGGGACCCCTGGCTGGGGTCTGTCCTGCCCCCCTGGCTGCAGCTCTGGGTGGGCACAGGGATGCCAAACCCATCATATCCATGCCTGGCAGCACGGCCTCAGTGTGCCACCTCCCAGTTCCACCCCGCTGGAGGCTGCTGGGCTGGACAAGGGGACGCTGCTGTCCCCAAGCCCAGCTTTCAGTCTCCTCCCCGATGCCATCACAGCCCCAGCTGGGCACAGAGCCATCAACCAGCGTAAAGAGCAGGGTCTGTCCGTCTGTCTGTCTGCGGGACCCGCTGTGCTGCCGCCGTGGCGTCTGTGTCCCAGCTCGTGTGTGTCTGTGCCGTTTGCAGCCGCCCAGCTCCGAGCTGGCTCCGCTCGATCTGTGTTCTCCCCTCGACGGAGTTTTCAGGACGTTCCGCCAGCCCCGGGCGCACCGAACGCAGCATCCCCAGGGTGGGGGCTGTCCCCACGTGTCTCGAGCCCCTGGGACATCTCAGGAGGTGGCATTCTGCATCCTGAGGGCTCCTGGAGCATCGTGCCCAGCACGTCTCTGCTGACCTGTGCCCTTTCCTTCCCTGTGTGCCGCAGATGAGCGAGAGCGAGACCCTGATCAGTATGGTGAACAGGATGGTGGAGACCTCCTCCCCTAGGGCCCAGCTCTACATGCAAGTAAGGCTCGGGCCGCCGGGCCCCGCATGGCTCGTGCATGGCAGCGGGTCCAGCCGCCCCCCGCGCCATCCAGGGTCACCTCCTGCCATCGCCACTCATGCAGATCCGGCACCCACGCGGCACATCACCCCCCTCTGGGGGCCTGCTAGTCCATCTCAGGCTTTGCTAATCCATCCATGAGTCATTAAAACCCGGTAAATCCTTGTGCTGAGCGAGGGCACAAGGTGGGCACGCGGCAGTGCCAGACTCTCCTCCTCGTTTGGGCTGTACTCAGTGCTTGGCTCATCCTTGTTTTTGCCACCTGATGAGGCAAGGAGAAAGTGTGGGATGATTTGAGATAGGAATAGAGCCCAAGGCTCTTAAACCAACGCAATAATTCCTGCAACAGGGAGAGGAAACAGCCTTTTACCCCTGGAGGCTCTGGTTCCTTCTGTTCCCAGCATCGGGATGTTCCTGCTGTGTTGGGCTGCAGGTCCCAGCATAGGCAGGTCCCGTCACTTGAGCCCATTGTGCCACCCACCATGGGCAGGGGGTCGTGGGGTGCTGCCCAGGACACCTTCTAGCAGTGCCAGCAGCCAGGAGATCGCTGGGATTTTCCAACAAAAAAGGTGCCTGTTTCCATCTGCTCCGAGCAGGGTTGTGCTGGAGGGTGAAACCAGAGCTCCTGGGATGCTCTTGCTGGCTGGGCTCCCTGCCCGGAGGCAGCAGCATCCCCATCCAGAGGCAGCAGCATCCCAATTCACCAGGCTCTGCCTCCAACCCCGCTGGCATTTCCCAGATTCAAGTCCATTTGCATTATCCTGTAGTTTAAATGGCTCTAAAGTAGCGTCTTGCTTTCTAGCAATAATGATCCCCTTCTTCCTATCTTCTGCCTTTCATCTCCAGATCTTGGAGGCATTTAATTGCTGAGGTCCCATTAGTAATTTAGATTTCCAGGAAAGGAAAATGACTCATGGAGAAGCCGGGTGGTGGTAAACAGGCCCTGCTGCAGCTGCTGATTTATAGGTGTTTCCACTCTGCTAAGTGGAATTACAGCTCAATCTCTCTGCCTTTGTTTCCCTGCCTCTGGAATGGTGGCAGTTAATGATTCACGAGGCGTGTCTTTAGCTCAATCCTTGGCTCCTGTGGAAAGGTTGTGTCTGGATAATTCCTGTCTGATGGGCAGGGAGGTTGTGAATTCATCCAAGCCCTCTCCAGCACCAGCATCTCAGTGGCTCCTCATTGATGGGGAGCACCCATGGCCTCCGAGACTCGGCTCTTGCTTCTCTGTCCCCGCTCACAGGGATGGGAGAGAGGGGCTGGGAGCTGCCTCCCCTTCCCTGGGGGTCCCAGAGCCGGGCTCATCCCACACTCTGCTTGCAGGTGACGCCCTTCCCGGAGGCCTACAGAGAAACTCTGCATCCCTACAAGATAAGCGAGCAAGACACCGATGTAAGAACAAATGTCTGTCCTGTGTGTCCCCCTGTCCCCCAGCAGGTCTGGTGGCCCCATGGGAAGATCTGTGCCCGGTGCTCCCACATCTGGGAGCTGCCCCCAGTTCGGTTTGTGCTCCTCAGGGAATAAATCCTCCACTGAGTTGAGGTCCTACCCCACCTCCCAGTTTATCCCCTGTCACCAGTGGCTGAAGTCCCTGCAATGAGAGCAGGAGGCTGGAAACTCTCCCCAAGGCCACACATCCCATCAGCCCAACCCTCTGGGTCATGTTCTGGCTGCATCCTGTGTGTCCCAGCTGAGAGACCAGGCTGGACTCTCACCCTCCTCATCCTCTCCTCCCTTTCTCTTTCCCTGCTGGCACAGAAGCTGCTGGGGAAGCTCTGTGAACAGAACAAGGTGCTGCGGGAGCAGGAGAGGCTGGTGCAGCAGCTCCGAGCAGAGAAGGTACGTGGTGACAGCTCAAGTGGCCATCTGGGGACAGGTGATGGCCATGCCCAGGCAGCACCTGCGTGGTGAGGAAGTGACATGTCATTACAGAATGGTTTGGGTCGGAAGGGACCTTAAGGATCATGTCATTCCAAGCCTCTGCCATGGGCAGGGACACCTTCCACCAGCCCAGGTAGCTCCAAGTCCTGTCCAACCTGGTTTTGGATGCTTCCAGGGATGGGGCAGCCACAGCTTCTCTGGACAAATGTCCTGATCTCTTGGGGACAGCTCAGTGGGGATGTTTGTGAGCTGGGGGAGATGCCCTGGCAATGCCCTGCTCCTGGGACTCCCCGTGTGTTAATGCCCTGTTCAGGAGAGGGACTGGAGCTCCTGCACCAACCAGGCTCTCACAGCTCTGTCTCCCTCCCACTCCATCCAGGAGAGCCTGGAGAGTGCCCTGATGGGGACACACCAGGAGCTGGAGATGTTTGGGAGCCAACCTGCCTACCCAGAGAAGCTGCTGCATAAGAAGGAGTCGCTCCAGAACCAGCTCATCAACATCCGTGTGGAGCTGTCTCAGGCCAGCACGGTAATGGGGGTCCCTTCTCTTTTGGGGACCCTCACACCTCCCCCTGCGTCCCTTTTCTCCCTTCCTGGAAGGGAAACAAGAAGGGAATTGCCCTCAGCTGGCTGGGGGCCAGAGGAGCCAAAACTTCTCACTGGGCACAAAGCTCCCCTGCTGCCACCCCCTCCCCAGCTTGGGGAGCTGTATGGGCTGCAGCCTCCTCCTGCTTCCCTGGGTGGCCCAGAGCTGCTCCCAGCCAGGAGAGGAACCTGCCAAGGACTCCTCTGACCCTCCCCACCCTCTCCCCCAGGCCTTGGCAAACAGCACTGCTGAGTACGAGAGCCTGGAGAGCGAGGTGTCCACCCTGCACGACGACCTCTGGGAGCAGCTGAACCTGGACATCCAGGTGAGTGGGTCCACCTACCACCCCTGGGGTCCCCTCAGGGAGGTGGAAGCCCCCCTAGTTCCCTCAGCTCTCCACGAGTAGCCCCTCCAGCCCTTCTGTCCTGCTTTGGCCACAGAGCAGCCACCTGGGTGTCACTGAGGGGTGCAATCCTGTGTCCCCCGTGGTGCTGGGGCTCTGCCAGCTCCCCCCAGCCCACCGTGGGTGCCTGGGGAACGGAACCATGGCAGGAGATGAGTCCTGGGAGTGATGGCTGAGACCCCTCCCAGGCTGTATCAGCCTCAGGTGGATCCCATGGCTCAGCTCAGGGCTGGGGTGCAGCAGGACTGGGGTGGGACCCCTCTGACCTCTGCCTTTTCTCCCCATCCAGAACGAAATGCTCAACCGGCAGATCCAGAAGGAGATCTGGCGGATCCAGGACGTGATGGAGGGGCTGAGGAAGAACAACCCATCCCGTGGCACTGACACTGCCAAGCACAGAGGTGAGTGGGGTCTCTCCCTGCACAGCCAAGACCCCAGTCATGGGGTCTCTGGTGACTCTGGGCAGACAGCAGCTCCTGCTCAGGGACATGGTGGCCCTTATTATTATCTTATTATTGTCACCCTATTATTTCTGCTCTTCTCCACAGTGGCCCTGGGCCCCTCGGGGACATACAGTTCCAACAGCCCTGCTAGCCCCCTGAGCTCTGCCAGCCTCACCAGCCCCCTCAGCCCCTTCTCCCTCATCTCTGGCTCCCAGGGCTCTCCCACCAAGCCTGGACCTGGCGAGGTGAGTGAGCAGGGCTGTCCCCCTGTGCCACCAGGGGGATTGGGGGATGCTGAGCACCAGGCACGGAGCACAGATGCCTCTCCTTGTGGCTCTGCCTGGGGGCATGGTTTTGGCCACATGGGTGGGCCGTGGTGTCCCATGGTCACAGTGGGGTCCGTGGTCCTTGCAGGGGCTGTCCTGGGCTGTGCAGCCTTTGGGCCTGACATGGAGCAGCCCTGAGGGATGAGAGTTGCTCAGCTCCAAATTTTGGCTTCAGGAGCAGCTCCTGCTGCCACCACAGCCCCTCTTGCTGCCCTCACTTGGAGTCCAGCGGTGCTGGTCTCACCTCCATCCACGTGAAGTTTATTTAGGGTGGAATTTGGGGGCTCCCCAACCCCACCTGAACAGAAGCAATGCCAGAATCTCCTGAGGGCTGCCAGGATACCCTCATTTGGGCAGTCCCCTTTTCCTGGAGATGCGGACACCACGGAACCTCCTCCGCTCCTTGGCTTGACGCTTCCACTGTGTGTTGTCTCAGTCTTTCTCTAACTCTCTCTTCCTTCTCTGCTCTCACCCCTCACGCTCCGCTCCACCCCAGGAACCAGGCCCGCCTCGACCTCCCCTCCCCAAGTCCTACGTCCCCCTGGAGTCTCCTCCGGCCGTTCCTCCACTGCCCAGCGAGAGCCGCCTCTGGCCCTACCCCACCTCCCCTTCCTGGCAGCAAGGTGGTGGGGAGGCGAAGCGGGGACAGGTACCGAACCCCCCAGTGCAGCAGCCGCCCCATCCTCCTCCTCCCCGAGATGTGGCAGGGACTGGGATGAGGCAGGAAATGGAGCTGCCCACCCTGAGCTCACAGGGACAGCGTGCAGGTGGCACTTGGCATGGGGACAGCAGCATGTGGCTCTACCTGCAACGAGCAGTGTCCCTACAGCAGCCCTGCCAAGGCCCTCATGTACCCACCAGGTCCTCAGCACCCACTGTGCTCGTTGGGAACAGGGATTGTCCCCTCTTGGGCAACCCCTGAGGCTGCCATGGCCCCTGGCATCACCCCCTCTGCTTTTCTCTGCCCTCACCTCTCTCACTGTCCTTCTGTGGCACTGCTCCCCTGTGTGGTACTGACAGGCTCTGCTGGTGGGGCTGAACCCCCAGTTCCTGCCCACCAGAACGAACCTGGATTTGGGAATTGCTGCTGGTGCCTCAGCTGTGCTCCTGCTGGGGGAAGGGATCAGGTGTGGACACCAGGAGACACTGGGGTCCATGCAGTTGGGGGTTGGGATGCATGTCTGGGGGACTGGCACTGCAAAACACAGCTGGGAAGGGTCATGGATCCCACTGCCAGCACAGGTGGCACTTCCAGCAGCCCTGGGTGGCACGGTGGTGGCTGCACGTGGATCCATGGGGTGTAAGGGGTGTCAGGGTGCAGTGTGCCCATCGAGGGGGGCACCCTGGGCTGCTTGGCCCACTGCCCTACCCCTCCATCACACCAACAATTCCTGGGCTCCAGGCAGGCTGTTCCCATGGGATGCAAGGAGGGAAGGACCCCAGGGATGGCCCTTAGCTCACTCTCATGCCTGTCCCAACTCCTGCCCCTGTGGGACCACATCCCTTCCCACAGCCACAGGGTCTTGCTGGAGCCCAGCTCAGAGCCAGGGTGTCCCTGTCCCAGAACTCCTGGATGCCATGGTTGGAACATCACCCTTTCAGGAAGCTTTTCCCATGGAGAAGCCTGTCCTGCAGGGACAGGGATGAGACCTGCAGAGCCCACTCAGCCCCCCTCCCCACAACTCCAGGGTGCTCTGTCCTGCCTGGCTGGTGTCTGTGTGTCTGTCCATTCCTGGGCACATGTCTGTGGTCCGTGTGTCACCCCCTGGCTGTGGAGAGCACTGGGAGTCCCCAGGCAGAGCGTGGCCCCTGGGCAGGATTGGGGGGCTCACCAGGGACCTGCTTCCCTCCCACAGCCCAAACCAGGCTTTGAGCAGAGCAAGAAGGATGTGCAGCGACCCAGCCCCACCGGCCCCCCATCCGAGGGGCTCCCTCAGGGCCGGCAGGAGCAGGATGCAGAGAAACAAGCAGCTCTCAACAAGGGTATGGCACTGGGGACAGCAGGGGACCCTGCCCTTGGTCCCTCTGGGGGCTCAACCTCATGGTTTTTTTGCTCTGCAGTGGGAATCGTCCCCCCCAGGACCAAGTCTCCGGCAGAGGAGGAGGTGGTGGCCAGGAGGAATGCTGGTGGCATGGCCAACGGGCTCAGCTCCCGGGTAGGGCTCAGCTTGAGGGGCTGAGGGCCTGGGGGAGCCAGGGGGGCTGTGGAGAGAAGCCTGTTGCTGCGTGGCTCCATGTCTCATCATCCTCCTCCTCCTTGAGATCCCTCCTGGGTGATTTCAGCATCAACCAGGAGTGAGCTGAGCCAAACAGCCCATGGCAGAGGGTTGTGGCACTGGGAGGGTGGGTCCAGACCCTGCTGTGGGCAAGGGTGGGTGACCTGGGGCTGGGCTGTCCCCCAGGAGAGACCAAAGAGCGCCGTGTTCGGCACCGAGACGAAGGTGAAGATGAGTGTGGAGGAGCAGATCGACCGCATGAAGCGTCACCAGAGCGGCTCCATGAAGGAGAAGCGGCGCAGTTTGCAGCTCCCCAGCAGCCAGCAGCCCGAGCCCCCCGGCACGAAGACCCCCACCTCCTACAAGGTGGTGAGTCCCTGTGCTTGGCACAGCACCTGAGGTCCCTCACGGAGCAGAGGGGACACTGAGGGCTGGGGAAGGGGACGATGAGCCACCCAGAGGGGCTCAGCAGGGCTGGGGTCTCTGGCAGGTGCGCCGGCACCGCAGCATCCATGAGGTGGACATCTCCGACCTGGAGGCAGCGCTGCGCTCCGACGACCCCAGCAAGGTGTACGAGACACCCCAGGAGGAGATCGCCCGGCTGCGCAAGATGGAGCTGGAGCCGCAGCACTACGATGTGGACATCCACAAGGAGGTGAGGATGGGGTGTCCCTGGGGAGGCTGATCCACCCTCCTGCATCTGTCAGCATCCTGGAGCCACTGGCTGTGCCTTGCCTGGGTGGGTGTTGGGGTGAGCAGGGCAGTGGGTGCTGGAGGGGGACAGATCCTTCATGCCCAGCATGGGATTCACCCCTTTCCACCACCCCCAGCTCTCCACGCCAGACAAAGTCCTCATCCCTGAGCGGTACGTTGAGCTGGAGCCCGAATCACCTCTCAGCCCTGAGGAGATGAAAGAGAAGCAGAAGAAGGTGGAAAGGATCAAGACCCTCATTGCCAAATCCAGGTGAGGCTGCAGTGCCCGTGCCAGCCATCCCAGGGGACATCCCTTCCCTGGCCATCCCGAGGGGCCTGGCATGGGTGCTGATGCCGGGTGCTCCACACAGCCTGCAGAACGTCATCCCCCTGGGCGAGGGGGAGGTGGACACCCCCCAGGACCCCGAGACGCAGCTGCAGGAGCAGGAGAAGAGGATTGAGATCTCCTGTGCTCTGGCTGCCGAGGCCTCACGCCGTGGCCGCATGCTCTCGGGTAAGGAACGGGGGGTTTAGGGGAGCCTGCAGAGCCCAGGGAGGGTCACCTGCTGGGTGGGCAGGTTGGGCACGTTGGATGTTGATGTGGCAGCAAGAGCAAGGGGTCAGTACTGCATCCATCCTGGGCAGGGCATCCCTGCTCAGTGGGAGAGCCAACAGCTCCCAAATCCTGCCCTCCGTGCCTAGGGCTGCCTTCCCCTGAGATCCCGGGATGGAGCAGCTATTCCAGCAGGGCACACCTTTCCAGCACCTTGTGTTGGGAGCGTTTTGCGAGGGTGGGAGTGCCTGGCTGGGTGGCACGTGGTGGGACACCTCGGCTGGGCGAGCATGGTGGCACCCCGTGCCCGGGGGGTTGTGGTGGCATCCCCGTGCCCGGGGGGGTGTGGTGGCACCCCGTGCCCAGGTGACCGTGCCTTGTCCATGAGGAGCCCTGCAGGGAGCTCACGTGTGCGCGCCGGGACCGGGCACCGCTGTGGCTGTTTGTCCTGCCCGCGCTTGCATCCCTTCTTCCTTTCCCCTTGCTTCCTTTCTCCCGTGCCTCTCCTCCCTGCTAACCCCTCGCTGGGTGCCCCCTCGCTGGGTGTCCCCTCGCCCTCCCCGCTGCCTCAGCCCGTGTTCTTCACGCCCTTCTCCCATTTCTGTTTCCAGCCCAGTGCGCTACCCCCAGCCCTCCCACCTCCCCAGCCTCCCCGACTCCACCGACAAACCCCCTCTCGGCCGAAACGCCCCGGGGCGCCGACAACAGCCATTTAATGCGTGTGTGAGCCACGACGTAAGCACCTCTTCTCTCCTACCTCATCCCATCCCATCCCCTCTCCATCCCCGGGGGTGCGGCGGGGGTGTCTCCTCTGCGCCCCAGCTCCGTCCACCGCCGCTTGCTCCAGCTAACAAACATTCCCCGAGCCACGTCAGCCCCGTCTCCTCCATGGACCAACTCAGGGGTCCCCCCGAGGCGCTGGGGGTCGGCACAGGGGGGGCTCGACAGGCTGCTGTGGGCAGGGGGGCCATGCGGGGAGGAAAAGGGGATGGGTCGCATGCCTGGCATGAAATTGGTGGCTGCCACCTGAGAGAGGGGGACACGGTGTCCCCCTGCTCGGTTGGAGGTTCCCCCCAGCGAGCTGGGGGTTTGACCCAAATCTCTGCCAGGTTTTCCTGTGCAGGGCAGGGAGGGGACCGTGGGGTGGGCACAGGGATTGCCTCACCGCCCACCACCCTGCTCAGCCCCGCTCTCCCGTCCCTCCAGCTCAAGCCCTGGCTGCTGCCGGCGCCATCAAGTCCCACGGGGCCACGTTTTAGCCCCCCCTCGACATGACACCGAACCTCTCGCCATCGTTTTTGGTTCTCCTGGACCCCCTTCCCTCCCTCCGACGGCGAGACCACCCGGCACGGCCGAGCGGGGAGATGCGGCGCCGACGGGACCGGCTGCTCTGCCCCGGCCCTGGGAGACGTGTGGGTGCCTGAGGTTGTCCCCAAGGAGCCCCCGGGCTGTCAGTGGACACAGGGACAGATTCACCGTGTCCTGGGTGTCAGGCCCGCATGGGCAGCTGGGCAGGGACATCTGTGACAGCAGCCACTGGCACAGTGGGCATCTCCCTGCCAGGGCATCCCTGGGGAGCATAGGACTCCTGGGACATATCCCAAAGGTCTGTGAAGGGGCTCGTTGGGTGGAAACCAGCCAGACCCCACCATGGATGGTGCTTCCACCTTCCACCAGATTTGGATGGTCCATCTCAGCTCCTCGGTGCCTCTTGCCCTCCCTGAGCCCTGACCCTGCTCTTGGCACCCCTCTGGCCTGGGCTGTCCCATCGCTCCTGGTGCTGGGGCTCAGCTGGAGGAAGAAGGAGCTGTGTTGGGAACAGGATGGATGGAGGTGGTGCTGGGGGGACACAGAAGTGCCCAGGGCAGTGCCATGCCCTGGGTCAGGGTGGTGCAAGGGCTGCCTGGGGCACCAGAGCACTGCTGGCACAGAGCAGGAGGTTTGGGCAGGGATGGGGATATTGGAAGGGAGCAGTGCAGGGAGCGAGGTGCCAGCTGGGAGGGGGAAGCCATGGGGTCCTCAGGGACCCCTCTGCAGTGGGAGAGGAGGGTGCTGAGAAGGGGAAGGGGAAGGGGCCAGGCAGGAACAGCGGGGTCACCTCTGCTGTCCCTCTCCCACCGTCACCTCTGAGCCCTCCAAAAACCTGGCCCTGCGTCTCCCCCAAACCCTTCCCATTGCACTCCAGCCCCTTCCAGTTGTTTGGATTTCCTGTAGCAAATTTACCCTTTGCTTTAACGTTCTGGAGGGTGGAAAAAAGCGGGTTCTGCCTGGAAAAGCAGAATCCCTGGAAGGATGCGTGGTTGGCAGGGCTGCCCCGATGGGGCTGGGATGGGCAGGGAGGATGGAGCGAGGAGCTGGGTACTGGACACCATCCATCCCACAGCTACTTCCCTACTGGTCTGATCCTGACCCCCCCCAGGACCCCTGCACCCCATTGCCCCCCATCTTAGCAATACTGTAGGACCCCTGGAGCCCTAAATCCCACTCCCGAGCCTCCCTCAGCCCTCTTAGCTCATAAAGCTGGCCCTTTATTTTGCTATTACATGCCTTAATATATGTTTTATGGAAATTATACATTTATAATATATATCTATATTTGTTTTTCTCTTCTTTCCTGGGAGGAACTGTTTGTGCCGAGCTCTCTCTCTCCGCAGGGTTGTTGGCACCAGCCCTGCCCATGAGTTACAAAAGCAGATTCTTTGCCAATTTATCAGAGGGGAAAAAGAAAAAAAAAGAAAGAAAAAAAACCTATTTAAAATATATATATTTTTTCTGCTTTTATTAAAAGCAAATTTATTTAAAATAAAATATACAGAGACTGTAAGTTTTAAGAGATGACGCCTTTATTTCCCTGTCCCTGAGCACAGTGGGGGTGGCCAGGCTGGGCTCCCCACCTCGTGTAACAGGGGCAGACCCCCCTTACACCGTCTGTGGGGACACCATGGGGACACACTCAGAGGCTGTGCTGCACTTTGGGGACACACAGACCCACAGGCAGCAATTTTTCCCATCTCCAGGGACCAGAGACGATGAGGAGCATCCCAATGCTCCTGTCCTGGTGTTCCCAGAGCCACCAGATGCAGTGACCATGTCTGAGCTGTCCCCAAAGTGTGTCCCCATGGCTGCCCTTGGATCCCAGTTGTGGTTTTGTGTTGTGTTTTGTTTTTTTTTTTTAAAGAAAAAACAACCTTAATTAATTTTATTTTGGTTATTATTTTTCATAACACTTCATATACCAGTGACTTGTAACCAAGAAAAGATTTGCATCGGGAGGAAATCTATTTATGCATTGGGGAGGGTGGGATGGGAGGTGTTTGTTTTCTGGGATATTTTGCTAGTGTTAGAGAAATAAAAGTATCTATGAAACAACATTGGTGTGTCTTTTGTCTAGAGATGACCTTGGATACTGATTTTAATATTTATTAGCCTGGATGGGAGCTGGGAATCCCAAAGATGGGAGCTGGGAATTACAAGGGTGGGAGCTGGGAATCACAGGGATGGGAGCTGGGAATCCACAAGGATGGGAGCTGGGAATCCACAAGGATGGGAGCTGGGAATCCCAAGGATGGGAGCTGGGAATCCCAAGGATGGGAGCTGGGAATCCCAAGGATGTGAGCTGGGAATCCACAGGGATGTGAACTGGGAATCCACAGGGATGTGAACTGGGAATCCACAAGGATGGGAGCTGGGAATCCAACAAGGATGCTGCAGGGACCTGCTCAGGGCTCACTGTCCCCCAGGTGCCACTCGGACACCCCAAAGGAGCTGCATGCTCCCTATTTCAGGGATTTCTCCAAGCATTGTCCATCCCATCCCAGGGAGGGCAGGACCAGCAGGGTCCAGTGGCCACCAGCCTGGGCACCATGTCCCCTCTGGAGAAGGTGCTGTGCCAGCGGGGCGGGCGCTCCCCGGGCTGTTAATGATTTGCAGGATGACGTGGGGACTAAAGGGCTTTTCCAAGGGTCACTGTGGAAGGAGGGCCACCCTCGCCCGGCCTCACCCAGCCCCGGCACCGGCAAGATGGTGTCTCTGACCGACTTCCAGAGTAAGTGGGCACGGGGTGACCCCTGGCTGATGTCCATCCCTCCCAGGGGGACACCAAGGGGGTCTCTGGCAGCTCCAAGTCAGGGCTGGAAGCTGCTGGCCAGGGTGGTTGGGGCAGGAAGGGGTGTAATGGCAAGAGGGATGTGGGGACCAGCACTGGGGAGGTGCCTGGATCATCTGGAGATCATCTCCATCCTCTCTGGCACTGCCTGCACTGGCACCTTCATGCTGGAAATGGTCTTCCCATTTATTTTTGCTTTGTGGTTTATTCTTTATCTAGTAGACCAGAAGGATTTCTAAGGCACCAAGAGCCTCCCCAAGGCCTGGGCAGGTGGAAAGAGTGTGTCTAAGCTTTGGAGACAAATCCAAAGGGTATTTCTGGGAGGGAATGGGCCAAGGAGGTGCTGAGGGGAGTGACCACTGCCTGACATGGGTCCTGAGGTGTGGAACCGAGCCCTTGTCTCAGCCCTCCCATCTTCCACAGGGATTGGAGTGGGACTGGTTGGCTTTGGCCTCTTCTTCCTCCTTTTTGGGATGCTCCTGTACTTTGACTCAGTGCTCCTGGCCTTTGGGAATGTGAGTACGGTGGGGTCAGGGCTCCCCACAGCCAGCTCTGATGCCCAGGACAGAGCAAAGAGCTTCTCTGACCCACTCCCCTTCCTCCTCCCAGATCCTCTTCCTCTCTGGCTTGGTCTTCATCATCGGCTTCAAGAGGACCTTCACCTTCTTCTTCCAGCGGCCGAAGCTGAAGGGCACCAGCTTCTTTTTTGGGGGGCTCATCGTCGTCCTCATGCGGTGGCCGATCCTGGGGATGCTGCTGGAGGCTTATGGCTTCATCACCCTCTTCAGGTCCGTCCTGGCACGCTGTGGGTGCCTCAGGATGGAGAGTGGAGCCGGGTGATCCTCCTCAGAGCTTAACCGAGGCTTTTGTGTTGATACAGGAGCTTCTTCCCAGTGGCTTTTGGGTTTTTGGGCTCGCTGGCAAACATCCCCCTGCTGAGCCAGGTGAGCAGGGCTGATGTGCCCTCCGGGGTCTGCAGTCCTTGGGTGGGATCAATCCCTGTCACTGCAGCTGGGATCAGACAGGGAAGGTCACCACGGTCTCCCCACAGCCCCCTGAGGCTGCACTGGTGGATTTTCCTGCTAATCTGGATCTGTCCCTGTTGCAGCTCTTACAGAAGATGGGAGACAGCAACTCCATGGTGTGACCTGACCTGGGATGGGCTGAGTGGCTGAGATGGGATGATGTGAGTGAGCCCTGGGTCTGGCTGTCCCCTGGCTCAAACCCTGGTGAGCTGTTGCCTCTCTCGGCCCCAGGACCCTCAGTGCTGTCCAGAGTGACCCCACAATGGGGACAGTGTCTCACTGCTCCGTGGAGCTCCCAGGAGTGGCTCCTGAGCGAGGTTCTGGGCTCCACATGTTGTGCCAGGCAGGATTCTGGAACTATTACAGTTATTTAATTCTTTTGTCTTCCCTTGGTGAAGGATTTAATAAAAAATGTGTCTGAGACCGAGCTCAGACTGTGCTCCTTTCCTGAGGCTCAGGGGTTGTTCCAGCTCTGGCATCTTTTTGTGTCACCAAGAGGCAGAATGGCCATGGCTGAGGGTGGCACAGGGACCTTCCTGTTGCTGTGGCTGGAGATGGCACAAGGACCTTCCCATGGCAGTGGTAGAGATGGCACAAGGACCTTCCCATGGCAATGGCAGAGATGGCACAGGGACCTTTCCATGGCCATAATTGGGGATGGCACAGGAACATTCCCATGGCCACAACCGGGGATGGCACAGGGACCTTCTGGTGGCCGTGTCCCCTGCCTTCCCTGTCCCCCAGTCCCAGGCAGCTGGGGCAGCCCTGGCACACAGGCAGGGCCATGGCACTGCCTTCCCACACATCCCATGGGGATGAGGCTGCCCTGGAGCCACGGGAGAGGGCAGGGGGGGTTAGGAAAACAGCCATTAAACTGTATTAACATTTCCTGACCTGATTGGAGGAGAGTAAATTACCCCAGTCAGACTCGGCCACCATGAAACAGCAAATGACATCAGGGTTATTAATTAATGAGGGGTGCTGGGGTGGGAGGGGACCCTGAGCAAACCCTCAGTGTTACAGAGATGATCATGGGCTTGTGATTCCCATAGAACTGTTCCCTGTGGGATGAGCTGGACCCGCAGGATGGAGCTGGTGGGATTTACAGCCCTGGTGGGCACTGGGGCAGCTCTGCTGGCATTGGAGCCAGGAGATGATGCCCAGCCCAGGCTCAGCTATCAGGTGCTTTCATCCCTGCTCGAGGAGGACCCACATTGCTGGATGCTCCGTGGGATGAGCATCCCATGGTGTGAGGGGATGGAGGATGAGACCAGGGACACCTTCACAGCAGGTGGGATGCTGAGGCCGGCTCAGAGCTCTCCCAGATTCCCCTCAGATGATTTTAAAGGAGTTATTTTGTACCGGCTGCAGAAACTCCTCTCCCCAGGAGCGCAGCCAGCACTGCCGGAGAACTGGTTGGATAACTCTGTGTGATCAGAATGGATCCCAGCCAGGTTTCTGCGAGCACTTGGGGAGCTGGGTGCAAGCAGGAGTTTAATTAACCCAAAGCAATCACATCAAAGCTGGTCCCTGCGCAAAAACCCTTCTTAACTTGCAAGAATTAATTAACGAGTTTGAGCTCAACCTGCTCCCTGCGGAGTGAAGCCTCGCAGAGCTGGTGGCTGTGCCTGTTGTCCCTTGGCAGGAACAGCTCCACTGCCCAGGTGAAAGCAGAGCTGGGAAGGGCCCTGATGGCTCAGGGGATGTGGGTTAACTCCTCTGGGCACCCCAACCCCACAGGCAGGCTGAGCCCTGGGTTACAAAGGATGAGCTCCCAGCAGGTAGAAATGGGGGCAGAGCTGCTTGAGCACCTATGGCTGCTTTGTATTCCCGGGAGGGGTGGTTAAAGGAAGTGGATCCCTGGTTTGGGGATCTGGAGAAGGGGAAAATGAGCTTCATGGCAGGAATATGGTGCAGGAAAGTGAGGGCTGCAGCCTCCCCAGTGCTTATCCTATTCCTACCTTTGCTTTCCCACTTGGGCTCCACAGGAACATTTCCTGGTCAAAATTCATCTTTAGGTCTTGACCAGAAAAAAGAGAACAGTCTTGAGGCATCGTGTGCATGATAAGGTGATTCCCACCGTTTAATGCCCCATCCCATGGCAGCAAGAGTGGATGAGCAGGGCACATGCCCAGGGGCTGGAAAGTGCCACTGCTTCACCCTGCTGGGAAAATCACTCCAGGATGGAGCATCTTCCCTGGATGGCATTGAGGGATCATGGAATCACAGGCTGGTTTGAAAGGGACCTTAAAGAACATCCAGTCCCACCCCCTGCCATGGGCAGGGACACCTTCCACCAGGCCAGGTTGCTCCAAGCCCTGTCCAACCTGGCCTTGGACACTTCCAGGGATGGGGCAGCCACAGCTTTTCCAGACTCCAAAGAGCCCCAGGGAATGGCTGTGGCCTCTCTCAGCACCAAGCCAGAACTACTCTCCTGAAGTTCATTGCAGGGAATGTTTTCCCTCTGGCTCAGTAAATCCCTGCTTTGCTGTGCCAGAGCAGTTTTGGTTTCAAGCAAACACTTTGGGTTTGCCCTGGCTCTGCTGACGTCAATACTGAATTCCCCCAGTGCTGGTGCAATCCAGAGCCTGCTCTAAGCCCTTCCCAAAAATTGCTTTTATGCTGGAGCTTTTCGGTCATCTGGAATAAAGATCCTCACAAGCCCCGTGTGTTTTCACTACCAACAAAGTCAGGGACTAGGAAAGAGTGTAAAATGCGTGGGAAGGCCAGAAATGTGTCTCCTTTCTCGTGCTGCTTTAAAAGATCCCTCAAGAAATAAAAGCTGTTCAGTAAAACTTCCTAATGATTCCATTTAGAGAGGGAAATGCTTAATATCTCAGATTTTATTTTAAGAAAGGCAATTGCTCAGCCCAACATGAGAGAGAGGAACAAATTTATCTGGCAGGAAAGCGATTGTTTCTCTCTGGAAAGCGTTTTCCTTCAATTCTCTCAGTCACTTGACTCCTTGAAAGCAGACGGGGAAATGACTGAAGAGCATTCCCCCTGTTACTTCCAGACGAGCTGCTCTTTATTGGATCTGTAATTTGATAAAATCCCAGGCTTTGGGAGCAAACTGCAGCAGGTTTCCCACAGCAGCACATGGAGCAGGTGGGGCTTTTTGCAGCCTTCCCTGATGCCCTGGCACCTTCTGTCATTGCAAATTCGGGTTAAGTGATGTTTTGAGGCTGTGTGGGAAGAGTTGAACATCTCCCCTTCAGGTCCAGGTCACCTGAAGGGCTGGGAATAAAACCAGCATGGTCCCAGAGCTGGCTGATGTCCCTGTACCATCCTCCCCATATCCCGTGTTCTGTCCCTGTGTCTGTCCTTCCTGTGTCCCTGTTCCTCTAACCCTGGGCACAAAAGCACCTTTGTAGGTTATTTAAAGCCTCTCATCAGATCTTTTCATCGCTGCTCCCGTGCACCAGCTGCTCATCCCTGCTGCCAGAGGTGACTGGAAGATGCCTTGTGGGGGTTTTCCATGCACAGGGAACATGTCCCTGGTGCTGGGAGCAAGGACAGCCAGTCCAGCCACTGCAAGGCAACAGCCCTCAGTTCTTTGGTGGGTCTGGGGAAGTCGCCTGTTTTCCCTTGGTCTCCCTTCCAAGGGGTTGTGTTCCTTGGCAGGGAAGGGTTGTTTCCCTCTGTACCCCTTTCCTGGGGGTCTCTAAACTTCCCAGCTGTGTCCTTCTCTGGATGCCCCACAGGAGAGGTGTCCATCTGTTCCTCCTGGGAGAAAGCCACATCCAGAGCATCCAACACCCCTCAGGGCTCTTGCAAACGTGCCTCCCTTTGGCCCCGGGTCACAGGGGAGCTGGAAACACCAAAGCCCCACGGCCCCACATCCTGGGACCACCTTCCCCTGCTGACGTGGCCCTTTTGCTTTGAAGTCACGCTGCATCCCCTGGCTCTCCTTTGGGGAGAAGGGCTTGGCAAAGCCGGCAGAGCCCACGGGATGCCCGGGAAGGGGATTTATGGCTGGTGGCTCCCTGCCAGGCTCTCTCACGTCGCTGTGGCTCCCGGGCTGGGCTGCTGCCTCCTGACCTCTGCACCCCCTGCAACCTGTGCGGGGCCACGAGGCTCCCCCGAGTGACGCAGGGCTGGGGGACGGCGTGGGAAAAGACGTCAGGGATGGGGGAGTGGGGCTGGGACCCGTGGGGCTGAGCCCTGGGGCCTGCCAGGGTCAGCATTCCCCTGGCAGCCAGAATCCCACAGGGGAAGGAGGCGTTTAAGCCCCACTTTTGGGGGGAAGCTGTTTGTTGATTGTGGGGTTGTCCTCGTCACCCCACTCCAGCATTGCTGTCCCCTGGACAAGGGTGACAGTGGTGCCCTAAACAAATCCTGTCCTCAAGAGGAGGGGGTCAGTGTGATTGTATAGCTGGGGGTCTTGGGGCATGGGCAAGTGTGTCATCAGGTTTCTTCCAAGAACATTTTTATGGCTTTTGCAGTAATTTCCCACCAAGATTCCCTGAGGCCAAGCCCTGGGCTGGGAGCCACGGGCCTGATCCAGCACCCACAACCTTTGGCTGGGCACTGCCAGGGGAAAAACACAGTGACCTGGGGGACAGGGCTGCACCTGCTATGAAGGAGGGCTTTGAGCAGCATCTCCCTTCCAAAACACGAGGCAGGGCTGGGTTTGCCCCTTGGCTTAATATCATATGCAACAACTGCAGTGAGTTCTGCTGTTCTCTGCCCTGGGCTCTGCTCCCTCACTGGTTTAACAGAGCTGGGGGTTCCCCCCTCATGTTCGGAGCAACCTCTCTAAGGGCAGAGGGGTCTGATGGGTCTTCAGTGGGTGTCTCCATGGCCAAGGGGGCTCTGGCTGAGTGTTCTTTGCCATTCCCACCCCCAAGTCTTTGGGAAAACCCTCATAATTCCTCTGCAGTGTGGGACATGTCCCTGGCCAGACTGTCACCTGTGTCACCACCAGCTCTCCCAGATGACACCAGCAGGTGTTCATGCCCTGCACATCCCATGGTAGTGGTGGCTGGGGGTTGACAGGGACAATTAACCACAAGGAATGGGAGTTCAGTGCTCCCAGCTCTTCACAGAGCTCTTCCAAGCTCTTCATCGGGCACAGGGGGCCCCTGGATGTGCCACCTTTGGCAGGGGCTGTCACAACCACCTGCCCAGTGTTGCCCCTGGGATTCCCAGCCCTCCCCCAGCCAGGGGAGGAGAAACCCACAGGGATGCAGAAACCCGGGCTATAAAAGCATCCTCCCCTCTGGGATGCAAAGGAGCTGCTGGCACAGGAGGCGGCTGCCCTGGAGGACACGATGCCGGTGGGACACAGCAGGAGGATGCAGCAGTACCTGGTGGTCCTGGCCGTGACCTGGGGTGCCAGCTTTGTCCCCTCGCCAGCCCAGGCTTTGCAGAGGTAGCACGAGTGTGTGTGGCCCACACGGTGCTGGGTCCTGCTGTGTCCCCTCTTTTCGGGGGGCTGGGGCTGACGATGAGGGGCTCTCCTGCTTCAGCCACGCTGGGAAACCCCTTTCCCCTCCTCTTCTGCTCTGCCCCTGCTCTTCCTCGCTCCTCTTCCTCTCTTCCCTTGAGCACCGCATGGTTGGTGGTTGGACTCGATGACCCCGGAGGTCTTTTCCAACCTAAATACTTCTGCGGCTCAGGAGCACCCCGAATCCCAACCAACCGAGGTGAAGCCTTTCCCTGGAGCGTGGGGTTGGGCTCCTGCAGCACCCACCTCGCGTGGGATGCCTGCCCTGGGTGGGCTGGGGCGCATCCCCGCCGTGCGGGTGCGGTGGGAGCGGGACGCACCGGGGTGCTGCGGGGAGCTGCTGCCATCTAGAGCCACCCGCTTGGAGTTCCCGAGGCAGGAATGCCGGGGTAGGGGTGGCAGGATGGTCCGTGGGGGGGTGTCCTGGATGCCAGCAGCCCTGCCCTGGCCCCCGCAGGATCGCGCTGCGCAGGATGCCCTCCATCCGCCAGACGCTGCAGGAGATGGGGATGAACGTGTGGGATGTCTTCCCGGAGCTCCGCCAGGGCAGGCGCAGCAGCGGGGCCGGTCCCAGGAACGGGACGGCTCCCACTCTCCTCAGCAACTACCTGGACGTGAGTCTGTCCCTGCGTGAGGGCTTGTCACCCCAGTGTCACCCGGCAGGCACCTCACGGATCGCACCTGGCTCGGGTCTGTCTGAGCTGTGCCCCCAGTGATGCTCCCTGTGCTGTGCCTCTTCCAGACTCAGTATTTCGGGGAGATCAGCATCGGGACCCCCCCGCAGACCTTCAAGGTGGTCTTTGACACGGGCTCGGCCAACCTGTGGGTGCCGTCCTACAAGTGCTCCCCCCTCTACAGCGCCTGCGGTGAGTAAGGGGACATGGCCATGGCCAGGACCGACCCCCCCTCAGCCTCAGCTCAGTGAAGGTGGACAAGTCCCTCCACCTCGAGGGCTGCTCAGGGTGGGCTGGTGTGGGGGTCTGTCTCTTTTTGACAGACCTTTGCATGGGGGGGGTCTCTCTGTTGCTGCCCAGTCCCCTGGCACTGGGACAGGGTGGGTTCATCGTCACACGGGGGATGTTCTGGGGGAACAGGGACCCTCTGTGCCCCTCCCTGCCTTTCTCTGATGCACCCTCTCCCTCTCCCCAGTCTCCCACAGCCGCTACGACTCCTCCAAGTCCCGAACATACATCTCCAATGGCACCGGCTTCGCCATCCGCTACGGCACCGGGAGCGTCAAAGGCTTCCTCAGCCAGGACATCGTCATGGTGAGGGCGAGCCTGGAATTCGCACACCGGGAGCTGCTGGCTCAGCAAGGAGCTGCTCACACGTGGGGGGCTCTCTGGGGGGGTTTCAGCCCCCCCAGCTCCCTGCAAAGACCCTCGTGTCCTCCCCCAGGTGTCAGACATTCCCATCATCCAGGTGTTTGCCGAGGCCACGGTGCTGCCCGCCTTCCCCTTCATCTTCGCCAGGTTTGACGGGGTGCTGGGCATGGGCTACCCCAGCCAGGCCATCGACGGCATCACCCCCGTCTTCGACAGGATCCTGTCCCAGCAGATCCTCAAGGAGGACGTGTTTTCCGTCTACTACAGCCGGTGGGTCTCGTGGGGAGCAGGTGGTTTGTTTTTTAGGGCATGGGAAAGCAGGAATGGTGACCCAGGCCCCCAGCACTCCCCACTAGCCCCAGAAAGATCATCCTGGCCCTGTGCAGTGACAGACCCTCAAACACAGCCCTAAATCAGACATGGTACCTCTTGACCTCAGCTAAAGGTGGATAATAAAAAGCCTAGTGATGAGGCTGAGGTTTCAGCTGGCATCTGGGTGCCACCTGGGTGCCCTGGACACCCTAGGGACACAGCTGCCCCCAGGCCACAGCCTCATGGAGCACTTTTCTCTTTGCAGAGCCTCGAAGTAAGAAGACACAAAGCAGGAGCGCTGTCGATGGCACCCACTAACAGCCCTCCTGTGCCCCGGGGTGGGCACAGCCCCCGCTCCCCCTGCCAGCCCCAGGCCAGCCCTGCTCCAGCCCACACACTGTGGATATCCTTGCTGGGTTCTGTCCACATTCCTGCTGCCCTCAGGAGCCAGCACCGACCTGCTCAGAGACCCCTGCATGTGGCACCCCCTCTCACTGCTCTGAACTAACTCGGGGTTTCTCTGCTCCAGCTTGCTCTCCACCACTTCTACCCGGGTCAGCAGAGCCTCAAGGCCATGGCTGGTCCCTTCTTGCTGTTTTTTTGGGGGCAGCAGCCAAGGGGGAACTGCTCCACTGTGATTTGTACCCTAGGAATGCTCCTCTGAAACCCGGGGGGGAGATAATCTTCGGAGGCAGCGACCCAGCCTATTACACTGGGGACTTCCACTACCTGAACGTCAGCAAGAGCGGCTACTGGCAGATCAGCATGAAGGGGTGAGGGCAGGGAGAGCCTCTGCACGGCCCTGGGATCCAGGGAATCATTTGGGTGGGAAAGACCTCTAGGATCCTCGAGTCCAGCCATTAACCCAGCAGTGCCAAGGCCAGCAGTGCATCCCACGGAGCTCTGGAACGGTGGGATTCAGGCTGGGAGCCAGGGAAGGTGGTCCCTGAGCCGTGTTTTGCCTTGGCATTGCTGGTGGATGCTTTTTCCCCTCTGGAGAGGAGTGGGGTTGGCTCCTCCAGCTTCTCCACACCCAGCAGGGAGCCAGGAGAGCTGGGAATGCAGAGGGGGTGGCACCGTGGGCTGATTCAACTTGGAAGGCACAGAGGAAGAGTTTAACCCCCTTGAGTCCTGCAGAAGGAGCGTGAGGCGCTGAAACAACTCTGCTTTGTTTCAATAAAAATAAATAAACCCCGCACATGACGCAGCTTAGCTTTCACAAAGCTGGAAGGGAGGCTTCCTGGTGCTGCTGGAGGGTTTGTGCTCCAGAGGCACCGGGAGCAGCACATGCTCTGCCTGGCAAGAACTCCCCGGAGAAAGATGTCACATTCCTGTGAGCACCCATGGCATCACCATGGCATATTCAGGGTCTTCCCTCCCACTCCAGGGTGTCTGTAGGGGCTGAAATCCTGTTCTGCAAGGAAGGCTGCTCAGTGGCTGTGGACACAGGGGCATCCTACATCACTGGCCCTGCTGGGCCCGTGTCCGTGCTCATGAAAGCCATCGGGGCAGCCGAAATGGCCGAGGGAAAGGTGAGTAACCCACCCACCCCACAGCACAGGACTGCCTGAACCCCAGTCCATCCCTCCCCCAGGGAAGGGACTCAGGGCAGTCTCCCCCTCCCACAGTACGTGGTGGACTGTGAGCAGGTGCCTCAGCTGCCCAACATCTCCTTCCACCTGGGTGGGAAGGTCTATGCGCTCAGCGGCTCAGCCTACATCCTCCGGGTAAGCTGTACCCTCCTGGCTCCCCTAAAGCAGCCAAAATGAGCCCCAGAATGGTGCTCCTTGTTTTCCCCAAGCCTTCCTGCTCAGCAAAGCCATCCACACAAGCCAGACCACCCCATTGTTGCTCCCTTGGGTCACTCTGGGTGGATTTGGGGTGAGCAGCAAAGAGCAGAGACAGGCAGGGATTCTCTTCCCTGGAGTTTTAGTATTAGGAAAAGGTTCTTACCCCAGAGGGGGGTCAGGCACTGGAAGAGGCTCCTCAGGGAAGTGATCATGGCACCAAGGGTTCATGGAGTGCTTGGACAATGTTCCCAGGCACATGATATGACTCTTGGGGATGATCCTGTGCTGAGCTGGACTCGATGGTCCTTGTGGGTCTCTTCCAACTCAGTATATTCTGTGATTCTGTGATTTTTGGGGTTGTCCCATGCAGGGCCAGGAGCTGGACTAGATGATCCAGGATGTCCTGAGCTGGAATATCCCTTCCAGCTCAGGATACTCTTATTCTATGAGGAATGGCCAAGCAGAGGGCGTGGAGCTGGGGATCCATCCCTCCCTCGAGCACACTCTTGTCCATCACCACTGGGGTCTCCTTTTTGCAGCAATCCCAGTACGGGGAGGAGGTCTGTGTGGTGGCTTTCTCAGGGCTGGACATCCCCCCTCCAGCTGGTCCCCTCTGGATCCTGGGTGCCACCTTCATCGGGCACTACTACACCAAATTCGACCGGCGCAACAACCGCATCGGCTTTGCCACGGCCCGCTGACCCCAGGGGGGCTGGGAGGGGATGGGGGCAACCAGCCTGGAGGCAGGAGAACCACCAGGAGGCAGCGATTTGAAGTGCAAACGAGAACAGCCTTCCCTTCCAGCTCAGCCACCTCCTCTCTTCACCGAAGCAACTGCAAACCTTGCCTTCTCCCACTCCCAAACCCCCGCGCTGCTTCCCGGGAGCCTCTGCTGCTGGGAGAGCTGAGCCTGAAACACATCTCGTGGTGAGAGCTCAGCCTGGAAATCCAAGCGGGATCCTCCATCCGGAGCTGCACCCCCAGGGACTTTTAGGACGATGTGCAATGGGACAACCAGCGTACAAGGAATTGCTGCTGGTGTGGAAGCGCCTGCAGGCTGCAGGCAGGATGAGCAGGGAACTGTTACAGTTCGTCTGATTCTTTAATTAGCAGAAAAATAATCTGTGTTTAAAGATAGTTTTTAGCTGGTGTTACCCCTACCCGTCCCCATGACTTTAATATTAAACGACTTAGAGCAAAAGGACGCTGAGTGGAGGATTGTTCTTGCAGAGGGGAGAGATCAGGCAGCTTCATGAAGGGAGCTGGACAGCAAATGTTCCTCTGCCAGGATCCACCACTGCATTTATGCCCTTCCTTTTCATAGGAGTGCAACACCCTCCCATCTGCTGCCACAGCAGCCACCTGTAGGCAAATCAGGGGCTTTTCAAACAGCAAACAAGCTCTTTCTGCCAGGGTTGAGATGTTGTGTGGGCTAGTGAAGCCTCAACCTGCCTTCCCAGGGGGGCTCAGGACCACTGGTTGCGCTCCTGGGGACAGGGACAAGGCTGGACATGGGTCTTTGGTCTGTGTTCCCCCAGCAGGGCGGCTCTGGCTGCCCCAGAGCCTGTTTTCGTGGCCACATTGGCTCCAGCCAACAACCA
This sequence comes from Campylorhamphus procurvoides, assembly GCA_013396655.1. NCBI lineage: Eukaryota > Metazoa > Chordata > Aves > Passeriformes > Dendrocolaptidae > Campylorhamphus > Campylorhamphus procurvoides. Next base: position 309,620 of record WBMV01001462.1, read on the forward strand.
GAGGCTTGTCTGTGCCCTGGCCATGTGCAGGGATCCCTCTGGAGCTGCCAGCCCAGTGCCAGCTGGCCTGGAAAGGAGGAACAGCCCAGTGCTCCCAGCTGGAGGCTGACATTTCCAGTTCTGTGGGAGAGCTGCAGTGCTTCCAGTTCCAGCCCAGCAGCTACAAACCCAAGTGCTCCCCAATGCCAAGGAGTTTGCAGTGCTCTCACCTCCAGTTTGACCAGTTCAGGTGCTGGAACACGGTCAAGTGCTGGGAAGGTGCCTGGAAAGGGGAGCTCGAGCTCCTGAGCAGGGCCTGGAGCGAGTCAGCACCTCACCCTGGCACTGCAGCCCCTCACAGAAGCTCCTCATCCTCATTTCTGCAACCAGGATGAATTCCTAGAGCTGCCTCATCTGCAGGGATGTTTGGGAGAGAGATGCTCCTGCCAGCATCGAAGCAGGGGCTGCTGTGTGACCTTCCCAGACAGGTATGCAGCAGCTTCTGCTCCATTCCCAGCCCTACATCCCTCCTTCCATGGATTCTCATTCCCTGCCCTGCCCCACGGCAGTCTTGGAGCAGAGAGGATGTGGCTGGGCGGATGTTTGTCCCTCCTGGGAGAGTCTCTGCAGCCATGCAGCATTTAAACCTCTTAACGTTGGGATGCACAACCCCGGGTCTCTAGAGATGGGAAATCTAACGCACCCAAAAGCGTGACGTGTTTGTTCCCATCACCTTCTGCAGCACAGCTCCATCACGGGGGTGAGGGGAGCGGTGGCAGCTCCTCTTGGGAGCCTGGGAGTGCAGGGAAGGGGCCCCAGCAGCCGGAGTATCTCCCTTTCATCCAGCATTTCCTGAGCACGCCCGGGCGTTCCAGGCAGCTGCTCATCAGCACAGGAAACCCCAGGAGCTGGGAAGTGGTGGCAGCCCAGGCAGGGAGGGGTGGGAGGGAGGGCAGAGCTGCTCAGAGACCCCCGGCAAGGGGGGATCTGCTCAGGTCAGCCCTGGAGCTACAACCTGGCCTCTCCACAACGCTCTGGATGTACAAGGGATGCTGGCAAGGGCCTCCCTTTCCTTCCTACCACAGGGAAACTCCACTCGGAAATAACTAAGCCTCCTCTGCCTACTCTTTTACACCACAAAGGCTCTGGTCTGGAGAAGACTGGAGTGGATGGGAGCTTGGAAATGCACTGGGTGACTTCTGCCATAGCCCTCAGCTGGAAAACACTCGGGCTGGCCTAAAATAGGATGTTTTTGTGGATCCAGTTCTATTCCTATTCAACACGGTTGTTTCAAGCAGCAGGAAGAAAAACGCCGGGGCTGCTTGTGGTGCTGCTCCTGGGCCCCTTAAGCCAGGCTATTAACACCTCTAATCGCCTGCTCCAGGGGCAATTTCCCGGTGGATGCGGCAGCCCTGGCTGCGAGGCACCACTAACCCGCCATGGCCCGGATTAGATCGTTCCGGGCGAGCAATTAGGCCAAGCTCAGCCCAGCAAAGCGCGGGAGCAATTATGACCATCCTATTAACACTGACAGAGCTCGCTCTATATTTAGAACACGGGACCCGGCTGGTGGATTTTTTCCCCCCTTCCTTAAATGATTTTCCCCAGGTCTCCATGGTCCATTTAGCTGATTTCAGCCGCAGCCAGCTGTAAACTTTGGAGGGGGCATTCTCTGCTCCCAGCCATGTGCTGTTGTTATTTCCTCTGATAATGAAGCCGGGCCGGAGCCGTGGCCGGTGGCTGCGGGGGCTCTGCCACAGGGCGAGTCCTGCTTTATCTTTACCCTCCAAACCTCTCCCCAGCCCACCCGCAAATCTCTGTGGGGTGGTGGGCACGATGGTAGCAGGGATGGAGAGGTTATCCCGAGGGGATACATCCCGCCTGGAGCTCTGGGTGCTGCCCCTCATCTCGTGCGTGGCATCCTCATCCTTTTCATGGGACGGACGGACGGACGGATGGATGGATGGATGGATGGATGGATGGATGGATGGATGGATGGATGGATGGAGCGGGGGGCTGTGCAGAGCCCCCCGGGCTGGCTGAGGGGCTCAGGGGGTGGACGGGAGGCACTGAGGTGGAGAGCACCGGCTGCAGGTGTGGCCCGGGTCAGTCCCGATCCGGGCGCGGGTCCCTCGGGATGATTTAGAGAATGGGGAATCCGGGAATGGATGGGGAGACATACGGGACGAGGGCACCGGCAGCAGGATCCCGGTGCACTGCCCGGGACGCGGCTGAGTGTCCCCTGGGATGGCTGAGGGGCTCCGGGGATGGTTGTGAAGGGCACCGGCAGCAGGTGCGGCGTTCCCGGTCCCGGTGTCGGCCGCGTGGGGATCCGCTGCCCAGCGTGCCAGTGCGGGTCGGGGGTGGGTGCGCTGCCCGGGGTCCCTGTGCGGGTGGGATGCGGATCCACTGCCAGGATCCCGGTGCGGGTGTGATGTAGGTCCGCCTCCGGGTCCCAGCGCGGATTGCGTGCCCGGTATGCTGATCCCAGGTGGGATGCGGATCCACTGCCAGGATCCCGGTGCGGGTGNAGCGCGGAGCTGGCCATGGCCGCAGCGCCCGCCCGCTGCCCCGACTGCCCGGGGCCGTCGGGGTCGGGGGGCGGCGGCGGGACCCCCGCCGTGCCCCACCTCGGCATTGCGGTGGACGAGGGTGACGTGCTGCCCGGGGCGCTGCGGATCGTGCGGGAGCTGAGACCCGGCTGGGAGCCGGCCAGGGTGAAGACCAAGGTACGGGGGGGACCCTGCGCAGAGACCCCCGCGAACGGACAGCCGGATCGTCCCGGGGGGCTGCAGAGTCCGGCGGGGGTGCAGGGGTATAGGGGTTGTAGGGTCCGCCCCAGATTATAGGGGTTCACCCGCGGGGAGCTGTGGCACTCACCCTAGGGGGCTATAGGGTCTGCCCCCGGGGAGCTGTGATGCGCGTTCTGGGGGGCTACAGCTCCACCCAAGGGGGACTGTGGGGCTCAACCCGGCGAGTTACAGGGTCTACAGAGGGGGGCTGTAGGGTTCATCCAAGGGGGCTTGTGGGGCTCACCCTGTGGAGCTATATGTCCAGCCCTGGGGCAGCAATAGAGCTTACTCTGGGGGGGCTAGTCCACAGAAGGGTGCCTGTAGAACCCACCGTGGGAGGCTCTAGGACCTGCCAAAGAGGATGTGACACCTCTGGTTCTGCCCTCCACTCTCACAGCATAATTGGGACCCCTCAGATGTGCAAAGGGGTGACACCCCCATCACGCACATCCCCACAAGGTTCAGGGATCCCTCAGGTGCTCAGTGAGCGGTGACTGTGAGTTCAGGTGTGTCCCCAGGGTCTCTCCAGGCTGCCAGGGTGTGGAGAGTGCCTGCAGGAGATGGTCTCGCTTGGGTTACTTCTTGGCTCACACCTTTCTCGGGCTGCGTGGGCTGAGCTGCGGTTCAGGTGGGAGTTGCAGTTCAGCCCTGGGTTCCTTGCACGGGACAAGGCTTGGCTGGTGGAGCTGGCAGGGCTTTGTTGGCAGAGCAGGGCTGGCACCTGCCTGGCATTGGAATCCTTTTCCTCCTCCTCACCTCTGCCCAGGGGTGCCCAGCTGGGGTGGGACAGGCTGGTGGTGTCTGTGCCCTCACCAGTCTCCTGACGATGGGCACTGGAGTGTGGAGGTGCTGGAACTGGGTGCACTTAAGACGTCTGCACGTGTGTGTGTGTGTGTGTGTCCTCCAAAGGCACATGCTTCCCGTGTGCCTGGAGTGCCATTAAAAATGTATTAATAGCCAAGTGTAATTAAATACAAGAAGCTGCAGGAAAATCCATCTGAAAGGGCAGATGGCAATAGCAGGAAGCTGGGAGTTGGAGTTGTAGGGGCAGGAAATGTCTCGCTCTGTGCAGCGCCGAGCTCAGACCTTGGTGGTGGTTGAAGGACCCCAGCTCCCTGGTATCCAGGCTCTGCAGGCATTGGAGGGGGTCAGTGTTCACCAGCAGCTCGTGTGTGTGTTTTTAATTAAATAAAAAAAGAAAAACACATTTAGAAGTTGAGGGAAAACCCTCCTGTTGCGTTTCCCTCAGCTGCTATTGCCAGAGCCGTTCGGGAGGGGACTGGAGCGGTGCAGGGTCTTCAGCTGGTTCCCATTAGCATTCCCCTTCCCTTTCCTGGTGCCCTGGAGCTCTGCCCGGTTCACACCACCTCGTTGCCCGGTGTCGGTGCACAGCTGCCTGCAGGGGCTGTACCAGGCTGTGCCAGTGGCATAGGAAAATCTCCCGGAGCTCAGGGCAAGGTGTGGAACACGGGGAGAAGGATCTGGGTGCTCGGCCTCTCCCACCTGCCCTCTTCTTGCTGGGGGCTCCAGCCCTCTGTGCTCCAGGTTTGCCCACTTCCCAGGGCTCCTGCTCCTCATCCTTTAAGCATCTCCGTGCCAGTGAGTCAGCCCAGCACGCTCTCAGGGAAACACACACTCCTCCATCCAGAGGGAAGAGCAGCAGTGACTGGAGCCAAACCCCTGCGAGGACTCCGGAATGGTTGGACTTTTTTAGCTTGATTTTGGCAACAAGTCGCCTGGCCCCGGGCTGGGGGAGTTGAACCAGCCAGCACAGTGGTGCTTTGGGAATGCTGAGGAGTCTCCAGCAGGTGCAGCACCAGGTGTTGGATTTTGCTGCTTCTCTTCAGCACTTTTGCACAGGGCTTGGGTCTCACTTCGCGTTTAATTGCTGCAAAGCTCCTGGTGTGGAGCCACACGCTGTCACACGCGCTTTTCCCTCCGTCCCTGCTGTCACACAGCTGCAGCAGGGAAGGATTTGGGCTGGTAGCAGGGTGACTGCAGTCTGAATCCACAGGGAATAGCACCAGGCATCTCCCAAGCAGCTGCGCTCATTCCTTGGGAGCTGGAGGAGCTGCCGCCTCCAAAGCAGGCGAGCCCCTGCGTGCAGGTTGCTGAGGAACCACGTGTGCGTCTCCAAAGTTAGTGGCCTGGAATTCAGGGGGGATAAGGCTCAGTAATCCCGTTAAACCTGCTGGAAAGGGCTGATCAGGCCGTCGGGCAGCAAAACGAAGCAACACAAGGACCTCACTGAGCGTTCTGAGGTGGAGCCACTCACCTGTGCCGGGGGGGGACACCGTTTTCTGCATAGATGGGCCATGGCACCTCTGCTTCCCAAATTTCCAGCCTCTGAGGCCTGGAAGGACAAGGAGAGGAGAGCTGAGCATGGCACGGTGGTAGAAACACAGATTATCTGCCCTGGGAAAAGCAGCTTGAGAAGGTTCAGGCCGTCCCAGCAGTCCCCCAGGACGTTTTGGCTGCCTCCCCCCAAATCCACCTCCAGCTGTGGAACAGGGGCTGTGAGTTCTGTCCAACTTTGAGGGTCTCATTCCAGTGCTTTGAGTTTCCCTCGGGAGGCTGCACAGGGAACCCTATATTTAGGCACCCTATATAGGAGCGGGGGTTGCTGAGTGGGATGTCTAAAATTATCCGTCCCACCCCCGAGCTCTGTGGCTGCCATAGCAGGAGCCCTCACCCCCCTCCTGCTCCCCCAGCATCACACCTGCTGCGGCTCCCCCATCCCAAAGGGATGCAGGAATTACCCCCGTGGGGAGCAGCAGAGCCAGGGCCGCGTGGGGCTGAGCATCCCGCAGCGTGGGGGGCGATGGGGCAGGGGTTTCCCGTGAGATGATGGAGACCCAAACACCCCGGAGGTGACCGAAATCCCGGCGGGATGGGGAGAGGAGCCCGGCAGCAGCCCCGGCATGTGCACGGGCAGGCGGCCAAGCCGGAGTGACGGGAGAACAAAACTCCCTTTCCATCTGCGAGGAGCCGTCAGAGCAGTGACACGAGACGTCCCCAGCAGAGACATCCCTGCCTATCAGCGCCCCGGCATCGCGGGGAGGGTCGGAGGAGGGCATGGGGTGGTGCTGTTTGCTCCGGGTTGTTTTCTGCCTTGCCGGGGTTTTTTTTTTTGGTCTCCCTCATTTTGTGCCAAAAGATTTACGCTGATTTTTTTTTGGGAGCGATTCCCGGGGCTGCTCGTGTGCCAAGACTGCTGGTGGCACATCTGGCCTGAGCTACTCCTGAGCTGCCAGGTGAAGAGTAGCAGGATTTCCACCCAAGCCACCAGCTTCGTGCTGCTGGAGCCTCCTGCCCGTGTCCCCCCAGTTCACCCCTGAGCCTCGAGGCTTTGCAAACTCCCATCTCCTCCCACGGGAGCTTTCCTGGCTCTGCTGCCTCACACCTTCTTTTGCCCATTGCTGTGTTGCTTTCTCCTTGGGGTCTGCTGGTGGGAAGGTTTCCCCAGTCCCACCTGGCACGGCAGGGATGTGCAGGCCACCCTTCTCCCGCTCCAGCTCTTCACCGACGGCATCACCAACAAGCTGGTGGCCTGTTACACGGAGGAGGGGATGGCGGACGCGGTGCTGGTCCGTGTCTACGGCAGGAAGACGGAGCTGCTCGTGGACCGGGAGACGGAGCTGAGGAACTTCCAGGTGCTGCGTGCCCACGGCTGTGCCCCCGACCTCTACTGCGCCTTCCAGAACGGGCTCTGCTACCAGTTCCTGCCGGGCATCGCCCTGGGACCCGACCATGTACGGGACCCCCACATCTTCAGGTGTGTGGGGACCCCCGTGTCCCCTCGGGGGGAGCCACGGGGGATGGCATCAGTGGTTCTCCAGGCACAAGGGGTTTGCTCCGTGTTTCCAGCTCTCCCCTCCCAGCTGTGGCTCTGGGTCAGTGCTCGAGCATCGTGGTGTGCACAGGCCTGGGTGGTGCTGGGGGATATAAATGGGCCAAACTGCAGCTGGGTTTGTCACCAGGTCTTTAAAGCATCAGCTTTTGGTGCATGGAGGTTTGTGGGAGCTACAGCTTTGGAAAGGTGAACACCCTGGAAAGGTGAACACTGTCTGAAATGCTTCAGAGGCTGATCGCTGACATGGAATGGGGTTTCAGCTGTGCTAACCCTGTGGTTTTAAACATGATTTTTGGGGAATCCCCCTCAAGACATCCCAAGGGTCTTTTGGGAATGTCTTGAGGAGGATTTTGAGCAGTGCTCCTCTTGGGAGCTGCTCAGAGCACCTCTCACCCCCCACCTGTGCTCCCCCCAGGCTGGTGGCTCAGGAGATGGCCCGAGTCCACGCCATCCACGCCAACGGGAGCCTCCCCAAGCCCATCCTCTGGCAGAAGCTGCACAAATACCTCACCCTCGTGAAGACGGAGCTCAGCCCAAAGGTATCCAACCCCAGGTAAAGGCAGAGGGATCCCAAAGAGCCAGGCTCTGGCTTGGGCACCCGCTGCCCACCCAGCTCTAAGTCTGTACAGGACCAGGGAAAAAGAGCCCTGGTTCCCAGGTAAAGACTCTGGGGGAATCTAGGGATGGTTTTGGGGCTGGACCTCGCCACGTGTCCACATCACCCTGAACCCCAAGAGCAGGTGGGATGGAGGCACCTCCAGCACCTTCCTCGTGCCAGTCTAGAGGTGATTTTTGCTGTGTTAGGGCAGAGTCAGCCCAGGGATGTGTCTCTACAGCATCCAGGCAGGATCCATGGACTCCCACCTGCTGTGCTCAGCCTCCTCCTCCCTGGAATTTAAGTCTAGAATAAACTGGAGCTCCAGCCCCGCTTACGGTGGGGATCTGAGCAGCAGGGTTGAGCTGATGATGAATACTACAAACCCTCTATGGATTAGAGCAGCCAGTTCCCACTTCAAACCAGTTCGTCCCATTTTTAGGAGGGTGGGTTGAGCCCAGGTGAGTGTTGGGGTGTCTGGGAAGGATTCGGGCAGCCCCAAGAGGCGGAGGAGGTGAATGAACCCCAAGGCAAGCGAATCATTAACCTGTGGCAGGAGGCAGCAGGGCTTTTCTCAGCACTCGCCCCGCCGCAGGCAGACTTTACCCAAGCCTGCGCCTTCAATGCAGCCAATTAGGCAATCATTAACGAGCTCTCTTCTTGGAACTGAGACTCCTGAGGTTACTGGGAGGCTACGTGCTCTGGCAGAGTCCAAAACATTGCCGTTGCCTTGGGATTTAGCCGGGTGCTTGGGGAGTGAGCGCTGGGGGGGGTTCGGTGGCAGGTTGGGTGAATTTGGGGGGGGGCGGTGGGGGTTGGGGGAGAAGGAAAGGCTGAGGCTGGGCCGTGGTATCTGCCAGGCTCCCTCTGGACCACGCAGCCAAACCTGGCACCCCCTGCAGCCAAACCCAGCCTCGTTAGCCCTCCTTTGTGTCACTGATGAGCTCGTTTATAGAACACCCCAAGGGAAGCCGGGGCAACGCTGCCCCTCTGCCCCCAGGGAGGCTCCCGGTGAGCAGCAGTGATTCCACCCGTCCCCTTCCCCAGCCTCCAGCAGGATGTGCCCAGCCTGGAGACGCTGGAAGAGGAGCTGGCCTGGATGAAGGAGACGCTGTCCCAGCTGGGCTCCCCCGTGGTGCTCTGCCACAACGACCTGCTCTGCAAGAACATCATCTACGACAGGACTCGAGGTCTGTGTGCCCAGTGAGGGGTTTGTCCCTCGCCCACTCCCCCGGGGCTGTCACCTCCATCCAGCCCCTCACAGCCCCTGCCTTTGCCTCCACAGAGCACGTTCGCTTCATAGACTACGAGTACACCGGGTACAACTACCAGGCTTTTGATATTGGGAACCACTTCAACGAGTTTGCAGGTGAGTTGGGCTCCTCTCCGTGCACCAAAGGTTCCCCCAGCACTGGCAGTGGCACTCTGGGGTCTCCCCATCCATGGGGAGAGTTTTATCCCCAGTCCCATGGTGGGAAATGGGGCTGCCCTGGGGTCTCCTCATTCCTGGGGATGGAAGAGGGAGTTAGATCCCCAGTCCCATGGTGGGAAATGGGGATGCCCAGTGTTAGAGTGGGGTCAGGATGGGGTCTCTGCTGGCGTTGGGCACCTGGGTATGTCTGGAATGCAATCCTACCTGAGCCTGACTCTTAACCATAAGGCTGGGTGGGTGCCCTGAACCAGCAGTCGATGCCTGGTTTGTGCACACCTGGGGTTTGCCCACCTCGAGCATCAGAGGAGCCCCGTGGTCACATCCCTTTGCCATGGGGAATCCCTCCCTCTTGTCCCTCGGGCATCACTGACCCCCCTCCCCTCGCAGGTGTGAAGGAGGTGGATTATGCCCTCTACCCCAGCAAGGAGACCCAGCTGCAGTGGCTGCATTCCTACCTGCAGGCCTACAAACAGCTCACCCAGGGGGGCCCAGGAGGCTCTGGGGTGTCTGAGGAGGAGCTGGAGGCTCTCTATGTGCAAGTGAACAAGTTTTCTTTGGTGAGTGGTGGAGGGGGGAAGGAACTAGCCTCTCTTGAGGGGCAAAAACACAACCCAGGGGATGGGTTTTCCTCTGCCCTTGGGCTTGCAGCTTACCTGGGGAGGATGGGGGTGCAGGTGCCAGCCTAGGGCTCTGAGGGCAACTGGGGCACGCTGCCCCAGAGAGCCTGGCAGCACCTCAGAGGCACTGAGCCCCTGGGCAAGGTCCCAGACAGCATTGGCTGCCTGCAGCCCCACCACCATGTGCCAAGGGACAGCATGTCTCTGATAACCATGGCCTTGGGCATCCCTTCAGAGAGGCCAGACATGAAGAAATCCTCTTTGGTAAATGCCATGGGCAGCCTGAGCCAATTTTCTGGAAACTTCGAGCAAAATGTTGGCTGCTCTCCTGGCTGGAGCTGCCAGGAGGGACATCCCTGCAAGCACAGGGGCTGATACCCTGAGCATGCTGTGCTCAGCATCCTTCCTGCTGCCATCCCTCACTGCAGCTGGGAACAGCCTCGGGAGGGTATAAAAATACAGGTGTGGGCCAGCCCCAGCTGGCTGCTGCCCCATCATGACAGCCATGGGAATTCTGGAACCAGACCAGGAGAGACACGAGCAACTCATCCCACAGGCAGGGATGCTCCGTGCCCATTTATAACTTTGTTTTGTGTGTTGCAGGCATCCCATTTCCTGTGGGCATGCTGGGGCCTGATCCAGGCTAAATACTCTACCATAGACTTTAATTTCTTAAGGTGAGTCCCTCGTTTGCTCCCAGCACTGTTCAGTGTTAAATCACTGGAGCCAAATCCCTGTGGTCCCTCCGTGCCATGGCCAGGGGACACGTGGCTGGTGTCCGCTCTGTTTCAGGTCTGTCCCTCTCTGGTCTCTTGGCAGATATGCAAAGTTAAGGTTTAAACAATACTTCAAGATGAAGCCAGTGGTCACAGCCCTGCAGGTGTCCAAATAGCATCACTGGCCCCGAGCCCCTGAGCTCTTCTGTCCTCGCTGCGTCCACAGCCCTCACATCCCCCTCGTCCTTCCCCACCCAGCCGGGGGCGAGGGCAGGTCCTGACGGTGGGAAGGGGGAGGAGAGGAGCTCTGACCCAGCCACCGATGGAAGGGGACCCTGGACATGCCCAAGACTGGACCATGAGATGCTGGAGAGGCCCACGGCCTCGGAGGGGCCGCTGCCTACACGAGGAAGCCTCACCATCGCCTTAACGCCGAGCCCCGCTCGGCCCCGGTGCCAGGCAGGTCTGTGCCCTGCTGGTGCTGCTGCTGCTTGGCTTGGCACCCGGTTTGCTCCCTCTGTGCTGTCCCCCAGGGGGAAAACGGGTCCCCCTGTCCGCTCAGGAGCCCCCAGAGCTGCCCAGTCACTTTTCTGCTCACTGCTCATGTTGTGCCCGTCGCCTTCACCTCTCACTCAGCCCCCTGTGCCCTGGGTGTCACTGGGGCTCCCACCCCCAAACCAGCACCTTCCCTGGCTCAGTGTTGATTCCAGGCATGGGACCCTTTTCCATGAGGGGTGGGAGCTGCTGTGCTCCAGCTGGGGTAGTGCAAAGGAGAAAGGGGCAGAGCCAGCCATGAGCCACACGGGTTTGGGACCAGGGGGGTGCTGTGGGTCGGCTCTGGGTGTCTGCACCCCCTCCTGCAATGTGCTCAGTCCATGGCTGGCCCTGCCTGGCCCCAGATCCCAGTTAACTTCATGGCTTCACCCGTAGCATCCTGTGCTGCTGCAACAGGGGCCTCCCAGCTCTGCCTTCCCTGTCTCCCCCAGGGCCAGGGGGCTTGGTCCTGCTCCTCACCATCCCTGGGCTCCTCTCTTGGCTGTGTCCCCGTGTGGGACCCCCCAGGAGGAGGTTGGTGGAACCTCCCCCAGCAAGAACCGGGACTGTTGTTGATTCTGTGTTGGTTTTGGTGCAAAATAAAAGCTGCTGGTAGCTGAAAATTGGGGATTGTGGATCTGGGAGGGGGGTCCTGTGCCTGAGCAAGGGCAGAATTCCTGGGGCTTGGGGATGCTCCTGACCCTTCTCCCCATTCAACCCTCGACCCCCAACTGGTAAAGTCCAGGCCCAGATCTCTGCTCCAAAAAGTTATCTTTATTGTGCCAAGGGACTGGGGGACGATTGTAAACAGGTATGTGAAATATACAGGTTAAGTTACTCATCGTCTTATTAACAAAATAAAGCTCTATCTATATTTACAATCTTTAAAAAAAAAAAAAAAAGGAGAGAGACAGGAAGAGCTGCAGCTGTGGGGCACATCTGCTTCCAGTCCCTCTGCAGCACAGCCCATCCCACCCTGGGAGCTGGGACCCTTCCCCAGGGACCCCAGCACAGGGAGGGGGAATAAATAAAGCACTGACAAAGGGCAGGAGAGGAGAGAGGTGTTTGCTGGGCAGGGGAGGAGGCAGGATCCTCCCTTGGATAAAGGATGTCCAAAGGGCAGTGGAGCAGCACCAGGGCCCGGATGCTGTGGAGTTTCTGCTCCAGACCCCCACCTGGGGCTGGGGACAGGGATCTGCTGCAACCCCTCCCCTTGCAGGGCTGGATGTCCCCCCAGCCATTGCTGCAGCCTGGAGATGGGGGGACATGGCTATTTCTGTGTCCCCAGCAAGGTCCCCACCATGCCAGGCTGGAGCCAGAGCTATGGAGCCTGTTCTGGCTGTGGCCACAGGGAGGTGCACGGACTCTGTGCACAGAGGGACGCTGTGGATGTACATCCAGACACTGCACAGACACACAGACAGACCCTGTATGTGCACACCTGGACACTGCACACACACTCAGACACTGTGATGCACACCCAGACACCCTGAACTCACACCTGGACACTGCACACATGCTGAAACACTGTGTGTGTACACCCAGACAGGCACTGTACACACACACCTAGACATTGTGAGTCACACCTGGACACTGCACACTCACCTGGACACCATGAACTCACCCCTGGCCCCCTCCCATGCATGGCCATGCCACATCCCAAACACCTCTGGAAGGGGCTTTGACAGGAACAAGCTAATTTTTTATAATTCTTTCTTTCTTTTTTTTTTTTTCCTAATGGCCATTTTTTCCCTCCCTCTGTGATCTCACCTTGCAGGTGTCAGGTGGAGCCTGTGAGAGGTGCCCAGGGATGGATGGGCACGTCCCCCCACAGCAGGGCAGGGTGGGGGGCTGGAGCAGCAGGAACAGCCCCTGCTTTATGTCCAAAGTGGGCCAGAGCTGTCAGAGCACAAAGGGGCTCCGAGGAGCCCTGGCTGGAGCTCAGGCCAGGCGAGGGCTAAAAATGGCTCTGTGGGAATTTGCTGGCAGGCAAAGAGAGACCAAGTGAGAACTGTGGCAGGGAGGTCAGGCTGGGCTGAGTGAGGGACAAGCGTGTCCCCATCCTGTGTCCCCATCCCATACCCACATCCTGGGTCCCTGCAGAGGGCTGGCACCTGCTGCAGGTGAGGCTCTCGAGGAGACCACAGGTTCTGGAGGGCTGGGAGATGCTCTGGAGGTTCTCCTGCAGCCCGACACCCTCAGGTCCCCTCCAGGGGTGACAAGATAGAAGCCATGGAACCCACATCTGCGGGCTGGGTGGCCTCAGCTCCCCCTGCCACTGCAGCAAGGCCAAACCAGCCCTCACCACCTTGCCCAGTGGGATCAGCACATCGTGGCCATGGCCCCACTGCCCATCACCACCCAAATTTGGGACCCATTTGCAGGAAGGCCGCTGCTCTCCACTCCCCTCCGCCGAGTCCCACCCTAACAGGAGATATTGGGACCTCCCTTGTGGTGAGGGACCCTCCCTGCACTGCCCCCTTGGCCCCTCAGTCCGTCAGCACCACCAGCTCGCCGTCACTCTTGTCCTCTCCCTCCGAGTCCTCCTCCTCGCTGTAGCGGTACATGTCCCCATCAGCCACCGAGTGCCCGTCGTCCCCGGTGTCCCCATCCTTGAGGCTGCGGGTGTTGACGATGACGGGCATGTTGGGGTCCACGCTGCGGGGCAGGTAGTGCTCCATCAGGGGGGGTGGCAGCTGGACACCCACAGGCCGTGGGTACAGCACGTCCGAGGAGCCAGGGGGCACCTGGGTGCCCTGGGGCCTGTGGGACAGGGGGTGCAAATCACTGACTGGGGTGTGCAGGGGTCCTGTTCATTCCCTCTGCCTCCTGGGATATCCACCCCAGGAGTGCCAGGTGGGCACCCAACCCATGGGTGTCAGGTGAGCACCCCGGGGATGCCAGGTGAGCACCCACCCCACAGGCTTCAGGGGGGTACCCATCCTGTTGGCATCAGGTGAACACCCACCCCATGGGCATCAGGTGAACACCCGCCCCATGAACACCATGTGAGCAGCCACCCCATGGGCATCAGGTGGGCACTGACCCCAGAGGTGCCAAATGACCCACCCCGCGGGCACCCCAATGAGCCCCCTGGGGGGATGAGGGGTGGGTTACCCTATCAAGTATCCCTGCCTGGCGTCCTGGCGCCGGTTCCTCATCAGCGCCTTGTACTCGCCCACGCGCAGCCGCTTCCCCTCCACGATGCACGTGCGTTTGGGGCGAGGCTTGTACTTGTAGTCGGGGTATTTCTCCAGGTGCTGCCGGCTCAGCCGCGCCTGCTCCTCGTAGTAGGGCTGCTTCTCCTGATTCGTCATGGATTTCCACCGGGATCCTGCGAGGAGAGGAGGAGCAGAGCGTCCTTACACCATGACTGAGTGATGGAACCCTGCCTCCCTTCACAGGATTAATTAATGCCGTTAATTGATAGCATTTCCTGTGCAAACAGCACCTGAATGTACAGCTGGTGAGAGCGGCTGTACCGGTGGGACGCCTGTGCCACAGTCAGCCCTCCCAGCACACCGGGAACAGGTCCCCAGCCTGACCTTCCCCAGGCACCCCCAGGGATTGATCCCCTCAGCTCAGCACCTGGGAGGCTGGACCAGCTCGGGAGGGAGAAGGACAAGCTGGAGGTGCTTGGAGAGCCTCAGCATCCTTGAAGATGCTCAAGAGTCAACAGGACACAGCCTCCAGCATCTTGATGGGATTTTGGAATCCTATTGGACTGGGGACATCAGTGAACCACCCCCACCACCTAAATCCACTTGTGAGTTCCTGTGTGTCCCTTTCCTGGGTGTCCTTCACCCTCTAGCATGGTCCAGCACTGTCTGAAAGCTCCACCTCCCACATTTGCACCACGAGCCAGGTGGTCCAGGTAAACTGAGGCACAGAGACACATAAGGTCCCTGCCTGTGGCCACAGGGCATGGCTGGTGTGACCAGAAGGGTGGGAGACATTGGCTGGATGAGTCTCATGCTGCTCCGGGCACCTCCAAGAGTGATGAGCAAGGGTAGCATCATCCTGATGGGCATCAGCTACATGTGGGGGCTGAGGATGAGCTGATTGGGATGCAGAGGGGGTCCTACCCCAGCCCCTCAGCGCTCACCCAGGATCTTGCTGATGCTGGAGTTGTGCATGTCTGGGAAGGCCTGCAGGATCTTCCTCCTCTCGTCCTTTGCCCACACCATGAAGGCGTTCATGGGCCGCTTGATGTGGTTGTTGTTCCTGGACTCGGGGAAGTGCCGGGAGCCTGCGAGGGAGACCCTGGATGAGGTCAGGAGTCAGAGGAAGGAGCAAGTGTGGGGTCCCCACGGTGCTCTCAGCCACCCTTACCATCCATCTCACAGGTCAGCAGAGCCTCGTCCAACCGGTGGGCAGGGGGCTCCTCCATCCTCTCCTTCACTGGGGAGGAATCAATCCCGACGTGGTCCTGCAGGACAGCGGGGTCAGGACTCAGCTCCCAGCCAGGGAAACTGCCCATGGACAGACACCAGTGACAGTGGGGTCAGAGAGGGGACGGTGGCCACGCTGCAGGTGACCCTCACCTTGCGGTAGGGGTTGCCCAGCGACCCCTCCAAGGCTCCACCATGGCCATGCAGCAGCTGCCGAGCATCATGGATGGCTTTGGTGATGGCGTCGCCTTCGCCCAGGAACCCTGGCAGGACACCAGCAAGGGCACCCATCAGCACCAGCACCCACTCCTCCAACCCACCCATACCAGCCTGACGAGCCCAGTGAGGAGATGCCCCCGGGAGCCAGGGGGTCACTTGTCTCCAAAGGTGACCTGGGGAGGGCACAGGACCACCCATCAG
Organism: Campylorhamphus procurvoides; assembly: GCA_013396655.1. Classification (NCBI taxonomy): domain Eukaryota; kingdom Metazoa; phylum Chordata; class Aves; order Passeriformes; family Dendrocolaptidae; genus Campylorhamphus; species Campylorhamphus procurvoides. The sequence goes on from WBMV01001462.1 coordinate 324,949, forward strand.
TGAACCCACCCAGAGGCAGGTTGGATGGGCTGGTCTGCAGGTCCCTGGTGGCCCCGTGACTTGGCGTGAGGGACTGGCAGCTGCTCATCTTCAAACTGGGCGAACTGGAGGCACTGGGGAGGTCGGAACCTTTGGGTTTGGCCGTCAGGTTCAGCGGCTGCGAGGTCTCCTGTGGCAGAGGAGGGGATGGGGGTGAAGCACAGCCCCCACAGCCCCCCAGCCCGGGGCAGGGAGGTGTTTTGGGGCTGTACCTGCATCTGGAGGTGGCCCGGGCCAGCGGGTCTCTTCAGCGTGGGAGGAGGGGGGCTGTGCAGCAGCTGCACTGGATAATCCACTGTGGGGAGCAGAGGGACAAGGGTTGGGGGGTGAAGGATGTGGGTTGGGGGCCAAGACCACCCTGCAGGGCTGGGGCAGCCCCACTCACCTGGTTTGCAGGGGATGGGCTGGATCGGCAGCGCTAACTGGGAGTCGGGGGTGACGGGGAGAGGTTGGTGGCTGGGGGTGAAGGCAGGAATCATGACATAGGGCATGTTGACCTGCTGGAGGGGAGAGGAGCAGAGAGACCAGATAACGGCTGTGGGACACTGCAGGAAGGTGACATCCCCTCACGGGACCCAGGAGAGGACACACAAGGACATGAGGAGGCTGCAATCATCCAGCACGGGAAGAGGAACACAGGGAAAGGGACATGGGGAGTGTCCCCTGTCTTTACCTGGATCTGCTGCTGCAACAGGTTGATTTTGTGCTGCTGCTGGATGAGCTGCTGCTGCTGCTTGGCGATCTGGTGGAGGGGACAGTGGGGATCAGTGACATCAGTGGCAGAGTTGAGCTGGACCCCAGCCCGGGATGAGACACCCACCACCACCAAAACAGAGACAAAGGGTCTGCAGAGGGTCCCAAGGGCCATGGGAAGGCAGGAGGAGGGGCTGAGCTGCCCCTGAGCCACCTCGAGGGGCACTCAGAGAGAAACAGGCTGGGTGGGACATGTGACCCACACCCTGAGGTATGACAGGGGTGTCACCCCTGCCCTTAGCACTGCACAGACCATGGGACAAGAAAAATAGGTGTCCAAGGAACAAGGTGTTCCCCCGAGCCCACCTGCTCTTGCTGCTGCCGCGCCAGCTCCATCTGCTGCTGCTGCTTCTCAAAGAGCATCGTGGCCATGTTCTTCTGCTCCGAGTGGGCTGTCAGGAGCTGGTCCCTCAGTGTGGACAGCTGGTTGATCATGACAAGGAGCTGGAGCTCCTTCTCTGCCAGGCTCTCCTGGGTTCCTGGAAAGAAACAAGTGGCTGAGATTCAGGGATTGTGGAGGGTGAAGAGCATCAGCAGCACGGTTGGGTGGGGAGGACCTGGTGTGGTTTGATAATTTAAGGAGTGCAATTCCCATCTCTTTTGACCCTCGTCCTGCCAGCCCCAAGGAGCAAGATGGGGAGTCTTTGGGATGGGAACAGAAATCAGGAAGGTTTCTGTGCAGGAAGAGCAGTCCCACTGCCTTTGATCCCACCACTGGGTGCTGGTAGGAGACATGTGGCCAGGGAATGTCTAACGTGTGGGGAGCAGAAAGATCATGTGAGCCATCCCTTCTGTGCAGTCAGAGGCAAATTACCACAAAAAAATCAAATTAAAAAAGGATGAATCCCTATGAAATATGGACATTTCCCCTCCTGCTAAGATGGGAAGTGCTGTGTTTCCCGGCTGGGCACAGGATGCAGGAGGGAGGATGGTGGAGGTGGGTGCTTGGGAACAGATCTCACCTTTCACTTCCTTGGACTCGGCGGTGTCTCGGCCCAGCAGCCGCTCCTTCCAGTCACTGGACAGCAACTTCTCAATGGTTGGCATCACTGTCCATGGGAGAGCAGGGAGAGGGAGGGGACAACCAGGTGAGCACAGCCCGAGACTCTGAACCACAGCATGGGTAGCTCCTCCCACCCCACAGCTTTGGAAAAACACCAATAAGCCAGAAGGGATCCCAAGAGACCCCTCAGAAACATTTCTTACCCTCCTTCAAGTTCCTGTTGAAGTCCAGCTTGTCCTGGCTGCTGACGGCGGGCTCGAAGGCAGAGCGCCGTGGCTCTGGCACATCTCCGGGGGGAGAGCGGGACTCCTGTGGCACACACGGGTTATTGGCACCTGCTCCCACCACCAGGGACATCCCCAGGGGTCCAGGCAGGAGATGCTGGGCCAGTGGGATGCTCAGAGCCAGCCCAGCTGGACCACACTCTGCCAGGCACATTCCCCCCCATCGCTGCTCTTCATGCCATAAAGATGTTTTTCTTGAATTCTCTACTATTTATTCAGCCTGCCCAGCTCCTCTGAGCTCTTTCCTCCTCAGAAGGCAGCCCAGGGAGTGGGAGAGCTGAGGCTGCTGCTCAGGGACAGGGAAAACCCAAGAGCAATGCAAAAGGGATGCTGAAGGGATGAAGCACATCTGGAGGTGGTTTTGGGGGGCTCCACATTCAAACCCCAGGGCTGACCTGAGAGCATCAGCAGCAGTCAGAAAGGCCTGGGGGAGCTTTGATTCCTCAGGATGAGGAATAACCAGCCCCTCTGGCAGGGGATGGAGGCTGGGTCCAGAGCAGGGATGGCCAGGGGGCTGTGCTTGTTTGTCACAGCCACAGCACCCACCTGTGGCAGGGCCTGGGGGTCAGTGCTGTCCCTCGGTGGTGGCCCTGGGGGGTCACTGGGACGGGGCTCGGTGCTGGGGGCAGCCCCTGGTGGGGACTCGCAGCCACCCTCCTTCTTCTCCTCCGTCTTGATGGTGCAGTTCACCATGCTGCCCGCTCCATCCAGCTCCAGGTGGGGAGAAACAGGGCTCCTCATGGACATCCTGCAGGACAGCAGAGCCATCAGCAGAGCCCTGGGGCACCCCTGACCACGGGCACCCCCTTTCCAGCCCTGCCCCATGCTGGGGTGCCCTCTGTGCTGCTTTTCCACAGACAGGGGTCTTGCTTTTCCCCTTGGCCTGGCAAAGCTGAGCTCTTGTTCCTTCCCAAGCTCAGGTTTTCGGAGTTTTGGGGCTCAAACCCCAGGGAAACAAACTCTTCATGCTTTGGGCTGCGAAGTGAATGGAGCAACAAACCCCTAAAGAAGACAACCCAGAGGGCTGGGGTTGAGAGATAACCCAAGCAGGTGCCTTTGTGCTTCACCCAGCAGCTGGCATGGGGCAACACAAGGCTCACCATGGCAGAGACCTGTGCCAGCTCCTCAGCAGCACCCCAAGTTCCCCCTCAGCAGCCCAGGTGCCGTGCCTAGAAAGCCAGAGGACAGTGGGCAGGGTTCCCGATCCAACGGGAAATGGAAATCCTGGGGCTGCTGAACAATGGCTGGGACGGCCACCAGAACTGCTCCTCTGGGAGTCCCCAGCATGGCACGGAGCTGGGACTGGCTGTGCCCCTGCCAGGGCAAGGGGCTGGGCCTGGGAATGGCTCTCCCTGACCTCACCAACATGCCATGGGTGCCAATCCTACTCCCAGTGTTGCTGGATGGGCACTGCAGAAGTGATGGAGAGGTGAAATGGGGGATTATGTAACACCCCAGAGGACCCCAAGCATGGCCAGAGCTGGTATTCAATGGGGTCTGTCCCAAAAAACGTGTCACAGCCAAATTCCTTGCAAAGACCCAGCTCCCTGGACATTCCAGGGCTGTTGGGGTCATATCCAAGAGCGAGTGCCGGGCACGGGGCAGTGCCCACGTGAATTTGCCTTCTCAGGGCCACCAGCCCTCACACCACACAGCAAGAATGGGAACAAACATTACCCTCCCAAAGCTTGCCTTTCAGGCAGGAATAATGAGAAAAAGAGGCTGTTGAGAAAGGGATTTACATCGGTCACTGCCAGGAGCTGTGGGACCACAGGTCTGCCGAGGTGGGATGGGGATGGCATCCTGCCTGGGCGCTGGCACCCTAAAACCAGGGCCCTCTCACCTCCTCGGACCCCTGTGGATCATGAGGAGACCCTAAACCCAGTTTGCGGGTATCAACTGGGGTGGGGGGGCTAAGCCGGGCTCAGGGCAGCAATTACATAACAAACAAAGCCCAGCTCAAGCTGCGAATTAATCAAACCGCTGAAAATAAAACCTTCCTCTCAGGAACTTCAAACAAAAGAAATGAAAACTACAAGGCCGGCTGGGTAATGAAAAGCCAGGGCTGTGAATAGGGGACAAAAGGAAGTGGAACAATGGGGTGTTGGACAAAAGCAATAAAGTAAAGGGAAGTGTGACAGCTCCACAATAGGGCACTGTGCGCGCCAGCCTTTCTGATCTTAGCGGGGCTTTTTTTAATCTCAGTTCCCTTGCCCTGCGCTGAACAAACCTCCGCCTGCCCCGGGGGTTTCCTCCGGCTCGGCATCACCCGGGGGCTGCCGCATCCTGCGGTACCGCCCGGCCGACCCTTCCTGCCCCCGGCACACCTTGGCGACCCCGGCCCCCCCAAAAAACCCACCGCCGGCCTCGGGAGGGACCGGACACGCTTGGCAGGGGCAGGGTGATGGCATGAGGCCAGCAGGGAGCTGTGCCCAGGGCTCTGCCCGATGAGGTGGGGTTTGTCTTAGGAGGCTGCTCAGGATGTGCCACAGGTGGGGAAGCTGAGGCTGAAGCCCTGGGCGCTCTCCTGCCTTGGATCAGGTGTGGGTGCACAGGCACTCCCTCCTTCCAGGTTTTTTGCTTTTTTTAAGGCAAAATCCTTTCTCAGCGCATCCCTGCCCTCCCTCCCCGCGGCTGGGATGCTGCCCATGTGCCCAAGCAAAGGCATCAATGCCACAGCACCGAGCTTTTGGTTTGGGACACACACAAAGCCCCGTCCCACCCTCCAGCAGGTCACATTCCCATTGGGTTTAACCTCCCGGTGCCACTGGAAGTTTACTCTTAAAATGGGGCCAGTGCTTTAATAGGGCCCTGTTTGAAAGAGGCCTCATTGAGGATTTATTATACGGTCTGCCGAACAAAAAAAAAAAAGAGAAAAAAAAGGAAAAAGGAGAAAATGCCCCGTTATCTCGTTACAGGCTGGTCCCTGTGCCGAGGGCTCAGGTGTGGGCTCCGGGGCTGCCTGGGGCACACAAAAGGGAGGGAACAATTGCCTTGGCACCGGGACTGAAACAGATCTTCTTCACCTTTAATGTTCCCCGTTGAATGCAGGGTGGAGGGGAAGGGAGGGAATGGAATTGGGATGCGAAGTACCAGCCTGGAGGACCAAAACACACCCACTCAGGAGCCATGAATCCTCAGGGACGGACCCATGGGCTGCTTCCTCCCCACACGGTGTTTTGGAGGGCTCATCTCACGAGCACCAAAGCCCTAAAATGCCCACCCTGCACGGGCACCCATGTGCCCACCTTGTCTCCAAATTCCAGCCCAGCAAATCCAAGATTTTTGGGATGGTGGCAGCTTTCCTTTCCCCATTCGTACCCCCGAACGGCACGTCCTGCAATTCTCCTGGTGGCTGTGCCACCCTTCCTGCTTGCCAGCCAGTCCTGATCCTATCTGCCCCGTCTGTGTGGAGCAGAGCAGCTCCAAAGGCTGGAGTGGGGGGAAATGAGGTGCCAGCAAACCCCCACCCTGCCCAGGCACCACAGGACAATCACCTTGGGGGATCCGGGCTGCCAAGATTTTTGGGATGACCTGGCCCTCACCTGCCCATCAGGTTGACCAGACTCTTGGGAGTTTTGCTTCTCTCTCTCCCAAAAAGTGTTCAGTTCATGGGATATGGCAGCTCTTCCCTTCAGTGTGCTCATCCCAAAACAAACCCACCCATCCCTTTGGCCCCATGGCCTCATCCTGCCACCATGGCCCAGGTAACCAACCCAGCCAGGGGGAAACAGAGGCCAAAAACCCAAGGAGGAAACACCAGAGGAGCAAAGACAGCGACACCATCACAATTAAAGCACCCGCGGCCCCCGACACCCCCAAGAGGGAGGGCAGAGGAAAAAATAAGGCACACACAGACATTTTCTTCTTCCAAGCAGGACCTGAGGAATCCCGGCCGGCCACCGGGACAGACAATAGCCCATCTCCTGCCAGACGAGCAGGCTGCTTTCCTGCCAGACTTGGAATGTCCTTTCGGGGCCCTTTCCAAGCGTTTCCGCCCGGCGTCCCTTCGCACATGAAAGAATGGATGGTTTCCTCCACCAAGCCCGGGCTGGGATGGCCAGGGATGGCCGAGGCCAATGTCCCTGCCCCGGGGAAGTTCACGGGGCTGCCATCCCTCCCCAGGGATTCAGAGCATCCCATGATGGGGGGTCATTCCCTGGGAAGGCCAAAGCAGGTGGCCAAGGGGGATGTGGAATCTTCATCCATCCATGGGAGACAGGGACCAGACAGTGTAAGACCCCAGGGTTTATTGCTTCTGAAAAAGCAGGTTTTAAACCCAAAAGGAAACTGGATGCTGAGAGTTTTGAGCCCCAGCAATGCCACCACCACGAGAGCCACATCTCCATGTGTCCCGGACGGATGGAGGCTGCTCGGAGCACGTGCTCCTGGCAGGGCTGTGTGCCCACCCTGCTGCCCCACAAACCAGCTGAATTTGGGAGGGGCAGGGGGGCAAGAGCCAGTATTTCCCCCATCCCCTGATGCTGCATTAATGACATCTCACCTGCCCATGGTGCTTCCACAGAAAGCCACAACCTCCCTCTGCCCAGAGCGTGCCGAGAGCTCCGGGGGCCGGAAATGCTGCAAAACCAGCACTGAGAAGGGAGATCTTTGGTGGGCAGGGGGGGATTTGGGGACAGTGATGCCCCAAGGGGCAGAGGGGCAGCAGGAAGGGCCCAGCAAGAGCAGAACCGGGCAGCAGGATGGCACCACAGAGGCCATGTGAACCGCCTGGCACGTCCTGCCCAGCAGTGTCCAATGGATAATAACCACCCCAGAGAGACCTCCAGACCCCAACTGTCCCTCTTCACCCTGGCAAGACCTGGGGTCCCATGGGAAAAGCTTTGGTGTGAGCAGGGGATGGGATTTCCCACTGTCCACACCAAACACATAGGGCTTTGTCCAACCTCAATTCACCATCCCTTCCCTGAAGGAATTTCTCTGCCCCCAAATGATGATGACCTCCAGAAACATCTCCATGGGGTCAGGGCAAAGCTGTGACACCACGGTGAGAGCACTGGCAGCGTGGAAACTCCCGGGAATGGCCAGCACAGGAACGAGCAGGGGGGTCACCCCTCTGCATGTGCCACCCTGAGCACCCCACCTTCCAACTGCTCCCCTCCCCAGGGGCATGGGACCCTCATCCTGGTGCCCCCATGGCGGGATATCTCCCCCTTCCCCTCTGGCAGAGGTGCCTCGGCCTCAGCACTGACACATTATGGATTTTTTCTCTTGAGGGAGCATCACTTTTCCATCTGCTAAGATGAAAAGCAGTAACACAGGTCTCCTGTTACCACCCTGCACTTGGAAGATTTAACCCTAAAGCAATTACAACCAGCATTTACTAATTCTATCCCAAACCCCCCAACCTGTTTCCTCCAAAGGCCTCCAGGCCATACCCAGGACTGCTGATGAGATGCATTTCTCCCTGATGCAGCCAGCAGAGAAAACTCCAGAGGTTTGGGGGGAAATCCAGTCAATCCCGCTATTCAAAACTTGAGGAGAGGGGGAAAATAACCCTTGTCAATCACTAAATTCACCTCAGTGCAAGGCAGGGAGGAAAAGAGAAATTCTCAGGCAGGGGGAAGAGAAGGATCTGAGTTGTTTAATGGGATGCTTTATGTCCTCCATCCTGGATATTCTGTGTCCTCCATCACCTGCAGACCCCAGGAGACCCCAGAATTCCTCAGCCCACACTGCCCTGAGCACAAGGGCTTTGCTGGGACCCTCCTGCACACCCCAGCATCAGGGATGTTGCCTCCCACGAGCCTGGCTGTGTCAGGAGACAGACAGAGCCCAGAAAGTAGGTTTCCAACTATCCAAATAAAATCAAATACAAAGAGGCATCCGGATCCTTCCCTGGGTATAAACTGGCCCTGGGCCACCATCTTCACAGCCACGACCCAAACACATTTTTCCTTTACTGGGATGAGTGATAGGCAGGCTTTAAATAGGGGGAAAAATTCGACTGAACCTCAGGTGGAACTTCCTGGCCGTGAGATTTATTGGCCAGGGAATGATCTCATCAGGGAAGCAGAGGAAACTCCGTGGCGCTGGAATTATTTAAAACCGTGCAAAGCCCCGGGGAAGGCGGCACAGGAACAATCCCAGGACAGCCCACGTGATGGCCGGGACCACGCTGGTCATTCCCGGTTCCTGGCCTCAGGACTAGACAGTCTGCAGGATGGTTTGGGTTTGTCCTTGCACTCCAGAAGACATCTCCATCAGGAGAAGACTCCCTGTGCCACCTCCAGCCCTGCAGGCAGATGGGTTTGTGTCCAGGGAAGGTCGTGTGGCTGAAAGGATCTTTAGGAAAAGGGGGTGTTCAGCAGAAGGAAGCATTTGGACAGGGCAGGGATTGGGGTGGGAGAAGTGCTGAAAGCACAAACTCCCCTTCCCAGAAAAATCCCCCTTCCCAGAAAATCCCCTTCCCTGCAAGTCTAAACCTCCAGGGCCAGACACAAACCCTTCAATCTTTATATTTCCAGAGCCGCCTTTCTTTGTGCACCCTTTTCCTCTGCCCGTCCCACCTTCCCTGAATTACAAGCCAAGGAAACCCAGAAACATCAGAGCGTATTAAGGAGGCGAGATATTAAGGGGAAGCCTGGCACTCTGGAAATCAAGTGTTTACTTTTCTTTCCTTTTCTTCTGCATCAGAAATCAGTTTTAAAAGAAGTTTTGGAGGCAAAAATCAGCTGCAAAACCTGCCTGGCTGGCGGGCCCTGAGCCTTTACACCCAGCACCCGAGGGGCTGGAGCAGCCCCACAGTCCCACCAGCACCCACAGAGGGGTTGGGTGGCTGGGTGGGTGTTTGGGGGAGCTGCCAAATCCCTGGAATCCAGCAGAGATCCTTGGGATGTCTCACACCCCCCCTCCAGCCACCCCAACCCATCACCCTGTTCCGTCTTCCCGCTCCCCAATTGAACCGATTTGCACCAAATAATCAATCATGGGAAATAAATTTGAAAAATCAGCAGACCCAGGGAGATAAAGGGAGATCCTCCTGGGATGCAGGAGGCCAGCAGAGCCGGGAGGAGGATGGGGACAACTCACCCACCCTGGCACGGTGACCCTGGCACGGTGAGCGTGGTGAGAGCGTCTCCCTCCTTTCCTTCACAGTTCCTGCCCTCCCCTCACCCCAAAGCAGCCCTCGGGCTTATCAGGGAGGCCAATCTCGCTGTCGTTTTTTGTGTAATTTCACTCACTCAGCGTTTCCAGGCAGAGCGGGGGGCACGTCTGACTCGCTGCTTCGTAAACAATACTTTCCTATCGCATGACGGAGGGCGAAGACATCTGACCCTTTTCCTCTCCTGCTTAGAAGAAAAACCAACCCGGGGCTCACCCACCTCGCCACGACCTGTCCTGCCCCTCCCAGCTGGAGCTGCTGGGAGGGAAGCGCTTTCCAGTCCCTTTTTCCATGGACCACACCATGGGAATCTATAGGTGACGTTGGGGACACGCAGAACCTGGAGATATGTCATCCCAGGTCCATCCCACAGCATCGCCTGTGTCCATAATCCCCCACCCTGGAGCTTCTCATGCCATTTTACACATCCCACTAATGTCCTTTTATTTTATTCAGGTTTTGGGGGGTCCATCCCACCACTCATGTCCATAATGCCCGTCCACCTTGAGTTTCTCATGGCATTTTACACCTCCCACTGATGTCCTTGTTTTTCCAGGCTCCTATTTGAGGGGGCAATCCCCTCTTGTGCTTCCCAGGAGAGCTGGGAACACACACGAGCACCAAAGGATTCTTGGAGCCAGCCCAAGGCCCCAGTGACACCCAAAAATCAAGGGGCTGCACTTCCACCTCACACCCCACAGACAGCAGTGCCCCAGAAACGTTTGGGATCTCTCCATTTGGGATTCTGAGCTGCAATAACCAGATCCTTATGCCTGAGCTGGGCCGTGGAGGGACAGAGGCTCCGTGGAGCCACTCGCTCCTCTCAGCTGCTGCCCAAATTCGGGGCATGAGGAGCTCCAGCTGCTGGTGCTGCTTCACATTCCAGCCACAGATTTTTTTTGCTGCTGTGTCAGGAACTGCCCCATGAGCTGTCAGGGCCATCATCAGCCTCTGAAGGAACAGGCAGCCTGAGGGAAGGGTGCTGGGTGCCAGGGGCTCTTCATCACCTGCCCCAAACCATCCCCCCCTCTGCTGGGTTTTGTCTCACAGGAGTCGTGCCTGGAGGGGGCTGGATAAAGACCCCAGGGAAAAAATGCTTTTGGCCTGACTTCTCCCCCTCAGCCACAGTTGTTTTGATGGTGTTTGCCCAAATTTAGGGTGCGGATTCAGCTCATCCCCCCCTTGGGTGAAGCAGAGCATCCGGCAGCGGCCGCAGCTCGAGACCAGCATCGTCTCCAGGGCTGCTGGGCAGGTCTCACATTTACAAGAAACACTGCAGGAGGGGGCAGGGGACATTTTTGTCACAACCAGGAGAGACCCTGGGCTCTGGGACAGGGGGACACCCACCACCCACCCCAAGGAAGGACCCCAGGGATCCAGAAGCAGCGACCTCCAAACCACGACCCTCCCTCCAGGCTGGGTTTGCCCCTCAGCCCTTCTCTCCTCTCTGGATTTGGAGGAAATAAAGCCCATGAAATCCAGCTCCCAGCCCGTTCCTTTCCTCTGGGGGAGCAGACAGATTTGGGAATGAGGTTTTACTGATCCATAGGGGTTGATTTTATTGCACAACAAAAACACAGCACAGACGAGGAACATCAGCAGGATGCTGCCAGCCATCCCCTTTTGGGAGGGGGTATCCCACTGCCCCCAGCCAGCCTGGGGCTCCCTGTGCCCCACAGCACACAAGGGGCTCTTTGTGCCTGGTGGCACCTGTGCCATCCACCCCCAGCCCTATCCCAATTTTCCCCAGGGTCCCTGAGGCTCCAGCGAGGGGCTCTGTCAGCTCCAGGCTCCACGTGCCGTGTCCCGACATGCTCCCAGCAGGAACGGGCCAGCACACACACCCCACTGTGCTGCTGTCACTGCTGCGGCTCTTGGGCAGCTCGGGGACAACAAAAGGCACCGGAGGCATTTCATGCCACCCTGGCGAAGTCACACGTGGCTGCTGGAGCCGTGCAGATGGCACTGGGAGCTCATGGGGATGGGTCAGCCCTGCTTTGCCCCACTAAATGGAGGAAGGGGGAGGCTGTGAGGGGCCGTGGGGCTGTGGTTTGTATCCCGGCGTGTCATGGGCACAGCTGGCTCCAAGCACTCCCAGGGCCCCTGGTGCCTGTTTGCCTGTTTCCCTGGGCTGTGCCAGGGATGGTACCCGGCCCCCAGGACCGGCTGTACTTGAGAACACACACACACACAACCCCCCCACACTCAAAAATGGGTGTCCCCAATCCCAGTTCCCAGGATGGACCAGCAGACCCTGAGGAAACACAGCATGGGAGTCCAGAGGCTGCATTTGGGAACCCAAATCCAAGAAAAGCACATTCTACTCTGCTGTGCCCATCCTGCACGGGTACAGATGGGTCCTCCAGCCTCCTCTGTGTAGCACTGGGGATCTGCCCCAAAATAACCCTCTCCTAAAAGCCATGTGTCACAAGAAAAACGAGCAGGAAAGGTCTCCCTCTGGGGAATTCACTGGCAGAGATTCCCACGGGCAGCAGCCCCCACACAGGGCTACGCAGCATAGCTTGGCCATCCTTGGCCATCTCTGCCAGCCTGCCTGTCCCTGCCTGTCCCTGCCCATAAATCCCCTCCTGCAGCCAGGCACGCTCCTGTGCAAGCCTCTGCCCCAGGGGACCCGCTTTCCGCTGGGCGTGAAATGAGAACAATAGGGCCAAGCCCTCCATTGTTCCAGACAAAAGATAAGCCAGGCTCTGGCATTCCCCTCCCTGGCTTTGGCATTCCCCAACGCCCTGCCCTCCTGGGCACGCAGCAGGCAGGGCTGCCACCCTGGGCCCGGGCAGAGGGTTTTCTAAACCCTTCCCACATCAGCTCGCTCTCAGCAGGTGACCTGGAGGGGCTGCTGAGGGGGAATGACCTTCCCACCCAGTTTGGAGCTCCTACACTCCACACCCCCCCACCATCTTCCTGTGTGGTCCCCAATTCCCGTTGCCACATGTCCCCACTGCGGGGACACCAGGGATGGCCTGTGCCATCCCTTTACAGACCTCAACCCCACCCTCTCTCCACCCTGAACTTCTTCCCGCATCCCACAGGGACAAGGTGGGGACAAAGCACCCTGGGGTGGTGGCAGGAGGGACATGGGGTGGCCAGCAGAGCAGAGGTGGGAGCCCAGGACTCACCCAACCCACACAGTCACCCCACTCAGCTATTTAAACAAGGCATTTTTCCAGGCTCTTGACTGAGGCTGCAAAACACCCAGCCAGGACAAGGGAGGAAGACTGCAAGGGATGAAGGCTGCTCACTGCAAACCCACAGCTGGCCACACACCAGGCAAGGTGACGTGGTGACAACACCGAGGGGACCGTTGTGCAACGGGTGCCACACAAAAGGTCTCATCTCTGCTGGGAAATGTCCCTGCTCCGTCCCTGCCTGTCCCACCAAGACGTCACCTGCCCTTGCTCAGCCCTCCCAGCCCCACTGAACAGAACAGGTTGAGTTTTATGCCCGAAGAGTTGTAATTTTGGGTGGCAGTGCCAGGATGGCGGCAGCGCCAGCACCACGGCAGCAACACCATCATGAATTTCTATCTACCAACTTCTGCACCTTCTCCTCTAAATCTCCAGCTCCTGATAACCCCATCTTAGACAGGCAAAGAGGGTGAAATGCCCCACTGGGCTCGCTGCTGCCTCGTGCTCTGTCAATCCTCTTTGCTATACTGAATTTACAATTCATTCTCTTTCCTCTCAGTGATGAACAGCCACGAGCCCCCTTCACCAGGCAGAATTAAAAATAACCATACCTGGGGCCAGCAGGTTTTGGCCAGGACTGGTGGGTGCTCTCAGGGGTCTTCAGATGACCTGAACAATGAGCCACATTATCTTGTCCCTCTGTGATAAAAGACCCGGGGTAGGTGACAGGAGGCTGCCCAGCCACCCTCCTGCATCTTTTATAACAGTCACATGCCCAGAGCAGGCCTGGCTGCTAATGGGGCATTAAATTATGGAGAGGCAGAATTTCAAATATTTCAGAGCCATCTCCCAATTTGCATTCTTTGGCTGAAGGGCTGAGGGACAGGAGGCAGGGACAGGAGCTTCCCTCTAGTGCAACGCTCACAGGGGTGGCTTTTCCCTCAGAAAACAACAGATTTGAGCTAAAAGCAGCTGCAGAGTCATTTGGGGTCCAAGGGGCTGGTGGGGTGTTTGGGGGCGAAGGGGATGAGGCTGTTTCAGCAGAGCCCTTGTTCAGGGCTGGAGCGGTTCCAGTTTGGGACATGTGGTCCTGGAGCAGGTGGACAGGGAGTGGGAGGGAAGGAGGGAGGGCAGGAGGGCTTCCAAACAGCAAAAGGTTTTCCAAAAGTTGATGCCTTGCACGTTGCCAACTTTGCTGGTGCTGGAGGAGCCCACGCACTTCTCAGCCTGGCACCAGCAGCACCCAGCCATGAGGAGCCCCCTGGGAGCAGATTCTGCCACTGAAGACACTCCCTAAAGAGCACAGGATGGGGTAAAGGCACAGACACATTTTCCAGAAGGACTGTCATAAGCTGCACTAATTTATTCCCTTTTTGCGTGTTCTCTACTGGGTTAAAATGGGGCAGAAATTAGTGATGCATCATACAAAACTTCGCAGTGGCCCAAATCTTCCTCCCTGCAGTGCAACGAAACCAAAAACTCCACAAAGTTTGTGAAAAATAAAGCAGCAGAGCCCAGGAGAGCCCAGCCCTGGCTGGTCACGGGTGGCCACAATGCTTCAGGGGACCCCCAGCTGGGGAACACCCGACCCTGGGGCTGTCCATTTTTCCGGGCTCTCCCTCCTGCCAAGCCCTGCTCCTCCATCAGCCACGAGCCCTCTGGCTCCTCCTGAACCCCCTGAGTTCCTCCACCAGCCCTGAGACCAGTTCCTCCATCAGCCCCCAGACCAGCTCCTGCATCAGCCCTGAGCCCCCCAGCTCCTCCATCCTCATCCTCAGCCCTGAGCCCCCAGCATCTCCTGACCCCCCAGCATCTCCTGATCCCCCAGCTCCTCCATCAGCCCCATTGCCAGACCCAGCCGCTCTCAGACTCACAAAAAAAGCAGCTTTGTCCCACCACTATTTTCTAGCCGAGGGAAAATGAGGTGGTGGCCTCAGCAGGGCTGGGTTAACGATGGTCTTAAAGGTCTTTTCCAACCTAAAAGACTCCGTGGATCTGTGAAATGAAAATATCTCATCCCTGGTCCCGCTACGCGGCCGCGGGAGAGAACAAAAGAGGGCAGCCAGCTCCTCCACAGCATCACAGGCTCTAGGTAGCGACTGCCCTGCCTGCGAGGGGTTTGTTTTATTTCAATAAATGTATTTATTTAGGAAAACAAGCAGGGTGCATTTTACCAGCAGGGCTGGGAACTTCGGGGTGCGCAGCCAGAGAGGAGCGGCGGCCACAGCGCGTCCCCCACGACCGCCCGCGGCTAAAGGTGGTGGCTGGGCGATAAAAGCCTTTTGGATTTCTGCAATTCCACGTGCCCGCACAAAGCCAGCCCGGCACAAAACACTCCCCGAGTGTTTACAATGGGATAAAGCCGGAGCAAGCAGGAACACGGCTCTGCACAAAGCGGGACTCACCGCGCTCCGCACCGGCTCACACGGCAAGAGGCCACGGGCCGTGGGCTCTGCCCACCCGGAGGGCTCACGACCCCCCAGATCCACGGGGCCAGCAGGGAGAGACCCCCAAAATCAGGGCTGTTGCCACAGCAGCACCTGTCAAAGTTAGTTTGGGTTGTTGTTTGCCGGTCGGGATCCTTGAGCATCCCCAGCCGCCCCGAGCACATGGAGGGCTGGGAGAGCAGCAGAGACCCGGCTTCCCCAGGGTCCCGCGGTGTCCCCCAGGGTCCCACTGTGTCCCCCAGGGTCCCACGGTGTCCCCCAGGGTCCCACGGTGTCCCCCAGGGCTCCACCTCATCTGCTCACCAGCAAACTTCCAATTCCTGCAGCACCAGCCCCTGTGGCCCTGAGGGTGCTCTCTCTGCTCAGGGACACGACTGCCACTTGCCCCACAGTGCTGTGGCACTCACCAACCCCCCAAAGCAGCAGGGATGGGGTCCCTCCACCCTGTCCCCCCAAAACACTCACCTGAGGGGGGCAAAACACCCCTCTGCCCACAACCAGAGCCACCCTTCACCCTGACCTGCTCGCAGGTCCCCGATGGCTGCTCAATCCCCGTCCCAGACAGGCTCAGGAGACCCCATCAAACACCAAATATAAAAATAAACCCACTGAAAGAGTAGATTTACTGTGCTTCCCTGCATGGAGAGACCAACCCTTCCTCTGCAGCCCATCAACGAAATTAAACCCCCTCCAGCACATAACAAGTTTACGAGCTGCTCCATCTCCCCCCCCCGTCCCAGCGTGCCAGGGCACAGCTCCCCCGGCACCCCCGTGGAAAATGGACATTTCGGCAGGGAGACAAAAAGTCCAGCTATTCCCCCCAGGACATCTCACACCCGGCCTGGAACAAACTTTGCTGCAAGAAGGATTTCGATGGGGTGGGGTGGTTTGGGCGCTCTGATTTGGGAGGGGTAAAAAAAGCAACGCGGGAGGAGCGGAGCTGCCTGATGGCACCAAGAGGGGAAAAGGGATTTTTAAGAATTTGGGATCTCTGCTCCTACCTATTCGTCTGCTCCAAAGGGATTTTGTGAGGTGACAGCTCAGATGCCAAAGGCAGCCGCTCTGCCATCAGAGGGAAACAAATAACCAGCACGGAGGGAGATGCTGGTAAAAATGTGTCACTTGCAAATGATTTAGAAAAACTGTCTTTAGCCTGCCCACGTTTGTCAAAGGACAGCTGCTATTTTTAACACAAAAGGCTCCGAAATCGCAGGCTTTCAAAAAGAAGAGAGAAAAAGTACTGTATCAGTGTCAACAGAATGGATTCTGCACAAAATTAAATTGAACTAAAAGGAAATTGCATGAATTATAAACACGAGTTATTGGCTCAATAGGAGAGTAACGGAGGGACATTATCTGCTCTGTGCTATGGAGAAAATCACATTAGCTGAGCTAATGGTCCTTTTTCACTCCTAAAATCTATTACTCCAGATTTGCTTTGGAAGTCAAGTGTTTTCCTTGCTGAAGGTACTTCACAAGATGTAACTGAGACTCCAACAATACATGGCCACGGTCTGTCATTTTTCCTGGGCAGCATCATCCCTCCCTGGCACCAAAGCCCTGGAAATCCTTAGGCAGAGGTGGAAAGAAGCAAAGCTTTGTATTTATTTGTGCATTTCGCATTAAACCCTCTCCTTTACGACTCTGGGCTACCCAGCTCCTGGTTTTCCCTTCCACCGCTAACTTTGGTGTTTAACTGCGGAGGTCCCCGATGTGATCTCGCAGCTTCTCCCTGAGCTGAGGGGTTCGCTGAAACCCCCCAAACACCTCATCCCTGCACCCACAGCCCCGACAGCCACCCCAGGACCAATCCCACTGCTGGAGAGCTCCGCTGTGCAGCAGCTTCAGCCCCCCCGAGCCCCCGACCCGGCCCGGACGGATCGGACACGGCTCGGAAGCGCCGGGAGGACCCGCCGTGGCTGACGGGGAAGTCGCGACAGCAGTGACAAGGTTCACCCCCGCTCCCAAACCCTCTCCCCGGCCGTGCGCTGTCGCGACGGTGTCGCTGCAGTTTGTTAAAACAACCCCAGTCGCTCTTGGAAAACAACCGTGCGTGGCACCGGCCAAGTTTTCCTGGCCGGATCCCGGCCCTGCGGTGCCGGATGGAGCCATCCTGTCCCCTGGACAGGTATCCATCCCCTCTCCCCGCCGGGAGCACCTGGAAGGGCCGGGTGGGAGATGCGCGACGGGGCACGAGTGTGTCCTGCACCCCACGGTGTGGCGGGGGANATGAGGAACGGGACAAGGGATGGGGACAAGGGATACAGAGACCCCAACCCCACTGCAGAACCGTGTCCCCCGCCCCGTCTGCCGGTGCAAACACCCCCCAGCCCCCGGGCACGCTCATGTGGTGGGCTCTGTGCCAGCCCAGCGGGTCCGTCTGTCCGTGCCCACTGAGCTGTGACCCCCCAAACCGCGTCTGGGGGGCTGCCCCCCGAGCCCCCGGCCCAGAGCACCCACAAGGGGCCGGGCTGTGTTCCACCCCGAGCCGCGGTCACCAGTGGGACGCAAAACCTCACTGGGGGTGAACCCGACGTTCCGGGGGGTTCCCGTGGGCTATCCCCTTTCCTGCCGGGCTTCCCTCGCCCCACACGGGGGTCTCGGAGGAGACTTTGCAGCCCCGAACTTTGCAGCGGGGACGGGGCTGTGCGGGGGACGGACCCGCACCCCGACGTCCCCTTTTCCCTTCTGGTCAAGCAGAGAGCGCTTCAGGGGGGATTCTCCCTGGTGGTCCCCCCAGCCCCGCTCAGCCCAGGCGGCACTGGGGGCCACGGCCCCGGAGGATGCTCGCCAGGCCCCGGAGGATGCTCGCCACGCCGGGGTCGTGCCGGTGCCCCCCGCCCGTGTCCCCGGTCGCACTCACGGCTCGGCCGCGCTGCCGGTGCCGGTTCTGCCGTCGGTGCCGGTGCCGGTGAGGGCTCCGGTGCCGGTGGGGGCTCCGGTGCCGGTGGGGGCTCCGCCGCCGCCGCTCCCGGCTCAGGTTCGCTCCATGTCCCCAGCGCCTCCGGTGGGAGCTGCCCCGGCGCCGGGCGGAGAGAGGGAGCGAGGAGGAGGAGAAGGAGGAGGGGAAGAGGAGGAGGAGGAGGAGGGACACCGGTCCAGCCAGCCAGCAGCCGGCTCCGGGGCGGCCCCTCTGCCCCGTCCCCTCCCCTCGGGACCCCCTGCCCCGCCGGGGGACCCACGTGTGACAGCGCCGGGAGCCCCACGCTGCTCCCACGCTCTGCCCTGGAGTCCTGTGGAGGGGCTGAGACCCCTGCGGGAGCGAGACAGGACTCGGAGGAGTCTTGTGAGACACCGTGAGACCCCCCAGCACCACGGTCCGAGCAGCGAGCGATCCCTCCCCCTGCTCCCAGCCAGGGGATGGAGCTGTGCCTGCCTTGCAAAGAGCACAATCCACAGTGCCCGGGGGTCGGGGGGTCCCAAAACCACAACATGCCAAGCGACAGACCCCAAAGCCCGGCTTCCAACTGCTCCTTCCCGTACCATCCCAAGTTTTCTCTCCTTCACGGTGGTGGGTCATCCCAGCCCCCTTTCCCTGCTCCACAATTTCAGGAGCTCCTGGTGAGCCCTGACCGAACCCAAACCCTTGACTGCACAGCTGGGCCATGAAACACTCCCCGATCGTACCTGCAGCTCTTGCATGGTGAAGGTGGGAACAGTCGGAAACATCACCTGCCCGACCAAAGTGGGAAACAAAGGATGAGCAATTATCCTTTGTGGCCTCGGCAAACCCTTTCCCTGGATCACAGCCCGAGCAGAGCAGAGCCATTGTGAGCTGCAGCCCGAGTGGAACGGGACCATTGTCACTGCACTTTGGGAGTCTTTCCCAGCCCAGTGGTCATCAGCTTGGGTTATGGCCAGGATGGAAACTTACTGATGCCTGAAATCAATCATCTCCCAGCCCCGTAAACAGCAGTCCGAGGTGAGGCCCTTGGAGCTCACCTGGAGCTGCACCAGCACCTCCCTCAGAGCCTCTCAGAGCTCCCAAAGCCTCAGGTTTGGGATGCTCAAAGGACCACAGTTGGCAATACCCACACACACATCTCTAGGCTCCTCAAGGTGCAACCTTTGCCTGTTGGGAAGGCAGCGATTTGATGTGACTATTTCACTGAAGGGAATTTTGGAGGGGTGCCTTTACCTGCCTAGAAATAGGTGTGCACATGGTTTTACCTGTGTGGGTGTGAATTGAGGGTGGAATGAATGTTACTGCCCCAAATCTATGGTTAAATCATCGTTGCAGTTGCAGTGAATGCCACCAAACCACTCTGTCACCCTGGCAGGGGCTTTTGCTGCCCTGGGCTGCTCAGAAGCTCACCCTGTGCCCCCCATCCAGCACCCCACGCTCCTCATCCCACCAAGGGCTCCACTGGGAATGCCATCACCCACCTTCCCCAGGGAAAACAACGCTCCAATCCGACCCAACCGGTGCAGCTGGAGTGAGAGGGGGTGGGTTGGGCAGACAAATGTTGACAAACAGTCTTTTTTCTGTAATGAAATCTCTGAAATGTTATGTCAACATGGAAGGACTGTTTATGTTTTACCAACCGGGAAAGTTCCCATTGACTCGAAGCTGTTTCCTCCCCCACACCGTTATTTTCTTCCCTGGGAATTTGTTTTTTCCAAACATTGTTTTCACCCAGGAGCAGAAGAGAAGGGATGGAGCTCTTGGATCTCACAGCTGCCTCACAACACGCACTGACATGGGGGTTCTGGAGGGGTTTAGGCACCCACACTCCACATCCCCCCCAATACAGAACCCCCCTGGCCTGTTCCCATCACACAGAAAGGAACAGAGCTGGGCAGAGTCAGGCAAAAAGTGATCTGGGAGAGTTTCCCAGCTGGCAACTTTACCAAGAGGACTAAACGAAAGATGGTGAGTGGGCTGCACCCACAGACCCCAAAACCTAAAGGAGTTCAGTGCCACCCTTTGCATGGGCAGTGCAGGCAGCCTTGTGTGCCCCCAAAGCCACCAGCCCCTCTATGTCACCCCCTGACTTGGAACAAGACCCCCAGAGGTCACAGGAGGGAGATGGTTATTGGGGGACAAGTGACCTCCATGTGTCCCCCAGGCTCCGGCGAGGCCCCAGAGCTGCTCCAGGGGCAGGAGGAGGCGGGAGATGCAACCCCCAAACTGGACAGGGAAACAATTAACAAAGGGCCGGGGACCTGCACAACTGAGCCAAAAAAGAGGGAGAGGGAGCTTTGTTCGGGTCGTCATGGCAACAGCCAGGCCAGAGCAGCAGCCACGGACTTTCACTTTCCTTTCCTTCCTCCCTGTCCCCAGTGTCCCCAGTGTCCCCAGTGGCCATCCCTGCCCAGCGTCAGGCAGGTCCCCCCAGATGCCACCCCCACTGGGGCCCCTGGGTCCAGCATCACCTCCCAGGTGGGTATCAGGACGTGGTGGCCCAACTGTCCATCCCCAGGTGTCACCACGAGTCCTGTCCCCACCCTGGCTCTGCTCCTCCCCATGTCCTCCTTTGAGCCACTTCAGCTCCATCATCCACAGCTCCTTCTCTCCACCTCACTGTGAGTCATCCCAGGACCCAGGGAGCATCACCAGCATGAGCAGGACATGCCCAGGATGTGCAGGAAATTCCCAGGATCTGCTGGGCATCCCTAGAACCACAGGCATAAGGTGCTAGGATGGAGATGGCACAGAGATAGTCCCTGTCCTTTGCAGTGGGGTCACACAGGACCTGCTCAGCTCCTGCTCTCACTCCCCACCTGGCTGTACCTTGGCCAGGAACCAGGACTGCTCCCACCCTGCAATCCCTCCCCTGGCTTTCTGCTTCCCTCAGCAGAAGGAAGCTGGGACAATGGGTGGAGGGACCAGGAAAGCTGGTGGGGGCAAAGATCCCTCTGCCTCCAGCACAGGGGGCACGGAGGGGAAAGGTACAGCCAGTGCTCGCCTTCCTTTTCCCAAGCCCCCCACCCTGCCCAGAGCCCCCGGTGCTGCTGCCACCGGAGCTGTGCCTCTGGCTTTGTGCTGGCCCAGAGTCCCCTGGCCTGCAGGATACTGGGGACTGAGTCATGGAAATGGTTCAGACAATGGCTTGGCCCCTTTATAACTGGCCGGAGGGGGCAAAGCAGGGAGAACAAATCCGACCTTGCTTCCTGCACGGAAGCGCGCCCATTGTTTGGGAACGGGCATGTGCTTTGCTCCTCACCAGCCTGGGAAAGCTGCAGGGGGATTGGGAACAGGGAGCAAAGCTGTCAGGGTCCTGCCAGCCACCCCGAGGTCCAGCCTCATGTTCTACCTGGGAAAACCATGGGATGATGAGGATGAAGGCGCTGCCATTGCCATGAGGTCACTGCCACCCGTCCCCTGTGTGCCCTCAGCTGGCCCAGGCTGGTGTGGTGTCCCTGGATGTGCCACGTGGCGAGATCTGGCTCATGGGAGCCACTCTGGGCACACACACTGTGGCCTCAGACAGGCAGACAGACAGACATCTGCAGCCCATGAAACCCAAATTGATACAACAGAGAAGCTCTGGAAGTGTGGCAGCCTTGGGGCTGTCCTCAGTTCACCCTGTTGCACCTGGATCTCGTAGGTCATAGAGGTGAGGGATGTGACACATGGCAAGGATTCATCAGTGACCTGTCTCCCCCATCCCTCCTCACCCCCAGGTGATGGGCAGCTGGTCCTGGTGGGTTTGTAGCCACTTTGTGCCCCCATGGCATTGCCTTTCTCTGCCTCTGCCTCCCTGGCACAGCTCCTCCAGCTCCTGCCTGCCTGTCCCCCTGGTTTTGGGCCTCCAGGTGGGAAAAGGGCTGGGCTGTGAAAGCACATCCCAAACCCTTCCCTGAGCCGGCAGCATCTCCCACTGCTCCCCGTCTGCCCTCCTTGGTGGTGGGAGACCCCCAGGAATTAACCTACCAATTCTTTTCAGCCAAATGCCACATTTCCCGGCCACTTCAGAGACAATTCCAGCGGCTGGGAGCTCCGTGCTGCCTTTTCCCCGGCGCTGGCAGTGCCCGGCTATTGCAGGGAGCCGGGGCTGGGCGAGCGGGTCCGCCCGCAGCGCAGCAGGCTCTAATGGGGGCATAATGAACCCAAGATGTTCCAGGATTGCTCTGCGGGGAGCGCGCTCGGAGCAGCTCCGTCCTCAGCCCGGGGAGAGCTCGTCTGAAAATCAAAGTAAAACTGAGCAAACAATGATTCTGCAGGAAAGCAGAGCTGGGGTTGCAGGGGCTGAAAGTGCAGGTGAGCTCCGGGTGGTGCCTGGGCAGAAATACCTGGGCAGGACGTTTAGGAATGGCTGAAATGTTCCCTGTGGCAGGCACAGCACACGATGCTGTGGCTGCAGATGTTTGGGCACCGTGGTAAAATCCTGCATCCCACTGTTCAGCCTCTTCCCAGCCCAGCCTCCAAGGGTGCTGTGCCAGTGGCAGGCAGGCCATCACCCGGCTCACTGGTTATGGAGAAGAGACTCAAGGCAGGGAGCATATTTTGGGTCTGAAAGGGGTATTTTCAGGAAGCCCTGGGCTCTCCAGGTGCCAGATTGGCACCTCCAAAGAATACTGGAATCACACACTGCTTCCAGAGACATTGAAGTTACCAAAGTACCCGGGGAAGAGCAGAGCACCAATTCCAGCTGCCAGCATCCCATCCCAACTCCCCAGTTCCAGCTCCCAGCGCCCCAGTTCCAGCTCCCAGCACCCCAGTTCCAGTGGGGCTCCCAGCCACCACCACTGCCCTCACCCCACACCAGTTGTGGACCCTGGGGGTGCCCTTTGCATCCCCCCACAAGGCAGCACATCTAACACAGCCGGGCCCTGTGCGTGCAACAATCCTGCCAGGGACTTCGACGGGGAGAGGGAACAAAGCGGCACCTCTGTGACCCTTTCTTCCCAACCTGAATGCCGCGGTTGTTTTTAAGGCAGGCGGTGCGGATTGTCCGCCCCCCGGAGCACAGCCCGGCAGGCTGGACCAGCCCAGCCACACACGCAGCCGACGGCTCCTCTCCGAAGGGAAAGCCACAGGGCTGGGAAGGCACAGCCAGCCTGGCACTGTCCCCAGAGCGTCCCAGGCGTCCCNGACGGCCGGACCACACAGCGGGACCGGGAGGGGCCGAGGCCGGAGGGCAGCGGGGCCGGAGCTGCGTCCCCGACGGCTCCGGGGGACGAGCCCGGCGGGACGGGCCGGTTCTGAGGACAGAGCCCAGCGCTGACCACTCAAAGGCGCAACTGGGCTCCCGGGGCCTCTGCTCCCAGGCTGCGGCACCCTCCGCCAGCCCGGCTCCAGCGGGGACCCGCAGCACCCCGCGCCACCCACCTCCCACCGGGCCGGGACCCTCCAGCTCAGCCCCACAGAGGGGCTTTTCTTGTCCCCCGCCTTTGTTTTCTATTTAGTGCTTTTGTTCTCCCCTCTTTGGTCCTTTGTTCCAGCTTGTCCTTTGTTCCGACGCCTTTGGTTTCTCTTCCCTTTGATGCTTTGTCACTCCCTTCATCTTGGTGCTTTTCTTTCCCCGGGTTTTTAAGCTGGCGGTTGTTTTCCCTGGCCGCTCTGTGCTTGGCATTTTTATCCTTTCTCCTGCCTGGTCCACTCCTCGGGTCACATGGACCCGGCCCGGATTGTCTTCAAATCCCCATTTGTCTTGTTTTGGTGCCTGGGTTTCCCTGCCTTTATGTCCTTTCTTAAGAGACTCTCAGCGATTTCTTCTCTTGGGTGAGGGAAGCAGGGGGGGAGGTCGGGGCTTAATTAATTAGCGAGTGTAATCTTTAGCTGCGTGGCACTGCGGGATGTGTAGAGCATCATTATTATTGTCATTAGGATGTTAAGGGTTAGCGAGGGTTTAAATACCAGCTAATTGCAGCAAAGAGCTCCAACTTCTCAAAATTCGATCAGAGAGAGTCAGACTTGTTTTCGCCCACCAGGGTTGGGAGGAGAAATTCCTGACACAGAGGATGAGCAGAAGCAACACGAGCCCCGAGGAGGGGGGTAATGGGCATAAAGAGCTGCTGGGAGCAATGAGGAGTGGGCTCAACTCTCCCAAGAAGACCAAAAAGCACCATCCAGCCTTCTGGAATTTTAAATGGGGACACTGGTGACTCCCCGGGATGGCAGAGCTCAGGGGACCCGGTGACCCAGCCCCAGCTGAAGGGCAGAGCTGACGCCTGGGGAGGATGGAGAGGGTTAAACTCCCCGGGGTTGTTGATTTTTCCTGTTCCCATCACCCAGCAGGGACAACACACCCTTTGGAAATGGGGATTTGCAGGCGGTTTGATGGCTGAGCTCCGGGCAGGACACAGACCATGGAGCTGCTGCTCCGGCACAGCCACCGAGGGTACAAAGGCTTTAATCTGGGGGGGAACAGCCGTTCCCGCAGCGCTTTGCACCTCGAGACACAGCTCAGAGCACGTGTACCGACACGACCACAACATCTGATACCCGCGGTCGGGATTCGGGAGCCGTTTTCCTGAGAACAACTTCAGTGTGCGCCGGCTTTGCTTTGATTTAGTGCCCCAAATATCCTCCCCAGCACCACGTCCCCGCTGGCTGGTCACGCTGTGACCCACCAGCCGAGCAGGAAAGGGCAGGATGTGACCCTGCTCAGTGTGGTACTGCCGAAATGTCGCATCACACCGCGGCCAAACCAAACCCCAAATCCATTTTCGCGCAGCCCGAGCCCCCCAGCCCGTCACATCCCACCGCACGGGTTTAAGAGCAGCTGTTGCTGCTCCCCAGCTGTTGAACAGAGGAAACAGCCAAACTTAGCAACAGGATGTGCCCTCAGATAACGTGATCGATATCAGAAAATGCAGCTTTTCAAGTGAGAGCCGAGCCCATCTGCTCGAACTGGGCGGCTCAGATCGGCCCCGATACGGGGCGGCTCCGGCTCTGCCTTCACAACACCCTGATTTCTCCTCTCCCACCTCACTTACCGTAACTGGGTGACGTCCCCATGGTTTGTGGCAGCTCGTGGTGGGGTGGGGTGGGAGGGGTGGATTTTCGAGTGTGGGAACAGACGGGAAAGGGCAGGAGCACGCCAGGGGCTGCCTTCTGGAACATCCCTCTCTGCCCCAAATGGAGTGATCCAGGTGGGATCTGCAGAGGGGATGCTGAGAAAACACACCCTGTAACTACACTCCCAAACGTGCTGGTGTGTAACAGTGATCCCAAGTTTCCCACAGGGCCAGAACACTACTGGGAGACAAGTGGGAAGGCCCTGGAGGAGGGTTTTGCAGGAGAGAACTGGATGACACCTGTACCAGCTCCATGAACCCACAAATCAGCACAGACACAGCAAGAAAGCTCTCCATAGTGGATGGGGAAAGCAGTCCAGTGGGAACAGCCCATGGCACATCCCAAAAAACCCTTTGAGGATGAGGGATGTCAGGGAATGGAGCTGCAACCTGCACATGGATGAGGCAAGATCAGGAGGGCACGAAGCAGGGCCTGTCCTCATGCCAGCCCCAGTACAACCAGGGACAATGGGAGGTGCCAGCTTACCCTCCCCGTGGCTCCAGGTGTGCAAAAACCTGAACCTGGTGGGAAAAGGCTGGAACAGTCAGGGACATCCTCACCCAGGATGGATGGACTCTGCCCCGAGCAGGGCTGAGCTGTCACCTGCAGAATTACCCCTCCAAACTGTGCCAAACTGTGCCAAAGTGTGCCAAACTGTGCCACCACTGCTTCTCTCACCAGGGCTGAGTGACTTGCCCATGGCCAGGGAGCAGGGATGGGTGCCAAGGGATGCCAGGGAGCCGTGCCAGCAGCACCCGAGGACCCTGCCGGCACCTTCAGAGGTTAAAAACTGAAGTGCTTGAAACAAAAGGAGCTGGGAAATGCCATCCTACTGGTCTGCCCGGTCCTGGTGTCAGGCTCCAAGTGCAGCTGTTCAAATGCAAACTTGGGGCTGATAAGCCCTGGATGTCAGTCCTAAAACACCGGGACACAGCGCCGTGGGCTCCCGCTGAGCAAGGTCCCAGCCTGGTGGCATCAGCCGATGCCATCCACCTCCCCTGGCATCACCGCGTGGGCTCAGCCCACTCTGCTCACCCACCCCTCGCTCTGCCCCGCTCCCAGAAGGGCTGAACCTGCTTCTGTTACAGAGCTGGCACCGGGAAGGCTAAAAAAAAGCCCCAAACCCCCCTCATCTCTCTATCTGCAGCCATGCAAGGAATATTGTTCAGCGCAGCACAAAAGCATCCCTGAAAATAGAAGCGCCAGGGCCAGGCCTGCCAGTGGCTGTGTGAGATAACGTCTACTTGCAAACAGTGTGTCTTTGTGCCGCTGTCACTGTCCCCATTGTTCAGGAGCCTATTGCCTCGGGGATATTGTTCCCTCCTTTTGTCTCAGCCCGGCTCCTTTTTGTTTGACTTTACTTACCATTTCATTCCTCTCCTTTGTGCCGGGGTTCTTGCTTTTGTCTCTCTCTCTCTCCCTTTTCTCTCTGTGATTTGTATTTAGCAATTGTTCCCGGCTCGCTGGAAGCACAATGTGCTCCGGGCTCTTTTCTCACTCCATTCTCTACCTATTCAGGTGGGTTTGTTTGCCCATAGGTAACGGGAGGAGTGGGAGGGGTGGGAGTGGGGGGGCCTTTTGGGGACACCAAAGTCCCCATGTCCCCTACCCTGGGTTCTCTGCCCTCTCTGTGACAAACCAGCGCCAGGAAAAGGCCGAATGGGAGCGCAGTCCTGCTCGCAGCGGAGCAGCCGAGGACACTGGCACAGACAGGAGGCAGGCATGGCACAGACACGAGGGTGGCAGTGGCACAACCACACACACCGAGAGGTGTCTGGGCCCAGCTCTCCCAGCTCCGAATCCCAGCGCCAGGACAGGGATCCCTCACCCAGCCCGGATCCAAGCCCAGCCAAGCAGTCCCGACCCTGGCATTGGTGGTCCCTGCTTAACACAACTTGGCTCTCCCCCATCCCTGCTCCTCAGGAGCCAGGGAAGGGACAAGGAGAGCATTCCATGGCAGGGAACACCAAGCCTGCCTTGCAGCAGTGGTCCCACTGCCCCCCCAGCATCTCCCCCAGGCTGGATGGTGACTGTGCCCTCTGACAAGGACCCTCAGGGCTGCAGGGTGGGCACCGACCCCCAGTGCCAGCCCCCGGTGCCCAGAGCTGCTGCTTCCCAGCTGGAAAAGCAGGGAAGGATTCACCCCTCGGCACAGAGAAAGCCCCCAGCAGCTTGTGGGGACAAAAAGCAGCTGAGGATTTGATCCTTGGGCATGGCTGATGCGGCCTGGAGACAGAGGGATGAGAGCAGAGGTGTCTGGAGAGCAGCTCAAAGATTCCCGAGGTGCAGGATGGTGGGGACCCCCCTGTCCCCCATCCCCTGCTGCCTCCTCCCCACAACCAGCTCCTGCCGAGCATCTGGGGGGGCTCTGCAGTGACCAAGTGGGGTTGCTCCCAAACCCACGAGGGGAAGGGAACACCAGGAAACCTTCAGGCAGCGCGGTGATGGAGAGCTGACAAGTGGCCATCCCCGGAGACAACAAAGCCCCGCTGTTCTCCGGGCTCGGACCGCGTGACCCAGCGGGACTTTTTCCATCCCTCCCGCTGGTGAAAACCCCGAGGATCAAAGAAACCACCTCCTTTTCTCCTCTCTCAAGGCACAACCCACGCGGACGGGGGGCTGGGGGGGAGGCCACGGGGACCCCCGAGACTCACCCCGGAGCGAGGGATGGAGCGGTGCGGGAAGGACGGGGGGACAGCGAGCGGTGGAGGCGGCGGAGGGTCCTCGGGAGCCCCCGGACACAGCCGGTCCCGGGGCTGCGGGGGGGGGCGTGCCTGGGAATAAAGGGAGCAGGCTGTAGACTATTGTCTCATTGTTATGGCTTCAAAGGACAATGGGGCATTGTTGTCCCTGGGGATCCCATTGTTTGCTTTCGCTGCAGATCCCAGCCGCGCCGTGCATGGAGGTTTCCCGAGGGCCAGGCAGGCTCCGTGTGTGGGACACTAAATAACGAGGCAGGCATGTTCCCCTCCCCACCCCCTGCCCACCACCCTTCCCAAAAAGGCACGGCACGGCTCAGCCGCCTGTGCCAGCCGTGGCCAGGGCACGGGCAGAGGGGCCGGGACCACCCATCCGAGTGGGAGCACACAGAGAACCCCCACAGCCCGCGGGGATGGGGTCAGAGCAGGGGAGGATCACCCCGAGGGGCTCAGGGTGCTCTCTCCGTCCCTCTGGACTCCAGCAAATCCATGCCAGGGTGAGGGGACAAATCCCATCCAGCCAAAGTCCCATCTGCCTCCAGGAGCATCCACGGTACCTGCAGGAGGGCACCGTGCCCACCTGGCAGTGTCCCTGTGTTTTCCTGCCTCCTCCATCACCAAACATCCCATAAAGACCCACATCCCGCAGACACGGGGGTGTTTGACTTCTCCATCACCAGGGAAAAGGTGCTTGACATCACCAGGGAAAACGCAGCCCTGGGCCCTCCCTTCCCTGGTTGTGCAGCACCCCAGGACTGATTTCCATGGCTTTTTCCTCCATAAAATCCAGCCTGGGTGCTCTGCAAGCGCTGGGGGAAGGGGAAGGAGCAGCGAGCCGATGGCAGCCCCTCCAGAGCCCGATGCAGTGCGGGAGGTGGGCTGGGAGATTGATGGGGCAGGAAAGAGATATGTTCTCCCCAGAGACACCCTTTCAGCAGGAGGCTGCTCCCAACAGCTGGGAAGGGAGGAACTCATCCAGGGAGCCCGGGCTGAGCCCCAGGAGGGGCCTGGGCTGGGAAAAGCCACGCTGGCAAGCTCAGCTGGGGGAAGGGGACACTGACCCTGCAGAAAATCAGCCTGGCACAGGCTCCTCAGCACCACTCAGGGAGCTGGGCTCGGATCCTCTCCCCAGGGGTCCGACCACCCTCTGGGTAACCCAAGGAGAGGTCCCAAACCATCTGGAAGAGCTGGAGTGCACGGCCCAGCCCTCCCCCTCGCTCCCTGGACCGCAGCCTTCGTGCCCCAGGGCTGAGAGGCTGCCCAAGGTCTGGGCTCAGCTGCTGCAGAAGATCTTTCCCCACTTCCCACGTGCCCCTTGGTGCTCCCTGGGCACCACCCGACCCCCCAGCCCATTCCCCATCAGAGGGGGACAAGCCCAGCCCAAGCTCTTGGTAGCCCCAGGTCAAACTCAGCTCCACAAGAGCATTTGGGTTTGTCAGAAGGAAGAAACTGCAGCTAATTAAGGTATAATTGAAGCCAGGTCGGTTTGTTTGTGTGTGTTAATCCTGGGAATTCCCACTGCTTCTAATCAGAAGATGAGGCTGGACTTTGCCTCTGAAATGCCTCTAAGATGAATCCATGGAAAAAGCACCGAAAGATTTGTGTGGGGATCAGGAGAAGCTCTTCGGGGAAAACAGGTCAGGTGTGATAAGAGACACTGGGTTTTGGCATTGCAGCCTCCAGCCAGACCCCTCTGCTCCCCTGGGTCCCACATGGAGCAGGGGACTGTGTCCCCCTCCAGGAGCCCAGGTGCAACTGAAGGGGCCAAGCACAGCAGGTACAACAGGAATCACCCCCTGGGCGCTGCACCCCGTGGATTTGGGAGCTCTGAGAGCTTTGGCTGCTCCTGCAGATCCCCCAGTTCTTCTGGGGACGTGCTCCATCCTCTCAAGCCACCAGCCTGGAGAGGTGGCAGTGACGGGTCTGACCCCAGCCTGGGCACACACAGATGCCAGCCTGCCCCAGGTGCCAGCAGAGCTGGCATAAGCCTGTCTGGGAGCTCTTTCATGCTCCCAAAAAGCGTTATTTACACAACTGTGGGTGCACACAGACACACACACGCTTTCCCCCCTCAAATAGTGCAATTTCCTCTCTGATAAAGAGCTCCCACCACAACCCCCCTTTCCCTCTGCCCCCAAACTTGTGCATGTCTCGTGCACCCAGTTCGGAGCCCACCTTGGGCTCTGATTTTATCTCATTTCCTCGATATGAATATTGGCTGTGCTGCTGATCAGCGATAAAGGACGGGCTCCAAAACAGTGTCTCTGGGGAGGAGGCAGCACTGCAGAGGCTCTGCCGGGCCCCAGCTGACAACAAAGCCCCTCTGAGGGCGGATGCTGGTCCCTATTACCCTAACTCTTGGCTCATCTCCCCCAAATCGGGGTCCTGCTGGCCCTCCTGGCCCCCAAACACTCTCACTGGGCCCCCCAGAGGTCTGTGCTCCTTGGGGTGACAGGGGGCAGCTCTGCAGGTGCCACAAACCACCACCAGGCTGGGTGTCCCAGGGGACACATTGGTGTCTGGGACAAAATTCCCCTCTGTTTTGTAGCATCTTAATGTATAAAACCCAACCAGGGTTGGGCAACCCTGTAAGATCCCTCCCCAGGCTACTCCCAGCTCAGTTTACAAGGTGAAAACCTCACAATAATCTCCTTAACTCTTAAGACACCCAACAGGGGAGCACAGGGGAGGAGAGAAATATCCCTGGAAAACTCGGGATTATTTACGGAGCAGCTTGTCAGGCAGCAGGAGAGCCAGAGACTGTTCCACTCAGCTGAGGATATCACACCACTCCATCAGCCATCACCCCCGGGGACTATTAGATACTGCTCCTATTCTGCAGACAAGAGGCTGGAGAACAGCAGATAAGGCAAAATTGGGAAAAGCAGCAGCCAGAAGCAGGGCTGGGCCAGGAAACCTCCTGAGTTTGGAGATCCAGTCCCTGCAGCAAGAAACTCTCCTGCAAACCTGATACCTGAGCCTCGCAGGTCTTAACAAATACCCCCAGGCGAGTAAAATAACCTGCCCAAGCCCGAATCTGTCTCATGGGCTGGTTTTACCACATCTACCCCTGCAGTGGATGTCAGCCTGTCCCTCTGTAGGCACACTGGGGTCATGGGAGAAGCCCTAAAAACATTCCCCACTGCCGGGCAGGAACAGAGCCCAGAGGTCTGGCTGTGCTGGGAAATTGGGCACAGGAGGGGATGGAAACCTCGGGCAACAGGGTCATCTTTTGGGTGGTGGGGTTTGCGACCACACCTCGGGCTGAGCTCCGTGCAGGGGGATCAGGGGATGCCAGCCCAGGATACAGCCGGGATGAGAGGCAGCAGCCGGAGGGCTCCCAGTAAAACCAGTGCCGCGGTACTGGGAGGGGGCAGCGGCGCGGGGGGCGGGCGGAGCTGCTGCTCATGTGGAGGAGCGTCCCCGCTGCGGGCAGGCACAACGCCCATGACTCATTTTTCCAAGAGATGTTGGAAACAATGGGAATGATGCCCCTGGTGGGTCTGAATGTGAGGGGGAGCGGCGGGGGGGCTGCCATGCTGGGCACCTTGTGTGTGGGCTGCCAGCGCAGGGCACAGCGCAGGACCTGCTGCAGCCAGTCTGGGGACAGTCCCCCTACAGCGATCTGGGGGGGTTCTGCAAGGATTTGGGGGAAAAAAGGGCAAAACGCCTCCTCAGCAAACTCCTCTCCCCGTGGCATCCGATGTGCCGGTGGTGGGCACCGACCCCAAGGCAAAGAGAGGGGCAGCTTCACTGCCCAGGGAGAGAAATGGCATAAAACAGTCCCAAAGTGTCCCATCCCCACGTGGGACTGGGACCAGAACAGGCAGGGGATTTGGGGACTGGGACAAGAACAGGCAGGGAATTTGAGGACTGGCACAAAAACAGGCAGGGGCTTTGGGGACTGGGGCAAGAACAGGCAGGGGATTTCGGGACTGGGACAAGAACAGGCAGGGAGTTTGGGAAAGCACTCCAGGGCTTTCAGGCTGCTCCCCCTCAGCTCCTGCCTCTCCCCTCCACACATTTTCCACACTCAGATGGTGCCCCCAGGGCACAGTTTCTAAGCCCCTTTGAGTCCTTGACCTTCCACTGTTGTCTGCTCCATACTATTATTTTTAGGCACACAATCCCTAAAACATCCCAGCGCTGGAATACGTTCCCAGATAACGTGCAGCAAAGCACGGGGTGGAGGGGCTGTGGGAGAAGGGAATTGTGTGGGATCAAAGGTGGTGGCAAAGGGGATTTTCCCCTCCTAAACCCCACTCAGCCTCACCCCCCACCTCCCTGAGTACTCACTTTACACTCAGAGGGTTCCAGGCCTGAAAAATGGGAATTGCTGAAGGCACCCCAAGCTCAGGAGCAGCCACAGACCCCAGAAAGGTGTTTGCAGAGCTCCTGCCAACACAAATCCAAGCCCTGCCCGGGATGGATCCCACTGCATCCCACACAGCCTGAGCAGGACTGCAATGACACCTCGGGAGAGCCCCGACCTGCAGGCAGCTCAGAGGTTCAAACACATAAAATCACCCTATAAATCATCTCTGCCTCCCTCCTCAGGGGCTCTTTCACAAGCACGGAGAGCTCAGCCCCCAAAAGGGCTGGGCTGGGCCAGGACAAGCAATTCCCAAGTGCAAGAGGGAAGAAAAGCAGCATTTTCCCAGAACCCCAACGGCACGGGCAGAGAAAAGAGACAAATATTTACTCAAAGCACCTTCCAGTGCATAGAGAGAAAAAACTCAAACACTGCAGAGCCCCACCTGGGTGTGAGTGGGTTCTCACCTGCCTGGCACAGCCAGGAGGAGCCCAGGAGCTCTGGCTTACCCAACCCTGTCCATCAGGAGTGCAGGGATAGGTCTCAATCACTCCATTTTCTGAGAAAAATGAGCTCTATTTCTACAAAGCAGACATTGGGGTCAGGTGAGATGGTGTCTAAAAGCACCCTCAGCTGGATTTGGGGTTGGATTTGGGACAGGTATCCAAGTGCTGGGAGAGGTAAGACCCTGGCAAGTCCCACCGTAGGAAATTTTGATCCCTAGAGATGTGTGAAGGCTCCAGGGTGGGGTTTGTGCCACAACAGGACATCCCAGTGCCATGTCCAGCTCTCTGGGCATTCCTGATCACTCCACCTCAAGGCATCTCCCTCCAAAACAGACTTTACACCCATCCACGCCCCACTCCCGCTCCCCCACACCCCCTGCCCTGGAGGGAAAGGGATTTGCACGGTATGGAAGAACGAAATTTGCGTGTTATGGAAAAGTCCAGCTGGCAAAAGCGAACCCGACAGGGCTGGAGCAGCAGAAAGCCCGAGGGAAGGGGGTTTGCTGCCCGCAGAGCCCCAAGGGAAGCACTCACTCTGCCTTCTCCTCTCTGCCTGGCGCTCAGCACACCCAGGACCTTCCACTCCTCATCCCCTCCTGCCGCAGGGGAAGCTGCTGCTCCTGCTGCCCAGGAGATCCAGGGCGGACCATTGGAGAGCAAACTCCGCACCAGTCAGCCCAGTTCGCTCCCTTCCACGCTGTCTGGGAGCCAGTGAAGCTGCTGGGAGCTCTGCGCTCCTGCCGGGCTTGCGGCGCTAGGCTCGGAGGGGCTGGAGGAGCCGAGCCCGCAGCTCCCTCTTCTGTCCACCCAACTCTTTGGCAGCCACTTCTGTCCCGGTCCAGGCACCAATTTGGGTTCCCCGGCTGAGCAGCTCCCGAGTCTCTACCTTGTCCCTGCCTGCAGCTCGGCAAGGCAGGAAGGATTCAGGGTTAAACCGCTCCGCCAGCCTTTGGATGAGTCAGCCCTGCGGTTTTGAGGAGGACAGACAAGTGTTTCTTGGGAAGGGATTGTTTTTGTGCCCCGTCTCTGGGCTGGTCATGCCCAGAAGCTGTTGTTGGACCACAAGGCTCCAGTGCCAGGAGCTGCTCAAACAATGGGGCTGTGTTTCCTCCTGGACATCCAGGGCTCTCCTGGAGGCTTTTTGCAG
The DNA here is from genome assembly GCA_013396655.1 of Campylorhamphus procurvoides. Classification (NCBI taxonomy): domain Eukaryota; kingdom Metazoa; phylum Chordata; class Aves; order Passeriformes; family Dendrocolaptidae; genus Campylorhamphus; species Campylorhamphus procurvoides. Next base: position 358,378 of record WBMV01001462.1, read on the forward strand.
CTTCGTGGCTTCCTGCTGGGAGCCTCTTTTCTTCTGCAGCTCCCCCACGCGCATAATTAGGGCCTATTTTGGGACCTTATCGGAGATGCTTCGGAGCTGATTAGCCTGGACTTCCTTCCTCCCGTCATCAACCTGCTCCAATATCGACGTCCAGCGGCGCTAATTTGATCATATCAAGGAGCAGAGGAGCTTTGGAGGCATCACCGAGTCTCAAAGAGCACAATTTGGAGCTGGCAGCAGCAGGGCTGATAAGAACGAGCCATTTCTCCTCATGTCCATCTCTTTTCCGGGCCAGCCACGTGCTCAGCCTCACCTTGGAGGCTCCCACTTTTATTTCACTGGATAAACTGGAGCTCAGCAAATTAAATATAATTTTATATTTCTTTCTGCATTAAATAAACCTTTTTTTAAGCATGCACTATTAGTGAAAAAAGTTACAGGTTATTGGAAAAATAACTACTTTAAAATTACATGGGGTAGTTTGAGTTTTAGAGTATCAAGTCCCTCAATCAGGGAATCTGAGTTTCTCATTACAAACCCTTTTTGTCTCTTCCTTTACATTAGAGCAGCAAAGGGGCCTCACAGTCCCAAATAAATTAGGAAACTTCTCCTTTATTGATAAGAAATTCAGCTGTGGAAACTTAAGTAAAAGAGTCCAATACTCAAATGGTTCATAAAATAGACCATCATCATAAAAACCCGACTGATACACCTGAAATCCCAACTGTGCCATGGTTCATCCAGAGGCTGCTCAAGGAAGAAATAATTGGAATTAAAACCAAGCCAAGAGCCCTCTCTGCTCCTCTGACCTGCAGAGGAGTTATTTTACAAACACACCCACCAGAAACATTTGTAAATGTTGGATGAATATCCCAGTCCTGAGTCCCCCACTGGAACCACACGAGCTCCAGGAGCCTGATCAAGCCCACCTTGTCCTCCTAAACCAGATCGAACACCCCAGAACACACAGAGACTCCACAGAGCAAACCACCTGGAGAACATTCTCCCCCCTCTCCACACCCTGAGACTGACAACCAGATTTACAGATAATGTGAAAAATGTTTATTTGTGAAACACATCAGCAAACTACAAAAAACAACCCCCCCAGAGGAACAGGCAGTTCCCACCCCTGACACAACCCCAGGCACCACAACTCCCTCCCCACTGCCCAGTCCTGCTCCCAGTGACACTTCAGTCCCCCCAGAGTATTCCAGCCACCGTTGCAAGTGAGGAACTGCAACTCCTAGTTAGAAACACTTTGCAGCAGGGTGATGTTGTCCCCTTTCAGCATGATCCGACCTGCAACACAAGAGGAACAGAGATTGGAGAGACCACAGAATCCTGGCCCAGTGTCTGCTCCACACGGGTTTCAGGCTCCCACCCTGGATCCCAGGCTCCCACACCTGATTTCCAGGTCCCCCACCCTGGTTCCAGGTTCCACAGCCACTCTGACTTACCCAGCTGCTTCCTGGACTTTGTTTTGGAGTGAATCTCCTCTGCATCATCCAGCACCAAGTTCATGTACTCATCAAAGCCCTGAAAAGAGCACCAAGCACAGTCAGGGAGCTGAAATTCAGCAACAACCACACAAACTCTCCTTAGCTCTGCAATTGCCACTGTTCACTGGAGAAACATGAAGTATTTCCCTTTCCATTCTTGTAAAACAAGAAAAAGAGGGAAGAAACAGATTTATGAACCTGAAAATACCCCCAAAACAATCAGAGGAGTGACAAGGGGACACTGATACTCACAATGATGCAGCCTTCTATCCTCATGTTCACCTGCTCATAGAGCCACACCTGGATCCTGGATCTCTAAAAATGATGGGGAGGGAGAGTAAAACACGAACAGAAACACCCCAAGCATTTTGTTCCCTCCTGTGCATCAAGGGCTCCTCGCTGCCAACAGCCCCTGCAGCTCTCAGAGGAGTCTCTGTTATATCCTCTGGTGTTTTTGAGGTTTTGTGATGTTTTGGCAATAATTAATGATTAAATAATAGTTACGAAATACTACTTAATAACATTTAATAATTAAACACGGGGCAGCAGAGATCTTTAACTGCCACAGGGAAACAGTGGGAGGTGTCCCTGCCCATGGCAGGGGGTGGAACTGGAGGGTCTTCAAGGACCTTCCCAACCCAAACCATTTTGGGGTCCTGTGAAAACACCCCACAAACCTGAGTGCAAGATCCAACTCCTGGCACAAAGGGAACTCCTGACTGGGGGAAGGCAATGCTGAGCTGTTCTCACCCCCCTGAATGACTGTGAGTTCTTCAGCTCAACTGAAACCGGCTCAAAACCCCAATTAGCAACTCTGAGACCCCCAGTCCGGTGAGGCAGCACAGGCTCAAGGACATTCCCCTCACGGTTCAAAGGGGTTTAAAGTGAAACAGAGCACATTTAAATTGGATATTGGGAAGAGGAGGCACCCCCAGGTACTCACGTTCTGCAGGTAACGAAAGATGAGGTTCTGGAGTGCAGGGTTAAGGTCACAGCACGGCCAGGGGGACCCGAGGGATAAAAACACCCGAGGGATCAAACCTGAGACCCCCAGGGATGAGACCCGTGATCCGAGGGGCGGAACCCTCGACCCCCGAGGGCTGAAACCCCCAAGCCCTGAGGCTGAACCCCCCGACCCTCGGGGGGTAAAACCACGATCCCCGAGGGCTGAACCCCCCGCCGCTGATGATGAACCCCCCATCCCCGGGGGGTGAAACCCTCGATCCTGAGGCGGATCCTGGATCGGCCATGCGAGGCCTGGCACCTCCGGCTGCCGCTGCGGGTGAAACCTGCGATGCCCGCGCCCTGCCCGGCCGACAGCCCGCTCCTCCCGCATCCCCCCGCGTCCCCCAGAGCGGTATGCAGGATACGATGGGCTGCACCATCACCTTCTGCACCTTCTGGCCCTGCCCGCGGTACGCCATGGCTGCGGCGGGACTGTGGGGCACTGTGGGATAGCGGCGTGCCGCGTCTCTACTGCTCCGGAGGACCGTAACTCTACTGCTCCGGCGGACCGCGCCTCTACTGCTCTGGAGGACCACAGCTCTACTGCCCCGTTGCGGACACCGCGAATGGCCGGAGGGGACATCCAGTCCGGATCGGGTGACCCAGCAAGGCTTGGTCACCCAGAGCAGAGCAGAGTGAGTGCCCTGGACACTTCCAAGGTGGGGGATCTAAACCATCCTGGGCAGCCCCTTCCCCCTGCCTGGCTGCCCTTCTGTCCATGGAAGAATTCCTCCTGGTGTCCCACCTGGCCCTGGTGTCCCAATGCAAGCCAGGTTTGTCCCCTCCGGGTTCATCCTGATGGACACTGCCCTCATTCCCAGAGCCAGGCAGGGGTTCGTTGGGTGATCCCTTTACTCCAGGAATCAGTGAGCAAGAGGCAGTTCAAGTGTCCAAGCGAAATGTGGCGTGTCACCCCAAAAGGGGACGGGCAAGGAAAGCAGTGACCGTCACAGGGTGTTCCCTCTCCTCCTGTCCCTGTGCCCTGGAGCAGAGCCCAACTCCCCTGGCTCCCTCCTCCTGGCAGGGAATCCTGGAGAGCCAGAAGGTCCCCCTGAGCCTCCTTTTCTCCCAGCTGAGCCCCTCCTGAACTGTGACCAGAACTGGACACAGCCCTGCAGGTATCTCAGCCCTGTCCCAGCACAGAGGGGACAATCCCTGCCCTGGTCAACCCCCCAAATCCCCCAGACCCCGCTCCTGTGCCTTATTTATTTATAAACACTCAGCTACAGGGAAGGAGGAGGCGACCAGACCATGTTTAATACAATTGCTTAAATAAAATACACATAGAAACCAGAATGAGGTCTGTACAGACATGAGCAGGGCGGGCAGAGGTGACCAGCCTACGTTTAATACCTTAAATAGAATACAAATATAAAACAGAAGAATAAAATATTTACAGAAACCATGGGATACACCAAACCCCGTCTCCACGGGCTGATAGAGCAGGAGGGAAGCAGCGAGGGGGGAACCTTCCATGCCCCTCTCCCTCTCTCCCAAAGTCATTCCATGTGCACGTAAGACGGGTGCTGGCAGACGGGAGGAATTCCTTCAGCAGGATCAAGGGGCGGCAGCTCAGGGGAGCAATCCCTGGAACCAAGAGGCACTTAAACCAATCCTTCCTTTCCCAATTTACTGCAGAGGAATCCTGGCTGCCCACCCCAGGATCCTGTTCCCACCAGGAAAAAGCACCCTGATAATTCAAAGTAAGGCTGGATGGACACACCCCAGCCACCGCCCTTGGCAGCATGTTTGGTCCAAAATACTAATTAATCTGTCCCCTCCCACCCCAACATTGTCATTAATCCCCCTAATTAAAGTCAAAATGAGAGCGTACAGCAATAAAACTCAAGAGTTGACATAGTAACTCCAGGCTTTGGGTACCAATTGTCCAAGGAATCCAAACAGGAAGCGTTGAAATGTGCCGAACGTTGGGGCAGGTCGGGGGGGAGGAAGGTGGAAGTTTTTATTTGAAGCCTTCAGAGCATCATGGAATCACCAGAGCAGTTCACAACCACCAGAGTCTGGGGATGGCATCTCTGTGTCCTCTAAAAAACAAGTGCTTTGTCCTCTCCATGTGGAAGGGACCATCGAAATTTAGGACAACTGAAGTGCAGATCCTGCCTAATCCTACCAGTCCAACTGTGCCTTCAGCCTCAGCCAGGAAAAGGATCACCTCCACAGATCCAACAAAATATACAGGTTAAGGGGTTTGTGTAGGGTTTGGTTTATGTTTGGGAGTTTTTTTGGTGTTGTTTTTTTTTGTAGTTTGCCTTTTTTTTTTTTTTTTTAAGACTGTGCAGTTCAGCTGTCAATCATCTCAGACAGTTCCAGAAGGAGGTCATCCTCATCCTTCCCCGGGTCCAGGTCAATTTCTGCTTCCAGTTTGCCTCCTGAGATTTCCCAGATGAGCTTCTCGAAGTCATCTTCCACTGACAGAGGGGCTTTGGCAGAGCCCGTGGAGCTCAGCCGGCGCATCTTCACCGGCACCTCTGAGGAAGCTGAGGTGGAGCTGGAGACCTCTGCCTGTGCCACGGACTCTGCCTGGCTCCCAAGGTGGAGTTCGGGGCTGGGAAGAACAAGGAAGAGGGAAAAATCCGTGTGTGACACACCTTATGTGGAATTTAACCCTCCTACATCTCACCCTTACACAGGGATTGTGACTCAATTAACCTGGGGCTACTTTTAGAGTCCAGGATCAGCAGGTTGTCAGTTTGGGGATTTATCCATGAAGAGACACCTGGGATCTGGGAAGGAAAGGGCAATATTTATAGCCAGAGAAACTCTTCCTCCTTTACTAATTTGACCATAAAAAGGAAAAGATGTGAACTTCTGCAAGCAATCAGAAAGCTCAAAAAGTCACTGAAAAGCTGTACCCAAGTGCAGCACTTTAAGAAAACAACTTAAATAAGCATTGCTGCTAGAAAAATTATCTCACGTTGCTTCTTTGTTGGATTTTAGCAACAATTACCTCAAAATTCAGAGTTTCCACATGTGAATAAGCCCACCTGTTTCATGTGAAAGTGCCAGAGGTCAAGAAAAAGGACAGGATGTGATTGTTACCTGGTTTGGGGTTTCTCCCTCCGAGGTATGGAGACCAGGCTGTCCTCTGGCAGAGCAGGAGCCACGGCCTGGCAAGAAGGAAGAAGGGTTTTATGACATAAAATAATTCCATGGATTGTTCCTTTGCTGCTTCTCCTCTGACACTGCTGAGTTTAAACCAAAATATACTTCCCAAAGTGACTATTAACTTGAAGTTTACTAGTGAGTGGGTCTTTTTAAGGACTTTTTGTCTTTTAATGGGCAGAATCCTTCATACCACAGCGAAATCAGAGCAGAGAGTTATGCAGATGCTGCCATTCATCTAATAAAAAGCAGGAAGGAACAGAAACCCATGGAATGTTTCAGTTTTCCACCTTTTCTCCCAGAAGGAGGTAAGATTTGGCCCCAGATTTTCCTGGGGACCCCCAGAGTGTCCTTACCGCAGCTGCTTTCTTGGCTGAAGGCTCCTTCGTGTCCCCACCAGTGGCACTGAGGGGCTTCACGGCCACCACAGCAGTGGGGTGGCTCTCACTGGCCTTACGTTTCAGGGTCTGCCTTGGGGAGGGCGTGGTTTTCCCATCCAAAGGCTTCAGGTACACCTTGGATTTGGCTGGAAGGAAGAAATGGTATAGCCTTGGGTCAAAAAAACCCAGCAGGTTCTTAACAGTCCTATAATCATAAATCATGGAATGGTGGAATGGACTTTAAAGCTCATGCAGTGCCACCCCCTGCCATGGGCAGGGACACCTTCCACTAGCCCAGGTTGTTCCAAGCCCTGTCCAACCTGGCCTTGGACACTTCCAGGGATGGGGCACCCTGTGCCAGGGCCTGCCCACCCTCACAGGGAAGAATTTCTTCCATGTATCAAACCTAAATTTCCCCTCTGTAGGTTCGAAGCCGTTCCCCCCTGTCCTGTCACTGCAGTTCCTGATGAACTGTCCCTCTTCAGCTTCCTTGCAGCCCCTTCATGTCCTGGAAGGTGCTGTGAGGTCTCCCACAACCTGCTGTTCTCCAGGCTGAACAGCCCCAGCTCTCCCAGCCTGCCTCCACAGGGGAGGTGCTCCAGTCCCCTCATCAACTCTGAGGCCTCTCCTGGGCTTGTTGGGAGCACCAGAACTGGATGCTGTTTTCCAGGTGCAGAACAGAGGGGAATTCTCCCTCCTGGCCACACTCCTTTGGATGCAGCCCAGGATTTGGTTGGTTTCTGGGCTTCCAGCACAGGTGGCCTCCTCATGCTAAGCTTTCCATCCCCCCAGGGCTGCTCTCAAGAACATGCCCTAAGGTAACACTCACACTTACTTTTAGCTTTCCGTTCTGGAGGCTGAGCTGCCCTTTTCCCTGGAGACACAGCAGGATCCTTCTCTGGGCTTCCCACCCCATCCTCCTGAGGTTTCACCAATTTCCTCCTCCCAAGCTGATATGCTGGTCCTGAAACCACAGTGGACTCAGGACTCCGGGATGGTGGAGTTTTATCCTTGGTTGGTTTTTCCACTGGAGCTGGCACAGCAGCTGCTTCCTTCTGCAGATTCTCCTGGCGTTGCTTCAGCTGCCGCTTCTCCCACATGATCTCCTCCAGGCTCTTCACCTGCACTGAGGAATTAGCTGCACTCTGACCAGAGGGCTAGAAAAGAGGAAGAAAAGGATTAATAGGACAAAAATCTATGGAGATTCCATTAAGAAAATCTGGGTGGCAATCCCTCCAAAATGACTCCACTGAAATCCAACATTTTTTGCATGAAATGCTGCCTGTAACAAGATCTGTGCTTTGCTCTGGTAATAGAGTCTCAAAAGCCTGCAATTCCCAACACAGCAGAAGACTCTCTGTAACCTATCCATTCTTTTTAAGGATTATAAAGGCATACAAGCTTCCCCATACAGCCTGGATTGCTCTAGTCAAAGCTCCAGCCTTTGTCATTAAAATACTCAGTGTTAAGACATCCCTAAAGTTTGCCAGAGAAAGACACTGAGAACAAAAACATTCTTCCCACATTAACCTCTGGGGCTGACAGGTTTCATTGTGAGGTATAATCAGATTAATTCCAAGATTTAATTCAAATTAATTAAAAGTGAGGAGATTATGATGCTGTCTGGAAACGCTGCTCAAAGTGACAAGACTTGGGATTTCACTGCAGGGATTACCAAATGAGGAAAAGTAGGAAGGAACTCCAACTGGGAGCAGCCAGTGAGTTTACAAATAAAACAGATCAGAAATTTTAAAATGTTATCAGTATACAAACAAAACATGATAAAATCCAACAGAAATTGCATATATATAATATATATATTCATCTTCACAATGGACTCACCTCTGCAGGTGCAGAGACAGTTTTTGGAGAAGGTCTGTTCAATTCCACTATCATTTTTTCTTCTCTTCCAGGTGCTTTAAAACAAGCAAAAGTGAAAAATAAGTATTTTTGTCAACAGCAGAGGTAAAGAAACCTGCTTTCCTGAGTGTATTTATTATCTCATGTCTAGCAACAGCACAGAGGGAAAGGCTACAGGAGGCAATTCCTGAAGTGTCTCACCTCTCCCTTAATCTCTTTTAATGTAGTTTATATAATCTTAACAACGAGATCTTTAATGCCCTCATATTAAGAAGTTGATAACACCCTTCCCAAACACACATATATCAAGAAACAACACACATTCCAAAGAGGAATGTAACCCTGGATTCAGCATGGGGAAGATCCCATACCACAAACTGGTGGCAGAAAAAACCAGAGAAGTTAAGACTACAAAGCTCCTCAATGAACGAATTTTCCAGTGGGAAATACAGAAAACTGTCAAGTAATTCACAGAAAATAACATGGTCCTTTTGACTCTGGAGCCTTGAAAGTTTTCTCCTCTAGTATGGACAGAAGGAAAAAGCAAAGTGTATCCTGAGCAAACTGAGTTTATTCCAGAGGGAAAGCACTTCCCCAGGGAGGCACCTCCTTACCTATGAGCTTTGTGACTCGCAGCAGTTTCCTCCCCCTGAGGGCAGGCTCAGGCTGTGCAGGAGGAGCTGGCACGTTCTCCCCACTCTGCTGCATCCGCAGAGCTTTCTCCCTCTTGATTTCTTCCAAGGTTTTAATCCGCACTTCTCCCGCTGGCTTGGCTCTGCCTGGCTCTGCCAGCTGCACCTTGCTGGGCACGGCTGGAGCAGCAATGCTCTTCTTGGGCTCACCCTCAGCTTTTGGCTTGGGAGGAAACTCCTCTGCTTTATCCTTCCCTTCTTCCAACCTCTTGTGGTTCTTTTCAGCCAGGGCTCCTGCGAGGGATTTGATGCGAACTGGGGGGGAAGGTCTTGTCCCTGAGCTGGGATCTTCTGCTTTCCGTCCTTCTCCTGGGGGCTTGGCTGGGGGTTCCCCTCGCCTCTGGCTCGCCCTCTCCAGCCGAATCTCCTCCAGGGTTTTCACCCGGATCTCTTCGATGGGCTTGGCAGCCTTGTCTGGCATCAGCAGAAACCAGAGAAGCATCACCAGTTAAAGGGAGTCCCACAAAATTGTCAGTGTCCAAAACTCATCACAGCACTAAGGAAATGGGGTTTGAGCATTCTCAAGATGCACCCTGGGACAGAATCATCTGCGTAATCCTGGACTGGTTTGGGTGGGAAGGGACCTTAAAGATTACCCAGTGCTACCCCCTGCCATGGGCAGGGACACCTTCCACTACCCAAAACTGCTCCCCATCCAACCTGGAAGGTTCAGAAGTATCAAACCTTGAGGAGACAGATGTGGAAGCCACATCTCTGAGAGCAGCCTCAGGACAGCTCAGCACCCCAGCAAGGGGCAGCAGGAATTCTTAAGAATTAACTTTTAAGTTCATAGAAAAAAAAGAGGGGAAGGTATATTTAAAATCCAATTATTACCTGTAGTCTCTGTACTGCTCTGTTCAGAGGGCTGACCCAGCCTCTCCTTCAGGGATTTGAGGACTTGAACTAAAAGGCAGGAAAGAAAAGGTCAGGGAGACTGCATTCTGATTGAGATGAGACAGGAGATCACTGCAGTGGGACTCAAAATTACCTTGAACCCTCAACCAACGGGCAAAAAGAACCATTAGAAAGAGAAAGAAAACAAACAGAAACTGGGGGTGTGAAATCCAGGTGTGTTTGGTACCTGTGCCTCTCTTTGGGGCTCTCTCAGCATTCTCCAGCATCTCTGTCTTCCTGCCCAGCCTGTCAGCAACATTACGCCTCAGTGGAAGGAAAGTTTTACCACCTTCAGGAAGACACAAAAGGAGAAATACTTTCAGAATGTTCCTCTGCAGGAGGATTTTAGAACAGCCAGCCACAAACTTCAACCCTCCCAGGTTATTTTCTAGTATTTGCCTTTTAGCTGCTAACAGAACTTGCTGGTTTGGCAATCTGTGCCCATAATGTACTTTCCTCCCTCATGCAGCAAAAATACCTTTAAATATCACCATATTTAGGTGAGGGCACCCAAGGAGCAGCTCACAACAAGCTCTCACCTACGAGAGTTTTCCGTTTTCCCAGTCTGTCAGGAATATTCAGCTGGATCACAGGATCCTCTCCTAAAACAAAGAACAATCTGCTGAGTGCACAGAAACCAGCAGCCAGTGAAAGTATCATCCTTCTAGCCCATGTCCCAAAAAATGGCACTGCTTTGGGAGCCAAAGCCTGTAACTAATGAATGAATTTGAGCAGAAGTGGCTCTATATGGTTTTTTCCTTTAAAAGGAATTTATAGACTAATATCACACAACCACCATTGTCAGGCTCTTTGATGCTTCAAAAATTGGCTACTTATATTCCCTTTCATTACTTGTATTTTTAATTAACCCCTCATTTGCACTCTCACACTTGTTTTGCCCTCAGACTCTCCCTGCTGCTACTGCACTTCTAAAAGTCAAACTGAACACACTTGAGAGCCTGAAGGATGTGATAAGATATGATTAATTATGGCTTAATGAGGAAACACTCTCCTTCATCTTTATTGCAATGTAACAAATCCAGCACCTACGAGTTCCAAACCTTTCCAATATAACCAGGGCCTTTAAGGATAAAGTGGGTTTCATTAGAAAAGGCAGCACCACATGTGTGAATTCTGTTAATTATTACACAGGAGTTTGATTTAGGAGCCATGGACTGGAAATTCTCACCCTCCTTCGAGGACAGGGTCACAGTTCTCAGCACTGTCCGCACATTCTCCTTCTCTGGCACAGGAATTGTCCGAGCTTGGATTGGATCAACAGCAACTCCTGAAGGACCTTCTGATCAGAGCATGGAACAAATAATGATGTTTAGGGAAACAACCCAACCAAATGAAACAGAAGGACCATCATGAAGACCAAGAACATAAATTCTTCGTTACTGCCAAATGCAAAACATGCAGTGCATGTAAATAGGAGAGATGAGCAATTTCCCTTGGATTTGCCCTTGGAATTCCAAGCAGGAACACCAGCTGCTTAAGAAAACAGCTCACATGCCAAGGAGCTCAAGGCCCCCAACAAAACATGGAAGTCTGTCCCTCAAGCAGCTCTCAGCTGCAATAATCATCTCCCAGTCTGAGCCCAACAGTGCAAAAACACCTCCTTCTCTAGCAAATTCCAGCTAGCCCAGTAATATCAGAAGGATTAAAAACAAAGATAAAGTGAACAGAAGGCAGAAGGACAGGAAAATAGGGCATATTAACTCACCACCTTGTTTTTTGGCTTTTTCCTTTAGCTTCTTCAATTTAATTTCTTCAAGTGTTTTTATTCCAAAATTTAAATTGTCATCTGGAAGCACAGAACAGTTAATGACCCTGAGGCTTAAAGGCACATGTTGTGGAGCACAGATCCTCAAGCCTCTTACAGCTCAGAACCTCCCCAAAGCATTTTGAATAAACCCTGTCAACACTCCCCAGGAGCAAAAGCAGCACCAGAACAGATGGTATTTGGGTAAGAAATTGGCACCTTCCTTCACCCTCCCCCATCCTACAGGGTAAAATCTGCAGTTTTAAGCATTAATGTCATGTAGAGGGATGAAAGATTCCTCTGTCATTTGCACAGTGTCTGAAAGGACACATCTGCAGGCACTTAAACTCCATATTGTGGCTCTATTTTGTTCCACAAAAGCAAACAAGAGGAGTTTACCTCCTTGGGACATATGACATGATTAGATGGGAATGAGCCCCCTCAGTGACCCCATGTTCTATTGTGTTTTCAGAACATACTGCTTTTAATTGTCTAATTCTATTTCCAATCCATCCTCCTAGAGCTGCTGGAATACCTTGCTTTGTATTAGCATTAGATTTCCTGGTGGAAATCAGCCTCAATCCATTATGGGCTTCTGTGGCTGGCTGCTGGACTGGTGTTTTAGCTTCTTCTCCTTCTTCAGAAAGCTGGTCTGAAAGGCAGAAATAAACCTATTAATTTATGAAGCAGGGATTAGACAAGATTGTTCATGTTTATGTAGCTCCTACAATGACATTTCAGTCCATGGAAGTATTCAGGGCTCCAGACCCTTGCCTGTAGTTTTAACCACTACAAAATTCAGGTATTATGTGATTTACATATTCATCCACAATAGAAACCCTTTCAGTGAGTAAAAAGTGCTCACCATCATCATCCTCATCATCATCTGCAGCATTGATGACAACTGGAGGGTGTGTAGGACTCGGGACATTTTCAGAGTTCTCCACTTTCATCACCCCCCTCAGCTGTGGGGAGGGGTTGGACTGCACAGACAGTTTGTTTTGCTGCAGTGACATCTGAGCCATTTTCACATCATCTTCTGCAGACTCAGGTGGACTTGGGAGTGTAGCTAAGGAAAAGGAGATCATCTGTCACTTGGCCATTTCAAACTTTGACCCCAACATTGCAGGCATGACAAAGAACGTAGAGAAGATAAACCCATCTAGCTATTGAATTTAGTTTCCTTATTCCCCACCCCTGCTTACACTATGAACATGGTTTCCCTCACACACCCATCTCCCCACCCAGAAAGGATTAAATGAGGGGAAAGGAACCTGAAAGGCAAAGATCACAAAGGAGCTGAGCACCAAAAAAATGAAAAGCCAGAATTACATTCCATTCAGCTGAGAGCCCATGAGTACAGACCTCTCCCTGCACTCCTAAATGAGCAGTTCCTTGAGCCTCCACGGTATTCTCCCCCATCCTCATCATAAATATGTAATAATCAGAGAAAAAGGACCTGAGGGACTCACTTTTGCTGGGGGGTAGGAAGAGCCCATCCACATAACGGCCTTTGGTGTGGTGGAAAGCACAGTTGTACTTCTGGCAGCCCCCAGGCTGGTTCTCCCAGTAACAGGCGATCTCGCTCCGCTTTTTCTGAGGGAAGGGAGAACCCAAAGCTCAGGAAACTCTCCCTCAGACTTGCAAAGGGACTCAGTTTCACAACATATCAGAGACAGGACTAGTGCAGGGCAGTGCTGAAATACCATTCCAAAGGTCAACTTCTCACTAAAAATATTCCAGGGCATATAAACTAAGTTTGTGTAGGGGGAACAACTAAATATTGTCTGGCTTTGCGTTCCTGCTGCTCAGTTGGAGAAGACAGGTGAGTCTGACACGTTAATTCAGGGTTAAACTAGTACAAAATAATGGCATTATTTAGGGGGGAAAATGCCTTCAAATGCCCAGGTTAAATCTACCTGAATTTATCATTCAGAGCATTGCTTCCTGTCCATTTTCTCTCCCCTCCCTGTACTACTCCAAGAGGTCAGGATAATGTCATCTGAAGAAATTCGGGGCACAAAGGACCTGCCAGGCCATTCTGCAGCCCAGCTCTCAGGATGTTGTTTCTCACCACCCTTCTCCAGCACATTTAAGCCATGTCATCCATGTGGTTGCTCTTAACTCTGATTAAGGAAATAATATCAGCACCTAATACAAACATTTCTTGCTGAGATAGCCCTTAGAAATTGATTTTTCTTCCTCCAACCTCCTCCCAGTAACCAGTATCCCTTTAAAGCAAGTAAATCTAGCATGTAAAAGCACATTCACCCAGTCAGAGCACTGAGAAATGCTGTGCTTTGGTTTGCAAACACTCACATCGATTTCCATGTGTCTGAACCTGCAGACATTCCTGAAACAACGACCCTCCTGCCAGAGGGTGCAGACGGTTTCACTTCCCAGAGCAGCCTCACAGTGGCGGAAGGCACAGCTGTCTCCCTGCAATCCAAAGGAAAGCACAAAAAAAGGGAAATAAAACCATCCAGCCTTAAAAAAACAACCCTGGAAGCAGAATCTGATAATTAAGTCAGCAGCAATCTGTGTGTCTCCTCACACTCTTCCCCCTCCTCGCTTAAAAACCAAGAAGGGAAAAACCAAACCCCAAAGGAAAAGGCTGCCAAACACACCTTGTTGCACGTGGAATAGAAGTAGAAATAGCAGTCATCTCCCTGGTTGGACATCATGGATGAATTCTTGGAACAAGCTCAGGGTTTGCTCTCGGGCTCTTCCTCCAGCCTTGGCAAGAATTGGCTTCACTTTCTGGGATTCAAAGTCTTCTACTGGCTTAGCAGTGAAATCTTCTTTTTAAAAGTAACCCTAAAGGAAGGGATCAGTGAGTGAAAAATAAGTGAGTGATAAGCATTTTTATAGCTGTTTTCTGTTAGTTGAATTTATGATCTTAATAACAGTTATATATTTTGGAGAAGAGAAAAAACCAGTGTGGCTGTAAGCCTAAAAGTGAGCCACTTCTTCAAAAATGTCATGATTTAAAGTTATTAATCATATGGATATAACTTACATTGATAATATAATTTGCATTGATATATGGATAATATAATGGATGTTCATATTACATCTGAAATTACACCTTAATAATTACACATAAATAATAGTAATAATCATGGTATCTTACTCTTACAGCTCATTATTTCTTAATAACATCACATCTTAATAATATCCCATCTTTTGAGGTGACATAATGACATTTGAACTACTACATGATTAATCAATTGATAACTAATAATTTCTACCAAATACAACCAACACATTGAACCTTTTTCCCACCCCTGTGGATTTTTGGGTTCACCCACCTGGACAACTTCAGCACAGACTTTGATCTTCCCAGACATCCAGTTCCCTTCTCCTGTAGGCCGAACCAACACTTGAGTCCATGAATTAATAACAAAGGGGTAGAAAGAATTTTCCTTCTCACATTGCCAAGGGAACCTCTCATCCACAATTCAAACTTAGGATGTGCTCTTAAACATCTTACAACTAATGGAGGAAGCAAGTCCATTGGAATACTGTCAGCCTGGAGACAGCCAGGGTTATTTAGCTCTTCCAAAAAACCACCAAAAAAGCACCAAAGAGCCCCAGTGCATTTAAAGATGAACTTGGGATTCAAAGTGGCTGCAAAAATGAGGCTCCATCTTCCACAGCCGGGCAATTTCTAATTTTTTTTTTTTTTTTTTAATAACTTAACATTCAGTAACTTGCAATTTCTGGTCTTCCAAGATTTCTTCACCTATTAAGAAAACACAAAAACCTTCCCCCATCTTTATTACCTGCACAGCAAACCCACATTTGTGTGTATAAACCCACATGCACAGATGTGTTTATACACACACCAAAGGAGGGAGAGAAAAGGGAGAGTGAAAGCAAAAATGAGAACTTTTTGGCTATTTGCCACATCGAGCTGCAGACAAAGCCTCTAATTTGGAGAAAACTAGGGGGGAAAAAATGAAATATCTTCATAATACTTGGCTATGAGTTGGAGGTGATGCTGGCAGGGTTAGTTGTGTTGGATTTGGGGGCAGCACACACACAAACACCCATCCATGCACACAAGAGGAACATCCACACAGGGGGGTCCATCCAGCCCCAGGGAAGGGCTCAGCCCCAGCAGGCAGAGCAGGAGCAGGAGCAGGAAGGACAGAGCAGATGGAGGACACACAAGCCTCGGGAAGCAGGGAAATGCTCACGTTGGGAGTGGCATGGCTGCATGAGAGCAGGGATTGTGAATTGCTTGGATTTTAGGAAATGATTTGGTTTTCCATCCCATGCTACAAATTTGGTGTTCCCTAGTCCATATATCCATCAGGATCCATTGCTGCAAGATCATTTGGAAATGGCTTTGGGTCCAATCCAGCTGATGATCAGAACCTGATTTTATTGAGCCACAGCATTTTTTTTTCATGTGAAATCATACACATATTTTTAGATTTTTAGAATTCTTGGGTTTTTTGTTTGTTTGTTTTTTTAAATGCCAGAAAACCTGCAACCAGACCAGCTAAAATTGAAATAAAAGTGATTTACCCCTTTCATTGCACATTTCTATGCAAGGGATTTTGGACTCTTGGGGACAAGACTGAATGAAATTGTTCTTAGAGATTAATAATAAATGGTTGGAACCTTTTACTCACACAAACACTAGTGAATTTTCCAGGATATATTTTTTTTGGCAGGGAATTTTCCCAAATCTAAAATAAAGAGAGGAGAAATTGGGTTCTCAATTCTCAATTGGGTTGTTTTTTGACTGCTTGATAAAGGGAATAAACCAGGAGTTAAGTGCAGGGTTTCCTTCCCTTCTTCCATATCCATGGGATTATTCACTTTTGACCTTTAGCACCTTCGAAAACAGACTTTGTGTCATCCAGATTCCTTGGAATCTAATTCTAAAAATTCTTGGGGCTCCTTTTCCTGTGGAAGTTCAAGGAGACACATTTTTCCAAGTGTTCTACTTTTGGGAATTAAATTTCAAGTTGAATTCTTCAGTTTGCACAGGGCAACACTTAAACCGATGGCATTTAAGGGCCATTGCTCGGCTGAGCAAACGCATTCAAACACAAATCCCGAGGAATTCCCCGTCTGGAAGGTGGCATTTCCTTTTCTTGGGAAGTGAGACACACCTATAACTCAACATTCCTACATCCACCACCTTGGGGGAGAAAAAAAAAAAGTCCCTTCAGATGGAGTTCCTTTAAACTAAATCAGCTCAGCAGTTTGCTTTCCAAATTCCATATTTGTCTTTCCATATTTCCATATTCCTGTTCAGACTTTGAATGGATCTTGTTTAAGGAATGGGAATAAAGCAAAACTGTAAAACAAGTAACAACAACAACAAAAAAATCAACCAAAAACCCCAACGAAAAAAAAAATCAAAGTTCTAACCTCCATAAAGGTAATTTAATTATAAAAAAGACTAACTCAAAGCTTTTTTTCTTTACTTTTAAAGTGGCAATCTGAGTGCTAAGCAAAAAACAACTGAACTCACCCCAGAAAATCTGAATAAAAATGCGTAACTCTGGTGCACTCAGCAGGTCTCTAATAAAAGCCTGAATGAGAATTTTAAACACTTTTTTGTCCAGAACTCCAGTAAAAGTTTCGTATTAAAGAGATTTCAAACCCATTTCGTCAAAAATAAAATAGATACAGTAGCTGAGGGGCAGGTAAAACGTGACAAAAAGCAACATAGACTTTATATCTTTTAAGGGAAGATAAATAGCACAATGAAAGTCTGTCTAGTGTGTTTTGGAAGCTTCTACCTCCTGGCACTGCAGAACTAATCCCATTCCCTGCCAGATTTCCCACCTTCCTGCCCTGCCCCTGTCCTGGATTGAAGAGCACGAAGGAAACAAATCTTTTTGCACCTCAACAAACACCTGGGAGCAGTTTTCTTGCACCTCTCCGTGGGGAATTTTTGGTTTTAAAGCCCCAAGATTTCCCTGGAAAAGTCTCTCCTGCTGCTCTATTTGTGCCTTGAATTCCTTACAACAATATTTGATGTTTCACACCCCCGTTTATGCAGTGACTGGGAAGGAAAAGCACCAGGAACAACATGTTCTAACCCCCTTTTCAAGCACTCTCACTGCCCACCAGCTTCTCCTCCTCAAACAGGAGCAGGAATCAATCCCAAACTACAGGAAGCTGCTTGGATAAGACAGGAATAATTAAATAAAATACTCTCATTCTTCTCCTATTTCTGAACTCAACCCCTGGGCCTGGCAGCAAGTCACTGTTAAAATCCACGTTCCTCCCTGAAATGTCTTATTAAACCCCCAAAAGACTCGATTTCCCCGCAAAGGAGTCACTTGGAAAGGGCCATTTTATCTGAGAAGTGACTCCAAGAGGAGTTTTTCCCTGGAGCACCTGGGCAGATCCAGCAGCACCCTCAGCTCACTGAGTGCCCAATTCAACCCCGTGGTCCTGTTTTCCTTCCAAAATCCCCTATCCCCTGGACCTCTCTTTTATCACAGCCAAATAAACCCGCTTTATTTAGGGAATGTGACCCAGAGCTCGATGCCTGAGCGCAGTTCTGGGGACAACCCGGAGCTCCACACACTGATCCCTGCAATGGGAAAAAAACCCAAAAATCACCCCTTTTTTGGCGTTCCCGGGACAAACACCGAGGGGGAGGAAACAGGAACCCCTCAGCTCCAATCCTTACGAAGACAAAACCCAAACAAAAGCCGAACAAACCCCCCCGACGGCGTCGTTTCAAACACCCTGAAGGAGGAATTAAGGCCGGCTGCATCCAGAGTTACTCAGATCCTGGAGGAATGGGGAGCAATTAGATGACTACATTAGAGACGCCCCTCAAAGGCTTTGCTACAACAGGGAGACACAAGATTTTTACCTGGAAATAAAGATATTTATGAGGCAGCTGCTCTTGAGGGGAGGGGAAAGGCCTCGGGCCTACCCGGGCACGCAGCAGCTCCCCCTGCCCAAACCGAGGGGCAGGGAACCCCCCTCATCCCAACTACATTCCCAACCTCATCCCAACATCATTCCCAATATCATCCCACCTCACTCCGGGCCCTCCCAAAACCCCTGTGGGGAGAGCGCGGGGACGCGGCCTGCGCCCCCCCCCTCCACCCGCGAGGAGAGCATGGCCCGGACACAGGCCATCCCCCCCTAGCCGCTCCGGGCTACCAAGGGCTGTTATTTATGGTCGATCAGGGACTTTACCGAGCCCCCGGGGGCCGCCGTGTCCCCGCCGCTTCCCCGCCGTGTCCCCGCGATCCGCCGGGGCCGCCGCCGTCCCCTGCGCCAGGATCAAAGATGGCGCCGCGCGCACGGGCAACCTCAGCCCGCCCGCTGCCAAGATGGCGGCCGGAATGGCTTCACCGCGAGCGACTTCCGGCCGCCCAAACGCGGCGGGGCGGGCGGGCGCCGGAAACGCGGCGCGGGCGGGCGGGTTTTGTGTGTTTTTCTGGTCCCCTCCAGCGCTTCAAACACCCTAAAAACGCCGCAAAAAGGCGCAGAGCCCTTCGCTGTGGGACGGGCGGCACCGTGCCCGCTCCCCCTCCTCCTCTGCCCCGTGCCCGCGGGGTCACTGAGGCCGGGATATCCCCCCGTGCCCGCCTTGTCCCCCCTTCCCACAGCTCTGAGGGCCTGGTGTTGTCATTCCTTGGACACCTCCTGGAATTGGGGACTCCGAAACTTCCTGGGAGCCCCTTCCAGGAAGGAATTCCCTGTAAGGCCCAAGAGCGATGCCCTCCCTGCCTGGCAGAGCCCCCGAGGTGCCCTCATGGTCCCTCAGCGATGGCCCTTCCAAACTGGGAGGTGTTTTTACGTCTCAGCCCTTTTCCCACCCTCGGGATCCTTCAGGAGTGTTGTGTGCCAGCCCCTAATTCCTGTGCCAAGACTCCATCCTGACCCTCCACCTTCCTGTTCTCCCTCCTGGCCTCCCAGTTCTCCCAGTTTGGCTGTGGGGCACCAGTAAAGAGCCCTCCCAGTTTGGTTCTAAGGCACCAGTAAAGAACCCTCTCAGTTCTCCCAGTTTGGCTCTGAGGCACCAGTAAAGAGCTGTCCCAGTTCTCCCAGTTTGGCTGTGGGGCACCAGTAAAGAGCCCTCCTAGTTTGGCTCTGAGGCACCAGGAAAGCCATCCCAGCCATCCCAGTTTGGTTCTGGGGCACCAGAAAAGAGCCCTCCCAGTTCTCCCAGTTTGGTTCTGTTCCTTTGCATCCAGCCTGGACTGTGGTTAAAAATTAAAAATAAATAAATAAGGCGTCGTGGCTGCTGTGGAAGGGCTGGGAAAGCAGGGAAGAGGCTGATCCTGCACGGCAGGACTTTCACACCCCGTTTTTGTCACCCCAAGGACCTTTTGGGACCTTTGGGATCCTCATGGTCCAGCGGGAAGCCAAGTCCAGGATGTGGAGATCACAACCTGCACCAAGGATTAGCCCAGATGGGATTGGGAAGGGAGCAAGGAGGGATCTGTGCTCTGAAGAACAGGGTAAGGGACCTTCTGTGCTCCAGGGGGTTGGGATGAGGATCTGTGCTCTGGGAGAAGGGGACAAGGAGGGATCTGTGATCCAAGGGGCTGGGACAAGGAGGATCCGTGTTCCAGGGGATTGGGACAAGGAGGATCCGTGTTCCAGGGGATTGGGACAAGNGGGAGTTGGGACAAGGAGGATCCATGTTCCAGGGGATTGGGACAAGGAGGATCTGTGCTCCAGACTGGGACAAGGATCTGTGTTCCAGGGGATTGGGACAAGGGAGGATTGGTGCTCCAAGGGATTGGGACAAGGAGGATCTGTGTTCCAGGGCAGCTCCACACAGCCCAGCAGCACCAATTTGGTGGCATCTGATAGCAAATTCCGGACTTTGCTGGGAAGTGGAAGAAGCCACGCCTGAGGCAGAGCCCTGGGTGTGACCAGCCAGCCCTGGACACTCAGCAGGAAGGTTCACATAGAGATGAACCTCAGCCTGGGGGTAGCTCTGGTGGCAGCTGGGTCAGTTTTGGTCCCCATCCCTCTCTCCACCCCACAGGTCGCACCTCCACGCTCCCATGGGAAGCCCAGCCATCCCTCCAGTGCTTGGAGAGCACCTGGGACTGACTGCACGAGCTGCTGGACACACTGAGGATGCCACAGGTACACGTGGGCACATTTTATTCTCTGGATGCATTGTTTCTGCTCAACAGCCAAAGCTTTATTGATTCCAAACCATCCCCCTCGTCCCCCACCCCGCCTCAGGTTTTGAACTATGTACCCCCCTTCCCACCACTCTTCTGCTTCCACCTGGAGTATCATCTCTGCTTGGAGTCTGTTTGCTCAGAAGAAGCCAACTGACAATTCATTCAGATTCTTTTTCTTTGTTTTTTTTTTTTCTCCCAAGAACCATATAAATTACATGCAAAACATTGTACATAGAGATTAATATCAAAATGCAATACAGATCAGGTGCACTTTAAGCTGGACTCTAGGATATGGCAAACACACCAGGGTACATATTGCTTTGAAACCACCATTTTTTTTGTTGTTGTTTAATGTCATGCATACCACGTAATACTCAGTCTTTTGTTTTGTATTTTTTTCCTGTTTTTATACAAAAATACCAGTGCTTATTATACTTAGTTACTGGAAAAGAAAAACTCGGCTCTGTGTGCCCTCTTCAAAAGAAAGTTTTGTTGTGAGAGCGCTGGATAAATATATATACACACACATAAATGTTGATTTCATACTGTATATATATATATATTTATTGAAGGGGAGGAAATAAACTAAAGGCAGTTTTAGCCATGGGCTTTGCTGGGTGAGGAGAGCAGAGCTCAGCAGGGGGATGGCTGGAGAGAAGAACCAGGTTCCCAAACCCCCCTGTTTGGGGCAGGAGCAGGGGAGAGGTATCCCCCCATCCCTGTGCTCCAAGGGGAGAGCTGGGGGTGCAGGGGGGTGTTTTAGGGATTCTTTAGGATCGATTCTGTGCTCCATGTCCATCAACTCTGAGGAGCTGGATGGAGCAGGAAGTGATGCAGGGACAGGTGTCCTCCCACAGAAGCTTCCAGGGACTTCATGTGGTCCCTGCAACAGGGTAAAAGGGCTTGGCAATGGCACCTTGGAGATGCCCTCCCTGGATTTGGGGATGTGGCTTTTCCAGTGACCCCATCGTGTCACCCCCAGGGGCTGAGCACTCCAGGCCATCGACTCCTTGAGGAGGGAAAGCCGAAGGCCGCCCATGCTAAAATTTGGTTTAGTTTTTTTCCTTCTTGAGATTGTTTCCAAAATTTCCCTCGAAGCTTATTGCACAAAACCTTCGAAGATGAAGTAAAACTCCCTGTGCAAACCAGAAAGGGAACCTCGGCACAGAAAGCCAAACGCCTCAAAGCTGCCCGGTGAGCGACGCACACAGGACGTGGTGGGATGTCTTTGGTACCAATCCGCCAATTTATTCCACAGAGAGAAAAATCCACCACCAGGGACCCTCCTGGGATTAAGAACTGGATGCAAAATTATGTTCAGAGTGTTTTAATAACAAAGCATTCCAAGGCAAGTTAACACGGATCACAGGGTATGACTTCGGTTCCTGTCGGGCACTGTCCCCGTGCGCACTCGTGGCAGTTCAAACAAAGCAAAAAAAAAAATTAATAATAATATATATATTTATAGATATCTCCCCCTAGTCAAGGCATGTTGCAGAGAGTCCCCAAAAGTTCGTGCCGCCGACCATGCCTTTTGGAGCACCAATCTCCCCCAAATCTTTTGTAAATGTCCTCAATAACTTAAGCCAAGAGTCAGCTGCTGCCAGTATATCACTGAAACTAAAAAAAAAAAAATAAAATACTTTACAGGAAATTTGTACGCACAAGAAACGTTTATACTTGAAGCAACCAGCCATACCAACATAATTTATATATATATATATAAAAAAACCCCCATTTGTGTCATCCAACTAACATCTAGTAGAAAGATGGCTGCTCAGAGAAGAGGAAGCTGACTGGCATCCGATGGCTGAATTAATTAATCCACGGAATTAATTAGCTGTCCCTTGGACCTGCCGTCACACAGTCACGCGCCGGTGCAGCCGCGGGACTCGAGATTTATTTATTTACTTTTCTTTAAACAAAATACATATGGCTGACGTAAAAATATCAGTTTCTGATCTAAAGAAAACTAGATTTTTTTTTTGCATAATATTTATATATAATTATTTCTCCCCCTCCTAATATGGAAACTAGAATGACAAAAATAGAGCAACTAAAGAACGACCAGACCCTTGTGGCAACCTGCCAGTCACAGATTTCTGGGAGTGACTTTGAGAGCCTCCAAACTTGGCTTTTTTGTTGGTTTAAGTCTTTTTTTTTAATTTTTTTAAACAGGTCTGAGGTATTAAAAAAATATCAAAAGAAAAAAAAAATAAATCGGTGCAACCCCCCCAAAAGTATTTAATAAATATTTATGTAAGCTCGTAAGAACACCATATCTTTTTTTTTGGTTTTTTGCAAGTAGTTAAAATAGAAAAAGTGATTTTTCTTTTCTTTTAAGCAATGTCATTTTTAGTACAGAACCAAACCCCACAACCACCCTTTTTAGTCTTTCCTGTCACCACTCGTGTTTAACCCAAGAACCCCCCACACCCCACAGTCCTGCCCAAGGGGGTTTTTGGGGAGGGAAGGAGGAGCAGGGAGGGCAGTGATGGGCAGGGGGCTGACACTGAATTTACAATCGAGATGGGCAGTGGTGGCAATTTCTTCTTGCTGTTGGCAGTGTAGAGCCCAGCCTTCCAGGACAGGTGGGAGAGGGACCTTCCTCAGCTACCTGGGGCAGGAATGGGACGACCTCATCCTTCCCTCCTCCCACCCCAAGGAAGGGATGAGTCAGTGCTGGGCTGGAAACAAAACAAAGACACTTGGTTTGTGTTGTGGTTTAAGGAACACTTATTTCTTGGCAAAGTACTGGGCCCTGGCATGGCAGGAGGTGCTGCAGGCAGTGCTCGGAGAAGGCACGGGAGATTCTGCTGTGCGTTCTGAAAGGAAAGGAAAGAAGAAACCAGCCCAGCCCACCCTGGCCCTAAAACCTCGCTGCTCCCAGGGGTGGAGCTGAGCAAAGATGACCTTGTACAGCCAGTTACAACCAGGTTCTCTCTGCTTCCAACCAAGCCAAACGGGATGAAGGAGGGAAGGAAGGCAGCAGAGCATCCTCCAGCCCGGTGCCACAGCCAGGGCAGCACCAGCAGGAGCCCACGGGGAGGGGACTCAGCCCAAGCAAAGCAAATCCTGCCTCCTGCCCACACCACAGACCACCAGAGGGGCAGGTCAGACCCAGCCAGGGCCTCTGCTGCAAAAAATCAGGACTCTCCCTAAATGGTTCCAAGAGATGGAGGTGAGGCAGGACACAGGGTGAAGAGATGACCTCCCAAAAAGCAGCAAGTGAGGCCAAGCCTCCAACAGCACCTTCTCTGGAAGACCTGCAGCCAACCAAGCAACTGCCACCTCTGCTGGCAAAGCAGCTCCAGCAAGTCGAGGGTCCCCCATTGGCCACGGAGCCTCCCCCACTTCCACTGGATAATGAGACAACCTGACATGTCCCTTCCATGACTGGGGAGTTGGCTCACTGTGCTCTCAGTGACCCCATGCTTGTTCTCAGTTCAGCCTGGGAAAGCTTTTGGTGGGCACGGCTGGAGCATCCTCTGAGGTTCCTCAGCAGTTCACTGGAGCTGCCACTCCAAGGCTGAAGGATTATTTAACCCAACAGCACAAAAAAGCCAGAATGGGCAGAAATCCCTTTGCTCTTGATGGCAGGAGCCATAAAAGCTTGACAAAGCTCTCACCAAGGGTTTCACACCTGATCAAGAGCTGCAGAAAGGCCTCTCTTAAGAGTCCCCAGGAAGGAGCCACATTTCTCACAACTGGGGGGTTTTTTTCCCCCCACCTTTTCACTGCCAGTTCATCTCCACCTTTGTAGAAAAATCAGAATCTTTTCCGTCCAGCAAAGTTACAGCCAAGTCACCTTCATTCCTCATCTACCAATTTGGAAACAGAGAGAGAAAAGTGTGTGTGGACACACGGAGGAGCTGGAAAGGTCAGGTACCATTTTTCAAGGTGGAAGACTGGTGTACATCCCTGTATCTCTCAACCTGTGAGTAAACACCTTCCCCTGGCTGAGTGTTTTTGTTTATTCCTTAAGTTTCACACTGGAGTGCTGACTGCCCCCACTTCCCACAGCAAAGTTCCTGGGGGGCAAATCCCATGAGCAAAGAACAGACCCCAACGTTAGAAGAAAACCCTAAAAACCACAAGTGGGAAAAAAAAATAAAATAAAAGTCACAATTGCAGCCCAGCCCCCGGGCTGAGGGTGGGCCTGTAAGACTACAACAATTTGAATTTGCTTTGATCATGCATTTTGCAAAGAGAAGACCCCTGACAGACGCCTGGAGCCCAACTCTTGGAAAGGAAATAACCTGGCTGCTTCACCTGGGCGAGTACCACTGAAAAGGAGGGATGGAGATGCACAGATTTTTGGCTTAGCCTCTCTCTCCCAACACCCAGCATCGTGGTACTCTGGTTCCCACTGCTAAATCATGATTAAATAAAAACCAAAACAAAACAACCCCAACAAGTAAACCCCCCAAAAAACATCCAAATGATATACGTATGAGCAGTTTGACACGAGGTGACCGCAGGGTGTGATCAGTTACTGGTGCCGATGTCACACCGGGCGAGGGGCCAAGGTGGAGGAGAAGGAGGGGGGGTTCCAAGTTCTAAGGTCAAACCGATGTCTCCAAGCTGTGGAAGGGGCTCTCGGGCTCCGGGACGGTGAGCTCAGCTCGATCGCTGTCCACTGCATTGTTATTTGTGTTCAGGGCTGGAGGCCCACCCAGGCTCCCCCCACCGCGCTTCGTGAGTCCGTCAGTCTCGGGGTCGTCTTCAGCGCCGTCAAGGAATGGTGTTCGAGGCTCGTCTTCCTCCAGGATGAACTCCGGGTGAGTCATGAAGTTATGGATGGAGCTTCTGGATTCGGGTTTCTCGAGGCCTTCGTACAAGGAGCTACGGAACGCATTCACCACTTTGATCTGCCGGGGAGCGCGGGGGGGATAAAAGAGAGGGGTTAGTCACGGCTCCGAGAGGACAGAGCGCCCGGGAGAAAGTCCAAATAAAGAATAAAGACACGGTAAAACAAAAAGCACGACCACGACAACAAGTCACCACCACTGAACAGACAGCTGAGTCAAACTGAGAGGTCTATGGTGAACTAGGAGG
The DNA here is from genome assembly GCA_013396655.1 of Campylorhamphus procurvoides. Classification (NCBI taxonomy): domain Eukaryota; kingdom Metazoa; phylum Chordata; class Aves; order Passeriformes; family Dendrocolaptidae; genus Campylorhamphus; species Campylorhamphus procurvoides. The sequence goes on from WBMV01001462.1 coordinate 383,797, forward strand.
GCCAACATGGATCAGACTCAGGCACTGGGTGTGTGATGGGGGATCGACCGACTATGGGGCGACTTCAGAAGCTGCAAGAAAAGACACAAAACGACTCAACCCCCCGCCCAGATCACTCCGAATGGATGGAAGCCAAAATGCATTAGTTGTCATGACGTGTGCACACGCGTTTCGTGGGGATGGACGAGGACAACAAGGTGGAACTACGACTCAAAAAAGAGGTGGGTTAGACAAACAGCGGGTTCACTTCCAGGCAAAACACTACCGTGGGAGCCAGGGCTGTGTTTGTTCTAGTTCATTTCTAGACCTATGGAAAGGAATGGGCTTTAAAAAGGTGTCACCAGCTTTTCAAGCCCATGGGAAGCACCAGATCCAAATGGATGCCATGATCAGAAAACCAGACCCAGCTAAACGTGCACAAGTTCCCCACACAGCTGCAGCTCTGGATTCTTCCCTACACCAACATGCTAAAGGCGACCAGGGGTTTCCAAAAGCTCCTGATTCTGGTGGATGCTCTGCATGAAACCCACTCTGTTTGCTCTGAATCCCAGCCACGCTCCTGGGAAACTCACGGGGCAGCTCCACCAAAAGCCAACTCATAAACAGGAGATCCAGAGCCTGGTTTGGACAACCAGGGAATGGCTCTAGCACCTCTACTGCACTGGAAGGGAGAGGTCTGGAAAAAAGGCTGGATGGTGGCTTGCAGTGGATTCACTGCTCCCTCCAGACCCTCTGGAAATCCAGCCTCAAACCCTTCCAGCTCTCAGCCTCCCTTGCAACCAAGCTGCAGTTGTTAGTTGGGATCCAAGTGTCAGATTCAAGGTTTCATCTCTCAAACAGAGTTCATCTGGGACCACGAAATCTGCTCAACCCCTCCTGTCCCAAGGAAATGCCTCCAGACCACTGTGAGACTCAGTCCAGCCTCACTGGGAGCAGCAGGGCAGTCGATAACATCTCCCTGGAGCAGTGCCAGTCATCCTGCTCCATGCACACACACACATGGACCAGGATACATGTGAGCTGGAGACACTGCTGAGGAGATGAGTGTGGGCCAGGTAACCCCTGATGGTGGAGCTTCAGCTGCCCTGCAGAAATGGAAGGTTGATGTAGCTGGAAACAGAAATTCAGAGCTGGGTTTGCTGCACTAACAACCACGTAAGACCCTGGGTAAAGGCAGGGTGAAGGCACAGGACCACACAGGCCACCTCCTCCCCAGACTGACAATCTGGCACATCACCAGCAGCTTGAGAACAGCACCTGCAATCCCTGACCCCTAAAATGCAGAGCACAAAACTGACTAAATCAACTGTGACCAACCCAAACAAGCCAAGGAGAGCCCAGGGACTGCCAAAGCAACAGGATGGTCAGCCCAGTACAGGCTCAGAGGTAGGAGCAGCTCTCCAGGAGCACTCCCTGCCACCATCTCAAGCACTCAGACCCAGCCTGCCTCTACCCCCTCACTGCCTGCAGCTCCACCGAGGAGTTTCTGCTGCAGCTTTCCTCAGATTTTCCTACTTTAAGCATCTTTGTCAGCAACTGCTGTGAAATTAATTCAGCTGTTCCCTTGTCAAAAGAACAGAACAGCAAGGAAATGTGTTCTGAATGAGCCAGGCAGCGCGAACAAAACCAAACCCCTCCCCACCCAAGCTGGAAGCCCACCTCCATCCCTGCTCACGCCTCCTCTCCACCTGGAACCTTCACACAATCTCCAGGCTTGGAATTTACTCTCATTTCACACCATCCCTGCAGCACCACGACGTGCTGGGCAAACCCCACTGCTCACACAGAGATGGGAATTACATCCTACATGTCCTACATGTGAGACAGCATCAGCTCCACTGCTGACCCCTGGCTTTGCCCAGCTCCCCCACTCCAGGGCAAAATTCCCAGGCAGAGCAGTGGGAGGCAGAAGGACACCATGGATCTGTGTGGAGGGAAGAGGGGCTTTGAGAGAGAGGGAAGCAGCAGAGGGAAATAGAGAAGTCCAGGCAGAGAACAGAGGGAAGACTTGGAGACCTGGGTTAGCTCCTGGTGGAGTTTGCTGCCTGGAAGGGCACGAGCTACCCAGATGATCTATTCCCTTGCTGCAAATCTGGGAGAAAATTAATGCACAGACTGCAAAAAAACCTGCATTTTGGTCTTTCCCCCCAGGCCCACTATCCTGAGCCCCCCTAGGAAGGTTTTCTTCCACTAGAAAGTCTCAGTGGTGCCCAGATGCAGCTGGGAGCAGCAGAAAGGCAGCTGTGCTGCTTCAGAAACACTGGGGTTAAACACAATCAAATCCAAGTACCAGAGTCAGCTAAATAGAGAGAAAACAAAATTATCCGAAATTCTCTCTCCTCCCCCACAGTGCATAAACAGTGGAGACTGAAAGCTATTCAGAAAGTCACTGAGGGCATTTCTTTAATAAGAGGAGAACACGGAAAGCGACTGTGCAATAAAAAAGCCAATTATCAAGGAAAGACACACAACCTACTCCCAGCCTGGCACAGCCTGCAGAGAGAACTCACGTTCACGTGCTCCCAAGCCCGAACACACAGCTCACAATGAGCACAGAGAGGGGCTCTGCACCAGAGAGGGATTATTTTGGCCTGGAAACCCACTGCTAGATCCAGGATCCAGCTTTCCCACTGGAAATAAAAGTCAGTGGGCCGTGGTTTCCATCCCGTTTGCATGCAGGGTTGTGTGTCTGCACACACTGAGAACCAGCATGTGCAGAACAAGGTGGGCACTGAGGCTGAGGATGGTCTGGCTGCCAGGGGACCAGCAGAGCCCTGGGCTGTCCCCACGGAGCCCCAGGGCAGCACAGGGCACACTCAGCTCTGTCGCACGTGCCATGCAAGTCCCCAGGTGGGACACAGAGGCTGCCTGCTTACAAACCAGCTCTGAACCACGTGAGCAGCCCCAAGGTGTCACCATGGGCCAGCTGAGCCATGGTAAAGGCTGTTCACAGGCACCATCCAACCTCCCCCCACCATGGCAGGGGCAAATCCTGCTCCTCACACCCATTTCCCACAGCTCAGCCAGCCCTGCAGCACACTGGGGGAAGGTCCCAATGGCCACTCTGCCTCCAAACACATTTACAGCTGCAGGAAAGCAATGCCTCTGCCCATCCCTGCCCTCCTGGGGCAGCCCAGGGACAGGCAGAGCTGCAGTGGAAAGAACCAGCAGAATTTGGGCTTAGTGTCACCCTTCTCACAGCAATGCTTTTGTTGCTCATGAACACATGGTTCTTTGGAACAAGAACTGCCAATTTTTGCACCCCTCAGGAGGGTGGACTCATACGTCAGCCCTGCAAAGGAGGAGAAGAGGTAAAAATGGAGGAAGCAACAAGGATTGGGTGGGAAGGACCAGAAAGGTTTGTCAGCTTGTGAGAAGATGCAACAGCATAAAAACTATGTTTTTTTCAAATGCTTTCCCGCCCCATCCTTCATGTTGGGAATCAGTGTGCGAGTCAAGGTTTAGAGGGAGAGAGAACAGGCTGGGTTAGGTTGGTGCAGGTGCTCTCTGTGGTTATTAGAAGTCATGCATTGTAATAGACTATCACTCACTGCCCGCAGGAGGAGATGCAGCAGCAGCAGCAACAGCAGAAGTGGTGGGAGTGGAATTGACGGAGGAAAGAGCTACATGGGTTGGGCTAGAAACATTTTTTACATCGTGGTGCTGGCTCACGATGGAAGGCTGTCTCCTGAGGGCTCCCTGCAAAGAGGAGGCGCCGGTCTGGAATGTGTAAACTACGTCCATCTGCAAAGAACCAGAGAGTGAGATAGCGTCGCCCGGCCAGAAACAGGGACAGGGGGCAGGGTGAGGGGAGCAGGGAGGGCGGGCAGACACACAGACAGGAAGGAGGAAGGAGGACGGACAGGTGGGGAGGAGGGAGGAGAGAGCCCCCACCCCGTAAGCCCACAGCGGGTTTGGCTGGTGGTTTGAGGAACAGAGAGGTCACCTTCCAGCCTCTGCCCCTCCCACGGCAGTGAGAGGAGCAGGATGTATCCCACCACCACCAGAGAGACCGTGGTGGGAGGCAGTGACAGAGGAAACACCTTGGGTTATCCTGACAATCTGCAGGAGGAGCAGAGGAAGAAGAGAGGGTGGGCAGAGGTGCGAGGTGGCAGCCGGTGGTCCAGAAAACATAATTGGGAAAGGGTTTGTGGTCCCCTGGTCCCATGGGATGTTCAGCTGGGGGGCTGAATCCTGGGACACACCACGTGCCTACACCTGAAGACGTTTCAGCCCCTCTCCCGGGCTCAGGGCTCTGGAGCAGAGCTGGAGGGAGCAGGAAGGCAGCAAGAAGCATCCTTGGTGGTGGGGCCACAGTTCTCTGTGGATGTGCTCTGAGGCCAGAGGAACCAGGCAGGATCCAGGTGCCACCGTCGCTCCCCAGACACTTTGCAACTGGACTGTCCCCAGCCCTGTGCAGGCAGCACAGCCCTGTGCCACCCCAGCTCCTGGGGCAGGGACACCCCCTCCAGAGCCTTGTGAAGCACTCACACTGCAGGTATTTTACACACAGCTTCGCTTCTTGCCCAGTTTGATGTCCCTCTTTTCCACAGTGCCCCAGGCTGGGCTGTGGGGAGGAGCCCTGTGCTCTCGTTCAGACACACTGAGTGGGGACAGAAGCCCCAAGATGCTCAGGTTGGACCTGCCTGCTCAGCTCAGTGCTCAGGGCACCACAGCCAGAAGGGAGCCCCTAAAAGGCTCCAGGATGTGCATCCAGGAGCGTTTCTCATCTCAGTCCAGGTCCACCAAACCTGCAGCTGGGAGGTGCCAAGCTCACCTGGCTGCTGGCACTGCAGCCCTTTGTACCTACCAGCCCTCCAGCACATCTGGAGCTCCCAGCACATCCTTCATGTGAGGGAACCGCTGGTTTCCAGCACTGCTCAGGCTCCCCAAAGAGCCTGGTTGCCCCTCACTGCTCACAACGAGCAGGGAGTCAAGGCTGAACCTCACCTTGAAAGCATCAAGGCAAGATCTCCCAGAGGAGAAGGGAAGTTACCGTGGCACAGCCCGGCTGGTGAGTTTCTCCAGCCCCTTTTTGGTTCTCTGTGTTTGTGAGAGGGACAAAGAGGAGGCACAAAGGTCACCCAGCAGCCCTGGGTGCCAGGACATGGGGACATGGAGCTTTCCTTCATGAGGCAGCTCAGCCAAGGCCTTGAGGAAAGGTGAGGGGCTCTGACCTTACTGCAGGGAGCTCTCCCTGCCCTGCCCAGTCTGGGGCAAAAAAACACCCTTTTGGGAAAAAAGAGAGTCAGGGGAAAACAACTGATGTAAAAAGCATATTAAGAGAGAGATTCTCCTCCCCTTCTGTGCTGTGGGGCCAAGAGCTCCAGGTGAGGAGCACAGAGAGCTGGCACAGAGGGGTGGCTGTGGGGGAGGACAGGGCAGCCAAAGAGTGAGACCAGGGAGAGTCTCAAGAAGAATGAGCCCTCCTGGGCACAGTCCCCACTGGGATCAGCATCTCAGCAGTGACCAGGAGCAGCTCCAGTGCTGACCCACAGCATGACAGAGCCTGGATGGCTCCATGGACCCCTTAGATTCCAAGCAACCTCCTCTTCAGCATGAGGTGCCCAGCAGTGGCATGTCCAGCCTCCTGCAGACCAGCAGAACAGCTTTCCCCTACCCCAAGAAGTCCTGAAAGCCAGGCTTGACCTGGTTCCTCAACCAGGAGAGACCCAGAAAGGCACAGGTGGTGGGAGAAGTCTAGCCCAGGAGGTGATGGCATCCTCCGGGCAGCAGCAGTCACCTCTTTCCAGAAAGATCCCCTGGAGAGAAAGAAAGAGAAAGAGAGAAGGAAGAGCCCCCCCAGTCCCTGCAGCCCCCCTGTACCTGTGTCTGTATCCTGTTGAGACCCCTGAACCACAGGATCTGCCCACGCCGCAGCTCCATCTCAGCGTGGTCGATCTCATCCACATCTTCAGGCAGCTCCTCCTCTGGGATCTCCTCCTTGGTGATGCCATGCCCAGCTTCCTTCAGGAACTTCAGGTGGCTGGTTGGGACAGTGCAGATCAGCTGGGGGAGAGACAGAGCAGCTCCTTAGCCTGAGGCCATGGCAGCAGGAGCCCACCAGCCCAGGGGAACACGAGCTGCCAGGAGCCAGCTGGGTGACACAGACACAGCCAAGACATGTCATTGCTGGACGTGTCCCTCTGCAAGCAGGGTGGGAGTGAGGAGTGGATTAGCAACCTCCCCTCCTCTCTGCTGGTGTGGGATGGAGCATCTCCCCCTTCTGAGGCTGCCTTAAATAAACACTGGGGAGAACAAAGGCAGGGAGGGAAGGACGCAGGATCAGGTTTTTGGGATTGGCTCTTACCTGGCCCCACAGGAGCTCCCCAACTCCAATAAAAATACACCAGAACCACTGGCTCAGGGTGAGCCCAGAGCAGCTGAACGGCTTCCCACCAAACTCCACAATGATGATCTGCAGCACAGGAGAGAAAAGTCACACACTGGGGAGCTCCCAGGGCTGCACAGCACAGCCATGGCATGGGAAGGTCCTCTCGGGCCACGCAGCTTTTCCCTCCTTCCTGGGATTACAAGAGGAACAAGGACCCCATGTCTAGGCTGGGAACTTTATGGGACACCAGAGGAATTGCCTGGCACCTCCCAACACAGTCTAGATCCCAAATCACAGAACAGTTTGGGTTCAAAGCGATCTTAAAGACCATCCCTTGCCATAGGCAGGGACACCTTCCACTAGACCAGGTTGCTCAAACCTCCACCCAACCTGGGCCTAAACACTTCCAGGGATGGCTCAGGTTTTGTGCCACTGAGAAGCTGCTGGAGAAGAATCAGGGGCCAGAACAGAGGTGTGGGCAGTGCCTGCAGCAGATCCAGCCCCTCCCAGCCCCACCACGTTATTCCCAGGCTGCCCCTGCAGCTTCACCTGAGCTGCAAAGGTCCCCAGCACCACGGTGCAGAAGATGGGGTTGCGGTAGATGGACTCGAAGACGTTCCTCTCGCCGTGGATCTTGCGGGCGTTGATCTCGTTGAAGAGCTGCATCATGACGAAGGTGTTGAAGACGATGGTGTAGTGCTCGGTGGGGGGGGAGTGCAGGGGGGCGTTCCGGCCACTGTCGATGTCAAAAAACTTCTCCCCTAAGCACACAACGGGGTTTGGGGGGGGAAAGAGGGGAGAGAATGAGACCCTGCCCCTTCTGCTCTGTGCTGGTGGAGGTGGAATTACGATCCCAGCATCACCAAAGATCCCTTGACCCAGTGGGGTCCCCTGTGCCATGCCCACTGAACCCTAATTTCCTTAAAAATGTTGAAAAGCTGAAACTGTCTGTGCAACCAGAGGGCATTAGAGCAGATTCCTCTCTATATCATCCCTCTACTTCCCATCCATCATTAAACAAGCTCCATCCCAGCCAACATGAGGTCACTGAGTGCCAGCTGAGAACAAGGGTCCCCTTGGGGAGGAGCGGTGGATTGCAGGCAGGGCTGGGACTCTGCCTTTCCTTTTCCCCCCCACCATTCCCTGGGGCTTGAAGCTCACCTGCGAAGAGCAGCGTGAAGATGATGGTGAGCTGGTACACGGCGTGGCCCAGGATGTTCTTCATCATGGTGCGGGAGATGAGGGGCTTGTTCCTGCCGTAGGGCTTGCGCAGCAGCAGGGACTCGGATGGGGGCTCTGTGGCCAGGGCTAAGGAGGCGAAGGTGTCCATGATCAGGTTCACCCACAGCATCTGGACAGCCTTCAGGGGAGAGTCCTGCAGAGAGAAGAGTGGGGAGAACACGTCATGCCACTGAAAACACCCTCTTTTTCTCCACACTCCTCCTGAAATCCTCTCCAGAATTGCACTTGGATATTTAACACTTTGCTAAAAACACTCCCAAAACACTCCTCATTTCCTCAAAAGCTCCTTACATAGGCTCACGAGGCTCCACCCAGCACGTGGCTCCCAGAAAGCCTGTTAAACCCCCAGGTGTGCTGCCCTGCTCCCTGCCGAGCCCAGTGCTCTGTACCTGGGTGATGCAGGCACCCGTGAAGGCCACGATGACGGCCACGACATTCACAGTCAGCTGGAACTGCAGGAACTTGGAGATGCTGTCGTAGACATTGCGGCCCCACATCACGGCCTTGACGATGCTGGTGAAGTTGTCATCTGTGAGGATGATGTCTGAGGCCTCCTTGGCCACGTCCGTGCCTGCGATGCCCTTGGGGAGCAGGGAAAAGCGGTGGGGTGAGTCATGGAGAGAGCTCCACACTGTCTGCCCGGCTCTGCTGCTGCCCAGAAACAGCTCCAAGAGGAAAGTCCAAGGGAGCCAGAGGAGCTGGTGCCAGCCTGGCAGTGCCAATGCTCGAGAGAGAGAGCAGAGCTCCAAAGCAGCAAAGCCTTCAAGGACAGAGAGCAGCTCAGCTCCAGAGCTCTGAGTCAGCCCAGCTTTCCAGTCTGTCCCTGTGCAGGACCCAGACAGGGCAGTGGTGCAGCAAAGCAGGAAAACAGCTTCCTCCTCATGCCAGGGAATGTGGGCATCCCAGGCTGAGCATCTCTGCAGCAAGCAAGGGCTGGGATCCCAAATGAGGGAGGGCTCAGCAGTGTGAAGTTCCTGTGCTTTCTGCCCCAGCTGGGGTGACAGCAGCCCCACAGCCTCCCAAAAATCCCTGGCAGCATCTCCAAGGACTCAGGATGTGGGATGGGCACTGGGCTCACTGTGATTCCCACCGCGGGCACACCGAGGCGCTCGTCTTGCAGGAATTAAGTGCACCAAAGCAATGCCCATAACGAGCCAATTCCCGGGTGCTTTCCCAGAGAAACTCTCTTGGGATTTGCCAGATCCCATTCTGTCTCAGATGGGAACTCCCAGGCTGTTGCAGGGCATGAGCTCCAGAGGCACAGTCCCCTGCTTTCCACTGTTCAGCCTAAAGACTCCAGAACTTCTCTTAGATATTCAACACATTCCTAAAAACACTCCCCAAAAATTTCTCACTTGCTCAAAGCTCCCTACACAAGCTCACAAGGCTCCCTCTCACATCCCTAAACTTAAACAATCCCCAGGAAACCTGTTAAAAACAACAGGTTTATTTTCCTGCTTCTTTCAGTCAGGGCAGAAAAAAAGCAGAAAACCAGATCAGAGTTCTCCCCCATAAATAAACTCCCAAAGCCAGTGCCAGGCACTGTGCTTGGAGCTGGGGTGAAGAACTGGGGTAAATGGAGTCACTGGGCTCCCACAGCTGTCCTGGACCCCCCAGTTCAGACACTGGGGCTGGGCAGGTCCCTGCAAGCACCGTGTCACCTTCAGCCCAATGTGGTCCCTCCAGGTGGGACAGAGCCCAGCCCTAAGCCAGGCTCCCAGGGAATCACTTCCCAATCTCTTGCTAACAGTCCTATACAACACACGAAAATTAAATCAAACCTCCAAAGAAAGCTTCTTTCTTAGTTTTTAAGTCATCCTGCAGATTTGGAAAAGAGTTCCACCGGTCTGGAAATAATTTCAGTGTTGGGAATAACCAAGTGAGCCATGAGTTTCTCCTCCCAGGGAGCAAAGGAAAACCCATGGTGTGTCCATACCATGGCAAACCCAACGTCTGCTTTCTTCAAGGCTGGGCCATCGTTGGTCCCATCCCCAGTCACGGCCACCACCTGCCTCTGGTCACCAACGGTGCTGTCGATAATTCCTGAAGCAGAGACACGCAGTTCAGAGAAATTAAACCCCGAGGACAAGCTCCCAGCATGGATTATGCTGGAAAAGCACCCCAGAAGAGCAGAAGGAGCCACTCTGGGAGAGGCAGCTCTCACCTTTCACCAGCGTGTGCTTGTCAGTGGGAGAGGAACGGGCAAGGACCCGCAGCTTGGGCCAGATCTTGTCCAGCTGCTCCTGTTCCACCTGTGGGACAAAAACAGGTGAGAAAGGGAAGTGACCCCTCTGGAATCTTCTGCCCTGCTAGAGAGTAAATCCCAGCTGGGACAGGACAGTATCCAGACATGCTGTGTCTGGCTGGGTGAGCATCCCAGCAGCACGATTATCCAGGGAGAGGAGGAAAACCCAGCGGGCTCCAGGCCACCCACACCCACTGCAGAGCAGGGCCCAGGGCTGCTCTCCCACCTCTCCCTTCTCATTGCGGATGAGCCTGTTGAACTCCTTCCCCTCCAGGCACAGGAAGTCCTCCCCTGGCAGCAGGATGCCACACTTGGTGGCAATGGCACGGGCAGTGTTGATGTTGTCCCCTGTCACCATCCGGACGGTGATCCCCGCGCGCTGGCACTTCAGGATGGCATCTGGCACCTGGGGGACAGGGACACAGCTGGGATTGGAAACAGACAGGGTGCTCAGCTTGGCACTGAGTATGTCAGGAGCCAGGCAGCTCCTCTCCCAGCCTTCCTGAAAGGATCTGGAAAGGGCTCTGATGGAATGAGGAACCTGCATCCAAGGGGAAGGGAACCTCGCTGCCACTTCCCTGTCACACCACAGCACTGGGGACCAAGGCATGGCCAGGCCACCCATCAAAACAGAGGCATTTCATCCCCCTCCCCACCCCACTCCGGCAGCACTAACAGGTTTATCCATTATGGAACAGTGGGGGAAGAGCATATTAGTGAGGAATTAGCAAATTGAATCAAGGGCCTCCAGAGCCAGTGCAGACAGGGCATCTGTAATGCAATTCCCAGAGCCAGATACTTGGACATCTAATCAGGGAAAGACACAAGCAAGGCAGGAGCACGGGGGCAAGCTCCAAATTGGAATCCAGAGGCAGGAACAGGGGCATTATTGCATTATCCCAGCTGCAACAGCCAGGGCTGAACGGGTTCGGTACCTCTGGCCGCACAGGGTCCTCTATCCCCACCACAGCAATGCAGGTCAGGTCAGACAAGATCTCGTTCTCGCTGTCCCAGTCCGGCTCAGCGTCCCCAGGGAAGTCCCGGAACGCCAGGCAGATGGTCCTCAGCCCGTGGCAGGCCATGGGCTCTATCACCTTCTTCACCATCTCATCCCGGTCCTTCACCTTGAACACTCTGGGGTCACCGTTCTTGTCCAGGATCTTGGTGCACCTAAGGACAAGGGGGAGGGTGACCATTGGTGGCACCTTCCCCTGTCACCTCCTGTCTGCAACGTGGGGACATCCCCCTGCCCAGAGCTCCCTCCAGCTTCACCAAAGCCACCCAAAAGGCGTTCAAACCCTTCGCAGGGCAGCACCTCCTGACAGTCACCTCCCCTCTCTACTCTCCACCCTGCAGCCCCCCAGAGCAGCTCCGTGGGGCAGCGAGAGCCCAAAGCCCAGGGGGTGGGGACAGTGGGGACAGGGGGGACAGTTACTTGCGGAGGATGATCTCGGAGGCTCCCTTGCTGTACATGCGGAAGCCACCGTTGCTGTTCTTCAGCACGGTGCTCATGGACTTGCGCACTGAGTTGAAGGTGTAGACCTTGTAGAGCTTCTCCTCGGGCACCTCGTTGCGCACGGCCTGGTAATCCTGCTTCAGGTCCAGCACGAAGCCCAGCAGGGCACACTCCGTCTTGTTGCCCACCTGCCGGGGCAGCCCCCCTTCCTTCTCGGGTGGCTGGAGAGGGGAAAGGAAGGGACAAGCGATGCCAAACCTGGGGCTGGAGCTGCAGGACGGCCAGCAGCGAGGAGGCCAGGGGAGGTGAGGTTGTGGCTCTCCAGCTCACCAGGATCTTGGAGGTGTAGGCCGAGTTGATGGCGACGCCGTGGACGATGAGGTCGAGGATTTTGGGCAGGATGGCCTCGGGGTCGGGGATCTGTCGGTAGTGGGTGTCCCCCACATAGGCCTGCACCACGGTCATGCGGTTCATGGTGAGCGTGCCCGTCTTGTCTGAGCAGATGGCCGTGGCATTGCCCATGGTCTCACATGCATCCAAGTGCCTCACGAGGTTGTTGTCTTTCATCATTTTCTGCAACAGGCACCACGACCAGGAAGGTCAGAGCCAGAAGCCTGAAATTCCTCATCGCATCCCCAGTGACCCCACGGTGTCCTGGTCTCACCTTCACAGAGTAGGCCAGGGAGATGGTGACAGCCAGCGGGAGCCCCTCGGGCACAGCCACTACCAGCACGGTGACACCAATGATGAAGAACTTGACGAAGTACTGGATGTAGATGGGGGTGCACTCGGCCAGCCAGGGCCTCTTCTGCACCCCAAACGTGTCGATCACGAAGTACAGCACCAAGATGATGACAGTGATGGCTGACATGATCAGCCCTGGGGACACACAAGGCAGAGCGGCCGGTGAGGGGACACAGGGGACAGGGACAGCCCTTCTCCACCAGCTCTGGGGTGGTGGGTTCTGCCAGGCCACTGCCACTCACCTGCCTTCCCGATCTGGACTGCCAGGCGTGTGAGCTTCCCTTGCAGCACAGACTTCTCCTTCTTGGGCACCTTCACCTTCTTCTTCTCCTTCTCCTCGTTTTCCACCCCTTCCTGGCTCTTCAGGGGTTGAATTTCTAAGGCCACACCATCCTGAGTTTTAGCTACAGCCCAAGGGCAAAATAAGACACCACGTGTGAATAGGAGAGAGACCTGGAAAACCTGGAGGACACCACTGAGAAAGATGGTGGTGGGAGAGAGAGAAAACCCAGCACAAGAACCACTCCCGATGACACACGCATCCGAGCACATGGAAACTCCGTGTCCCAGGGCCCTGCCACCTCTCTATGGAGTAGTTTTCTGTCACCTAGCCCAGCCCACGGATAAGGGATCCTCAGAGGTGACACTGGCACTGGTCACACCTCTAAGGCAGTGTTACCAGAAGCCCTCTGGCCAGGTTTTGGGGTGGAGACTGGACTCATACAGCCTCTAACCCTACAGTGGACTGGGAGCGCTTTGGGCTGACCCCAGAGATGCTCCAGTCCCCCCACAGCCCCTTGATGATCATCCCCCCTCCCTCCCAGTGCCACCTCTGCAGTGTCCTGTGGGCAGCTCAGCAGGAATCACTTGCCAGGGAAGTGACTGAGGGGGTGAGATGGAGGGGACGGTTAGAAATTCGGATGGAGATTGAAGAGGAGGGAACCAGCTCCTTGAATCCCAGCCCTGAGCCATCCACCACGCTTCTAGGACCTGACACAGCCAGGCTGCCTGTTCCTACAATTGCTCTAGTCCAGCTGAAAGTCTGCACTGGGGAAACCAAAGTCTGGAAGCTTTGGGGAGGGGTGGGAAGAGGGTGGGAGCCCTCCTGAGGGGCTCCTCCTCAGCTGTTGGAACTGGAGGAGCAGCAGTGGCCCCCTTGCTGCCCTGGCACTTGTCCCCTCCTGGCTGCTGCTGCTTGATGGCTCGAGACACCCTGGAGCTCATGGCAGCTCCACATCGGACACCTCCACGTTACAACAGACCCGACACGGACAGAACAAGCACCCGGACACGGTCTGACGGGAAGGAGGGAAACTCAAACTGCTGAGAGGAGAGAGAGAGAAAGAAAGAGAGAGAGAGAGGTGGAGAGAGGTGCAGAAATGGGCTTCCTCCACAGCCTGCAAAGAACAGTGTGAGAAACACTGGTGAGGAGACGCTCACGGAGTCGAGGCCATGGGAGGAGAGGGTGCAACCGTCCCGTTGGCCAGGCCCTATGGGATATTTCATCTGGGAACACCAGGAAAGGACCCACATCTGTCCCCCAGCCATGTCCAACCACAAACCCTGGGAAAGGCCAGCATCTGGTGGCCACGAGGGCTTCAGAGCCACCAAATCACTGTTGTGACTTGTGTCAACATGAATGAAGTTTGACCTGAGAAAGGGATGCTCTGCCAAAGGTCCAGGCTGCTGAAGAGCCCTGTCCTCCCTGCACAAGGGCTTCTCCCTATACATGGATAGTGTGGCCATGGGGGAGGCTGTTCAGGTTCATCCCAGAACGCACAGCCCTGTGCTGGGGTGCCGGGGGGCACCACAATGCTGTGCCAGGGCCACCAGCCACGGGACCACTGCACCCTCTCCCAGGACAACGAGGCGAGAGTCCCGCCGGAGCAGCAAAGAGCACAGACTGATGAGAAGAAGGAAGGAAGGAAGGAAGGAGGAATGCTCAGTAGTTAGTGTGGTGCTGGTTCAAAGGATGGAGAGGCTGGTTACCTTTGTTGCGGTTTTCAGGGGCTCCGCTTTTTTTACCTGTTCAAAGACAGAAAGGGTGGGGGGCTGAGCACATGGACCCACGTTCACCATCCGGCTGGTGGGGCAGCCTGGGACCAGCCCTGCTCCAAGGGGCTGCTCCAGTGGCATCCGTGCCCCGGGCTCAGCACCCACAGTCACCCTCTGGATGCCACACGTGCCTTGGTCCACAGCTCACAGCACCAGGAGGCTCCGGAGCTGCCTGGCTCCCTCAGACACCCCATCCCCAAGGATTCAGACTTCCCCACCTGCAAAGCACCGGCCACAACCTCCACCAGTGCCTTGGGGGTTGCCAGTGGTGCCTCAGAGCCTTCGAGAAAAAGAAGCCACACAGCAGAGCTCGACCCACAGCAGCTCCAGGGTCCCTTCCTCCCAGTGCCATCGTGTGCAGGTGGATCTGCATGGTGGGCACAGACCTGTCTCCCACCACGGGCAGCACTAGACCCATGGCAGGGTGTTCTGACCCCCAAAGGCTGTAGTGAGCAAGGTGTGCACATGGGGGTCCCCAATGAGGAGCACCGAGTGGCTGCAGCCTGAATGAGCCTCGAGTGACAAGGGGTTTATACACCCCATTATCCCCCAGTTCCACAGTGGGGGACGAGCTGGTGAGACCCCCTGGCCCACTCTGCTCCCAGATCTGGGTTTGCTGGAGGGCTGAGTGACAAAACCTGAAGGCTGGGAAAGCACCAAGCACTGTTGCCCGGGTGCCCAGCGAGCTGCTGCTCAGCTCCCACAGCAGTGCCATTCCCACGTCACCTTGTCCTCCCACCTCCAAGCTGGCAGCTAAACCCCAAGAGCTCCACAGCCCCCAGACCCTGGCAATCCAAGAGAGCAGAGCCGGAGGAACCCAGCAGACACAGCCCAGAGCTGGAATGGTTGCCAGGAGAGCCCGGGAAACCTCTCCCTGCCTGGCATCGCCTCCCAGGAAGGGCTCCCTGGCACAGGGATGCCTGAGCAGCCCGCAGTGCCAGCCAGCAGCTCCCTCCTGCCAGCTCCTTGTAGCTCGTGGCTGCTCCTGGTGAGCCCAAACCTGCTGAGCAGGGGATCAGGGACACAGGAGAACAGGAGCTTCCCAAGCCTGGCTTGTACCAGCGCTGGTATCAGAGCTGGCACAGAGCAAGGCAATAAGCAGCAGGAAAGCATTCGAGTCCCAGCATGATCAGGAACACCTCAGCCTGTCTGGCTGCTCTCCCACCCCATCACACAACCCCTCCTCTCCCTTCTGCCTTCCTCTGCCTCGACTCCTTCCCCAGGGAGCTCAGGGAATGCCAGCAGAGATCCTCAGCCAAGTCCTCAAGGTTCTGGATGAGCCACCAACACCCTGTGGACAAGCAGGACTCACCTTCCCCCACGGGTGAGCAATGAGCACTGTGGGGCAGAGCTACCAGCCACTTTTTCCTCTGATCCTCAATCCCCCCACCCCACAGCTCCAGGCTGGATCCAACTGGGGGAGAGAGACCTGGAGCTGTGTCCAGAACAGCCAGGGAGCAGAGTCTGGGAGCACGGGGGACTCTCCTCAAGCAGCACCAGCCCCACGCTGTGGGTGAAGGGGCACAGAGAGGGACCCTCCCCACCTTGAGAGCTCACCATACCTGCCTGGGCCACAGGCACTAACTCACAACTGCAGCCCGTGGATGTGGGAGTAGCTTGTGGCACACTGGTGATACTTCCCAGGAAAGGGAGAGAGGCCAAAGGAGGGAAAAGGCAGGTTCAGTGGATCTCCTTACCTTTCTTCACTTTCTTCTCCTCGTCTCCTTCTCCCGCACCCAAGAGAGTGAAGATGATGCCCGTCTGGGAGTTGATACCCACGGCAGTCACCACCATCCTGCCAGAGCCCTCCATCACGTGGGTGCCTGCACAGCAGGAAGGTCATGGTGAGACAGGCAATTCCCACCTCATACAAGCACAGGATGGTTTGGGTTGGAAGGGACCTTAAAGTTCATCCAGTTCCACTCTCCTACCATGGGCAGGGACACCTTCCCCCAGACAAGGTTGATCCAAGCCCCATCCAACCTGGCACCCACCCCGCTGGAGCCACAGGACCCTCACCTGACAGCAGCATGGGGTCTTTGTCCATGGATTTCTTGACTTGGTCTGACTCCCCGGTCAGCGAGCTCTCATCTATTTTCAGGTCATTGCCCTGGATCAGGATCCCATCCGCTGGCAGGAGATCACCTGGGAAAGGAGCAAAGAGGGGGATCAGCCCAGGCCAAGCAGCCACTGCTGACCCCTGCCTGCCCCATCCCATGGGAAGGCTTCAAAAGGACCCAAAATTCAGCCTCAGACCAAATCCAGAGGGAGGAGAAGGAGCAGGTAGGTTTTTAAGACAGACAGGTACAGTAAGATAATATCCAGTAGCTCAGAAATTCCCACTGATGCATGGAAAGATACATTGTGAAGATTTTGGTCAATTCGACAGTGCTTTCCCATCTAAGTTTTAATGTATCAACACAAGATCCTTCTCACGCCTCAGGGTGAAAGAGCTGGAGAAGCAGCAGAGGAATTGCTGGGGTCCTGAGGTGGGGGGGACAGCCCCCAGCCATCCCAGAGGGGAGGGACAGACCCCAGCCACCCCAGAGGGGAGGGGACAGACCCCGGCCACCACTCCCCTCAGCTCACCATACTTGATCTGTGCGATGTCTCCCACCACGATCTCGGCCACCGGGATCTGGATCACCTGCCCTTTGCGGATGACCGTGAACTTCTGCTCCTGCTCGATGCGGCTCTGGAGGCCCCGGAATTGCTTCTCTTTGCTCCAGTCATTGAAGGCGGTCACCAGCACCACGATGATCACAGAGAACAGGATAGCTGCCCCCTCGATCCAGCCGGCCTGTGACTCGCCCTCGTCCTCCACGCCGCCCGTCGACTGCCCACACACTGCCCGGGGGAGAACTCTGGTTTGCACACCCAGGCACCCCCTCCCTCTGCACACCCAGACACCCACATTGCTCCGAGTTACACAAGTCTGGAATCAGCTATTCCTCCCTCCTCCTCCCTGAGCTGGTCCAAGGGCTTTCCCTGCTCTCAGGAGAGGGTTTTTACATCCCTCGAGGCATTTGTTCTTTCTTTTTTTTTCCTCTTTTTTCACTTTTCCTTTTTGGCAGAGGCTGGGCTGAGAGAGCTGGGACAACTGGCTTCTATTTCCAGTTGCAGCACCCAGCCCTCCCTGAGCTGCATGACCCTCGAGTGAGTCACATCTCCCTGTATCTCATATCTCCCTGTGTCTCCAAATCCCTGACCCTGCTCGACTCCTCCAACAACACCAAGATCTAGGGCCAGGAGGAGAAACTTGCCCAGCACTGTCCTCAGCCACATGTAGGGGTGTCACAGCACTACCTGGGCACAGGGACATTTCAGAGGCCAGACAGCCTTGTCCCTCCATCCCCAAAGCAAACAAGAAGCCCCGTAGGATGTGGGAAGCCACTGGATCAGATGGACCTCTTGGCTTTGGAGTATCTCTTGCAGAGCAGCAAGAAGCAGCTCTGAGCCAAGGACCCCAAGGATGAGGAGATGCCACCAGCTAAAGGGTGAGCAGACCAGGGTGGAGGCACCCATGGGGTGACCTTCCAGAGACATCACCTGTCCCAAATCCTGCTCCACAGGGCTGGGTGTGGCAGCTCCTGTGAGCCCCCCACCAAACCACAGGGACCTCGGGGACTCACATTCATTGTCCCCACCCGGGGGGTGGTAGAAGGACAGGCCCAAGGAGATTATGGCTGCGATTTCCAAGATGATCAGCGTGACGTCCTGGAGTGCCTCCCACACTAACTGCAGGAACGTCTTGGCCTTTTTGGGAGGAATGAAGTTCTGGCCGAAGACCTGCCGCCTCTTCTCCAGGTCGGTCGGGTTCCCGGACAGGCCTGGAGAGTGGAGAGACACGGATGAGGGCAAACCCCACTGCTGCCCCACAGCCCCCCCAGCAGCACCAGTGGGACCCCCAGGAGCAGCTCCCTGCCTGTATGGGGGGCACAAGGTGCTGGCAGTGGAGAGCCAAGGCTGGGCTTTGCCCCTGTCACCCACGGGGCCAGGGGACACGCCAGGGTGAGCACACCCAGCCACCCTCCCAGTGCTGCAGCCTCCCGAGTGCCAGTCGATGCCAGTTGGCACTGGTCAGCTTGTTTACATGCTGCATCAAATTAGCCGTAAATCTGGCACCGGGAGCGGCGCTCGGAGCTGCCGGAGCCACCTGATCCCTCTGCCCTGCCAGCTCTGAGGAGCAGCGGCTGCAGAGAGGGACTGGACACAGCAGGAGTGTCTCCGAGCTCAGCCCCACGGCCACACCACGGCCACAGCCAAGCTGGTCGTGCCAGGAGCTGCTGGAGGAGACACGGGATGGTGCTGCTGGAATGGGGTGGTGGGAGGAAGGGAAGAAGAACAGCCCTGAGCTGGGGTGCTGCTCCTCGTGAAAGAGAGTGATCCCAGAGAGAGGGGGGAGCAAAAAGGGAGGAAGTGGGGAGCAAAAGGGGAGCCAGAGCCCCTTCAGAGCCCTTCCACCCCAGGCAATGAGCCAGTGGTGGGAGAGCCAAGAGCCCCAGCCACCCCTCAATAGAGCCATTAAAAGCTGATGGGGGTCCCAGTGAGAGCAGCCCACCCTACCCAGCACCACCTTAACCAAGCCCCCCATTCTCCTCCACCTTAAGATGGCCCGTGGGGCCGCTGCCAGCTCCCGGGATGCACTGGGAAGTGGCGTAAGTGGCCCTGGACACATCCCTGTGCCTGGAGCAGCCTGGCAGTGATGTTCCCTCTGGGAGCATCCAGCCCTTGCACTCAGGGGACACCTCCTGGCCAGCTCCCCATCATTCCAGGGGATACCCCTTCCCGCCAGCTCCCTGTCATTCCAACCAGGAGGAAGCAGCAGGATGGATCCCATTCCCACACCCCCCCTGCACCCCCCCGCTTTGTGCCTCGACTCCACCCCAGCTGCAGGGAGGGGACGTGCTGGCAGCTGGCAGCACAGCAGCCCTGGTGTCCCCACCCAGCCCTGACGAGGCAGAAGGATCCTGGGATCTCCCAGCCTCAACTCCAGCCCAGCGTCTCCGGCAGAACGAGTGGAAAATGTGGCTAAACCATGCCCTGACTCTGCAGAGACACGGCTGTGCCAGGGGCAGGCACGCCAGGCACACACGTGCTCCCACAGGAGGGCACGGGATGCTCCCACAGGCAGGGGACATGACAGACTTTGGCTCCTCCAAAGCACATCCCACCTACAGGGTGATCCCAGAGCTGCCTCCCACCCTCCCAGGGCAAGGGGGTTCTGGGGGAGATGTCAATGTCTCTGTGCTGACACAGGGAAGGTGGCAAAGAGCAGCAGCCACAGGCATTGCCACTGCTCCAGGGGACCAGCAAGTCCCACTGCAGGGCCTGGGGGTCCAGTTATTGGGTGCTGAGTGAGAAATTTTGGGGTAGAGGCCACACGTGATAGCAGAGAACAAACCCCCCCGTGTTCACCAGTCCCTGATTATGCTCCTTGGCACAAGGAGCCCTCACCCCGGATCAGGAAGGATGAGGCAGCCCCGGGAGCTGCTCCTGCCAGCGGGTGAGTCAGGACGGTGCGTGCTGGCTCTGGGCACCCAGGGGACACCGTGACTCACTGAGCCACCACCCCACTCAGGGACAGGCTGCTCTGGAGGTGGAAAGCCAGAGCCTGGCAGCGAGACACCCCACGCCATCCCAAAGCCCCTCTGGGAGCAGCTCCAAGGGATTGGGGTCCCTGATGCCTCTTAGGGTGAGAGCCAGAGCAGCAGGACCCTGTAGGCCCCCATCCTGATGCTGGGGAAGACCCTCACTGCACAAACACTCATGTGTGGAGGTCCCACCTTATGAGGATGAACCATCCGTGGGCCTCTTGGGGTGCAGCCAGACTCTGGCGGGACCACGGTCACCAGCATCTTCCTCTGGTGACACACAGAAGGGGCACACGGGCCCATGCTCCCTGCCCAGAGCTCTGTGTCAGCACAGGGATGGGCACAAACATCTGCCCAGGGAGCTGGGACACAGAGCTGAGACATGCACCCAGTGTTCCCACTCCAATGGGATCAGACAGGTGCCACAGGTTGTCTCGGGATTTCACTATTCCCAGAAATCTCAGGTTGTTGGAAATAACCTTTCTGTGCTCTCTGTGGGGTTTGGGACAGGCAGCAAAGCTCAGCTCCAGAGCAAGAGGGTGAGGGAGGGATGGGCTGGGGGCACGAGATCCAGCATTGCCAGGCAGTGGCACCTGGGATGGAAGGGCAGCCCTTCAGCTCCCCCCAAAGAGCCTTTCGGGGCCACTTCCCCCCTCCCCTCTCGTCCCACCCCCAAAGGAGCGTGTTCCCACTTTGGCAGGACCAAACACATTGTTTTGTGACCTGGACTTGGTATTTCCACCGGGACTCCCCCCCCTTCTCTAATGACATCCCGATATTGTCTCCCCTTCCCGGTCCCACTCACAGCTGGAAACACACTAATCCCCACCTTTCAGCACTCAGAATAATCCACAAGTTTTCAGAGCTGAGGGACAGCCACGTCCCCCACGCCACAGCCATCGAGGGAGGGGCCACATCCTGCTCCCAGCTCCAGGTAAACTCTCAGTGCTGAAACCAGGGGGTTTCTCCCTCCTGCACCCTGTTAATGCCAGGGAAGGGGTCCATCACTGTGCAAAGACACATGAACCCCCCCAGTGCCTTACTGAAAAGGGGCACCTGCCCAGCCCATGGGAAGGTGAATTCCTGACATCCTTCGACCAAAGCCACCCAGAGGTGACCTGGCACCCACAGGCATCACTGCCACCACTCCAAGCTGTGATGCCCAGAAGCACCAAGCAGGTTTTCCCTTAAAAACCCCTCAAATCAGGGTGGATCTGGGTGCCTCTCCCCATCCCCCTTGGGGACACGAAGCCCATCACTCATCTGAGATGCCTCAAACAGCTTCAGCCTATTTCACCATCACCCTCCGACCTTTACACTCTCCCTCCTGCCCAACCCAGCCCTGCTATTGCCTCTGTAAATTATTAAACGTGGGGAACAGCTGGCATGGAGCAGCAGCTGGGCTGTGGTGACGAGCCCCCCATGCCCCTCTTACACCCCATCAGCTCCTCACCCCTGACCTCATCCCGCCTTGGCTCCATCCTCCCAGGGGACGTGAGGCTCTGGCCTCTGCCTCGGGGAATCCCCTGGGATGATGCTTCTTTCTCCTTCCTCCTTTTCTCCCTCAAATGACCATTTTATAAGACACAGGGAGCCATCTCCCACGCTGGACACCGGGTGTGACAGCACCAACCGAGCTCAGCCACGGGCCAGACCTCAGCGCCACCACCCTGCAGCGTGAGCCTCGCGTGGCTCCAGCCCAGAGGTGACAACCCCATTCCACAGGCCACGGGACAGCCCCTCACCTTCGACCGGCGACGTCTTCAACCTCTTGCAGACGTTCTGCACGCCGCCGTAGGAGTCGTTGAGCCGGGCGACCGCCTCGGCGCTCCGCAGCTCCATCAGGTTCCTGAGCTCCACCATGGAGCACCCAAAGTCCCCCTCATGGTTGCCTTCAGCAACCGAGTTCCCGGGGTGGTGGTCGGCCACGTTGTTGGTCATGGTGCCGGCGCAGTGACGGTGCCACCGGCTCGTGGCTCCTGCTGTGGCCTCCCTCGAGGGTCCGGCGGGGGATGCTCCTCCGTGTGGCCCCTTCCCTGGGGATGCAGGTGCCTCTAACCGAGCCCAACTTCTCCGGATAAAGGTGTAAACAGGATGTGCATGTTACCGCGGAGGCGACCTTAGCAACGACCAGCGTGCATCTCCTGCAGAAGGAGGAGGGCTCCCTGGATACCACAGCAACTGGAGCTGCAAAAACAAGGCATGGGAAACAAAAATATCAGCGTGGGGAGGCCTGTGAATAAGTGCACGCGCCCCACGGGACGGCAGAGCGGGGGCGGTGGCACCCCAGGGTGGGCACTGCCAGGGAGAACGTGGTTTCAGCATGGTTTGACCAAAACCCTGGAGGAGAAGTTGGCCAGGGAGGGAGTTGGGAGGCTCGGCACGGACATGCCGCGGGGAAAACCAGCTCTGATGGCCGTGGGGCCGGGCAGGAAGGGCACCCAGGTGGTTCTTCACTCAAACCCAGCTGCCCGGCCCAGAAAAACACTCCCATTCACTTTGGGTTAAAAATAAACCTCGGCAGTGGAAAACAGCTGCTTCCTGCGCGGGCAGGGTGCCAGGGCCGGAGTGCCGCCCTCTGCCCTGCCAGCAGGTAGGGGAGCATCCCCACACCCATGCAAAGGGCTGGGGATCAGCTGAGAGACACCACGGAGAGCCAGAGAAGCCACTGAAATCTGTGAGTTTCTCTAAAACAGGCTTTTCCATCAATGAGCCTTTCAGAGAAGCCCTCGGAGGCAGCAAACGGCTCTTGGCCTCGGCTCTCAGCAGCCCAAAACTTCTGCCAGATGGGTTATGACCCCCCAGCCCTGCCAGAGAGGACAGGGGTACCCCAAAAATGCTTTGACCAAGTGCTGTGACCAGGAAGACAGAGCATCCAGCAGCTCCCACATTCCCCAGGGGTCTGGGATCCCCCACAGGCATTCCAGACAGATAGGGACACGGAAGGAGCAGGCAGAGCAGCACAGGCCAGAGGGATAAAGGGATTTTTGTCACCCAGGGTGCCCTCCAGCTCTGTTCCCAAGCTCCAAGGCCAGCAGCAATGCTCCCAGCACTCTGGAGGCAAAGAGCCTGCGAGGAGGGCTCTTATGGAGAGAAAATGAAGTCTTTCCTAGAGCAATATAAATGAATAACAAAAGGGCAACAGCCACTACAGCAGCATCAGCCTGAGACAGGGTCAGGAGGTGGCAGAGCAAGCGGACAGGGAAGACAAGCAGCCAGGCAAGAATGGGAGGATGGAGGGAGAGCAACTATTGCTGCTTCCCAAGGATGCACCAGCCCTCAAAAACCCAACAGGCTGGCACCAGACCATCATGGGGCTGTGCCAGCATTACCCCACAGCAGATCACCCCGATTCCAGTCACAATCACACAGACTTTGCAACTCCTGGAGCAGCAAGAGCCCCAAAAGGCAAACCCCTCCCTGCCTGGCCCCTGGAAGCAGCTCCCTGACAGCAGCACCCAGGGCAGCTCTTGGCATTATCAGGAAAGAACAGGCACCAACAGAACCTCAGGGACACCAGCAGTGCCACTGCCACAGGAGGGTCCTGGCCACCAGCCACAGGCAGTGAAGGGATGGGGAGCACAGGGATGGCCAGCACTGTGGCTCCTGGGACACCCAAACTCACATCTTTGGGGCAGAGTGTTGCTGCTGCCCCATAAAGATCAATTCCAGCATTCCCATCCTGGTTATCCCAGAGCTCCTCGTGGAGCTGAGCTCATCCATCATTTAAAGGCGTGCTGGCTCCCAGCAGCGGGAAGCAGGAGGTGGCAGGCCCAATCAAGCAGACTCCTGATGATTAAAAGATAATTCTCTCACCCCAACACACTAATTTTTTCCTCTTTCACAGCAACCAGTGTTGTCTGAGGAGAGCTCAGAGGTCAAGAGAAAGATGGTTAATTAATCCTGTAATGGCCTAGTCTGTAATTACCCCTGAAAGAGCTCATGCACACCGACCAGCACCAGCCCGTGCCCCACCACGCAGCTCTGGCCCTGGGACTGGCTCTGCCCTTCAAGAAAGGAGGGACCGTGGTGGGAAAAGACTCCTGTGTCTGCTCTGAGCATCCTCCTCCAGCCCACCTGGGGTCACAGACTCATTCCTGGCCCATCTCACCAGCACAGCAAAGCTCTGCATTCCTTGGCCAAACTGGGAAGGACTGGGAGAGCTGTGCTCAGGCTTCCCTAAGAGCCTTCCCTCTAACAAGCTCCTAATGACTCCAGCAGCATTCAGCAGGCTGTCCTTGACTCCAAGAATTCATTTCCAGAGCCCCCAGGCACTGGAGAGGAACAAGTGCTCCCCGAGGGTCCCCTTGGGAAGAAGAGTGGGACCCGGGTTGGGAGAGCTGGAGCCTGAGTGCCCTGTGTGGACACACAGAGCTGTGTCACCTCCCAAACGACACCCCTGAGCAGGACCAGGGCTGCTGTGGAGTTTGGGATGAAGGACAGGGACCGCCTGGACCCACGGGCCGGGGTGTGGGCTGGGGGAGGAGGATGCTCCGGGCAGGAGGGAGAGGCTGGCGAGGAGCAGCGGAGCCGATGCGGTGCTGCAGGCGAACCTGCCCGGAATAATAAACGCCTGCACGACACCTCCGTCCTGGCAGGGAGAGCAGCCACGGCCAGAGCCAGCACCAGAGCATCCTCTGTGCCCACCCTGGCCCTGGCACAGGGAGAGGGACCCGCCAGCTTTTAAGCTTGGGGAGAGGAAAGTGCTCAGAGAAGGACAAGAAGAAATAAATCAGCCGGACGTGTCACACGTGACACCCTCAGCCAAGCCACGAGTAGCCTCAATGTGACACCAGCGGCACAGTCGATGGCACCAGGGCCTGGCACATGCCAGCAACAGCTATCAGTGGGCAAGGGGATGGATCATCCCAGCTTAGCACATCAGAACAGACCCTGGCACCGCTCTGTCCTCCCCACAGATCACCAGAGATGGAGCAAGACCTGACCAAGCCCAGCTGTTTTTTATCTTTATCCACAAAGGAGATGAAACCTGTCCCCCAGCTCAGCCTGGACCTCTCCCACCATCCACGACAGAAAGCACCATGCTGAGGAAAAGCGACACCAGTCACCATATCCTCTGCCCAGAGTCACAAACCCCAGCTCAGACAGGCAGGATCAGGTCCATGAGCAAACCTCAGGCCACGTGGATCATGGTGGATCACCTTCCCCAAGCACCTTCCCCATGCCACCTGCAGCCCAGCCCCACAGGCTGCCCCTCAACAGCACCCACTGAGGTTCTTCTCCTCTCCCACTTTGGGAATGGGGTGTTGGAAACACTTGGCTGCTCTAGGTTGCCATGGCAAACTCAATGTAAAGCTGTCAGGGATGCTGTTTATGTTGCCAAGTGGGGATGGGGAAAAAAAGAAAATAACTCCCCCAAAATTACCCTTCTTGGCTTGGGTTTAAGATTTTTCTCTTTGGAAATTAAAAGGCTGAGCTGCATCCCCAGTGGAATGAGAGAGGCTGCACTGAGTCCCAGAGCATGGACAGACCCACTCTCCAGATGGACACATGGCTCCCAAAATCCAAACTAGTCATTAAAGCAAAAAATCAGACCTAAACTACCTTTCCCTGCCTGCTCACTGGGAAGTGCCCTGGGAGAGCTCTCCCAGCTCTCCTTCCCACCTCACGGACCCCACCAGCACCCACCATCGGCTGCTGGGAGCTCTGGTCCCATGTGGGAGTGATGCTGGGAGGGGGAGACAAAAAGCTGCTGGAATGGCTGCAACTGCTGGGAAAATCTCTGGGAGCAACACATTAGGCACTGTGAAAGCCTCGAGCATGTTGCTCTCATAGGGGTGGGGGGCACGGGGAGGGCACAGGGAGGGCACAGCCCCCACCCCAGTGCCCGCTGGGGCTGAGCCAGGTTCATCTCCCACGATGGAGCAATGTGGGCACATGGACACGTGGAGCAAGTGGTCAGACCACGGCGACACCAACTCTTGGGGGATTTTGAGGGTCCCCCAACCCTCCACCCGGTGCCACAGCAGAGCCCACACCTCTCCCCGGCAAACAGGGGGGCCCCAGCACCCCAGGGGCCAGATCAGGGCCCCTCCCCTGCACACTCACCAAATCGCAATGTGCAGATGGCAGCCTCTTGCTGCCTGATCTCAGCAACACCCCTGGCAAGGGAAACCTTCCCTCCTTAACCCCTCCCGCACCGGGCGCCCCAGGAGGGCACCCAGAGGGGACACCGGGGTGTTGTCACCTCCGCTGGTGGAAGGAGCCAACACGGTGACTCACTGTGACAAACCACATGATCTGGAGGGGCCGGGCTGGCTCCAGCAGGGCAGGGGCCATCCCAGGCAGGATTGTCACCCTCGGGACCAAGAGCTTCGCTGGCAGCCACCAATGGAGGAGGCGCAGGATCGCAGAGGTCGGAGCGGGCAGTGAAGGTCACGGTGCTGGAAACTGGTCCTCCACCCCACCAACCACCATGGGAAAGGCTGAAACCCCCCAGTCAGACCCCTCTAGGCATGAGCTCCACTCGCAGCACCCTGTGACGGCACCAGTCCAGCGTGGGAGCAGGATCTGCCCCCCTTTCCCCAGTCACGCTGGTGTCACCCCTCCCTGCTCCTTCCCCCGGGCTCTGGGTGCCAAAACCAGACACGGTCTCTGCCGGGGCTCCCCGGGGCAGCACCTGTGGCACCCACAGGACGTTCCCTCCTCCGACCACGATATCCGCTTCCTTCCCCGGAGTGCACTCCCCATAGCAGGGGACGGTGGCACTTCCCTCCCCAGTGGGAAACCCCCCAGTGCCACCCACGCCACACCTGGGACACACTGGAAGGCACAAGAGCCAAAAGCCCGAGAGAAGAGGCTGCAATAACTGCAAGACCCCCTCATTCCCTCTGCAATGCAGAGAGGGAAGAAGCTCCCAGCCTTCATCCTGCAAGAGCTGGAGGGTCTAAGTGTGCCCCACTCTGGGCACCACAGCTGGGAAAGGGCCAGCAAAATGCCCAAGAAGAGCCAAGGCCTCACAGAGCTCGTGCCAGGGAAACCAAGTCACAGACCACAGAGCTGGTGCTGCAGCCCAGGCGTGCCAACTGCGATGGAAATGCGTTGTGAGATCAGAAGGAGCCCAAGGGCTTCTCCCCCACCAGCCCACCAGCACCCCCCGGGAACGGCAGCATCTCCTCCTCCCGCATCCCTGCGGTTCCCACGGGCGCAGCGGCAGCTCCGAGCCAAAATTCCCCAACTCCCACACGGTGCCCACTCCTCCTCACCTCACCGTCTGTGAGCTGGGGCACTGGAGGTGCCACTGGGGTGGGGAGGAGGGGGACACCCCAAAAACAGCCGGGCACCGTGGGCAGCACTGCTGCTCGGGGCTCCACGTGCCATCAGAGGTGCAGCAAGGAGCCGCTGGCCCCGGGATGTCACTGTCACCAGCCCCAGCTCCCTGTAAGAGCATGAATCGAGGCAGCCCACGGGCGGCACAGCCCGTAGTATTTCTCCCACACGCTGAGAAGCTGCAGGAGCGCAGCCGGCGCTTCCCTCATGTGCAGCCACCGCCAGCACGTGAGCCCTGGGCTGCCACGTGCATGGCACAAGGCAGGGATCCTGTCCCCAGACAGGTGTCACCTCCCTCAAGGCCAGGGTGGGCACCCGTCCCCACGCAGTGACACCACGGAGACCAGGGATGGGGAAGCAGGCAGAGCATCATCCCACCGTGAGCAGTGTCACATCATCCTCCTCCTCCTCTCCTGCCAGTCTGTGGGACCAAATGGTCATCAGGCAACCCTGAGCCGTGCACCAGGGCCAAGGTCACGGGGAAACCACAAGGAAAAGGCAGGAAGAGGCGACCTTCCCCAGAAATTCATCCCTTCGCCGGCCACTCGGCAGGGAACACGAGCGGCCGCCACCAGCCCGCTAATTACAGCTGCTGTGGCTCCGTTTTTCACTCCTATTTTGCCTGGCGCTAATGAAGGCTGGAAAACTGCTTGGTTTTTGCATACCCAAGGCAGTAATTAGCAGCTGCAAAGGGCAGGGAAGAGGCCGTGAGGCAGAAGAGCACCGGGCGCTGCGCTCTCGGAGATGCGGCGATCTCCGGCGGGGCTCCCCAAAACCCGCCGCCCCCAGCCCCAAAACCCCCGTGTCCCCAAACCCCCAAAACCGCCGCCCCCCACCCCAAAAACCCCGGTGGCCNAGCTGCCCGAGCATCATTGCCGGGGCTCAGGAATCCCGGCCGGGCTTCCCCGCGCCCCAGGGTGCAGCGGCACAGGAATTTCAGGGGGGGGAGTGGGAGAAAAGACAAGGAAGGGAGTCTCCAGGCGATCTGTCAAGGGGAATGTTTCCATCTAAGGCCTTGGTATTTCTCTCCCGGCGCCTGCACTAAATCACCGCAGCTCCTCTCATTATTCTTTTGTGCTTTACAAGGTAGCACAGCCGGTGGAGGAATGCAGGAGTGTGCGGAGCAAATCCGGCCTCTCCTGCAGCAGCAAATACCTGCAGCCCCCCAGGCTCGGGAGGGGCACAGCATCCCCTCCTGCCCTGCCACATCATCACCAGGCAGAGGCACCTGGTACCTGCTGAGGGGGCACCTGGCAGAGCCCCAGGGCACCTGGTGCTGCCAGACTGGGAGGACTGCCCTGGATCCCAGTATGAAGCTTTGTCCACTCCTTCTCCATCCCATTTTGCACCAGGAAAAAGGTTCCTCCCAGCCCGGGAGCACGGTGGGCACTGGGTGATACGGCACCAGCTGGCACAAACTGGGCAACTCTTGACTCCAGACCTTTCTTCCCCTCTAGGTGAGTGCTGGGCAGTGCCCTGGCAGAGAGGTGTCCAGGGCAGGCAGCTCCCATCTGGCTGCCCCCATGGCCTCTCCATCCCACTCTCCAGCCCCACCACAGACCCATCCTGCACTTGGCTTAGTGCTGGTTTACAGCTCAGAGCAAAGGAGCAATTCTAAAGCCACACAGGCAAAGGTTTGGGATTTACATGACTTGGAAACTGGGGAGCACGACAGGATGATAAAAATAAGGCAGAAAACCAGGCCTGGGGCTGCTCCCACAGCACCACCAAGATGGACACTACAATGGTCACATCCCAGCCCTGAACTTAGACCAACCCAGACCCTCCCAGTTCCTGGCACACCTGGACACCTGCTGGTCCTGGCACCTGCTGCAGAAGGGAGATGACACCAATAATCCCACCAGGATGGGCAGCTGGGGGTCCTGTTCCCAGGCAGACACTCCATCCCCCCAGCACACAGGTGTTCTCCCAGTGGAGCAGAAGTGCTGATGCCCAGAGCAGGGCTGGGAGTAGCATCCAGGCAGCTGGAGGAGAGGGCACAGGCCATGGGGCCACCGGGCCAGGATCCAAACCAAGGATGGTGAAGTGGGCAGGACGGGAGGAGCCCAGAGCTCTGCCCCGAGGGACGGGCACTCTCTGCTCCACAGAGCTCAGGAGCCATTCCCAGGGCAGAGGCACAGCCAGAGGACACTGGGACTTTGGCAGGAGCTCGGGCAGAGCAGAGCCCAACCCAGCTCACCCACAGCCCTCGCTGCCAGCCCAGCACTGCACTGCTCAGGGAGAGGCAGGGATGCTCCAGGCAGCTCAGTCATTCCTGCCTCTCCCTTGGGATCCCCATTGGATGGGGCAGCCCATGAACAGAGTGCAATTGGCCTCCAACTCATCTCCCCACACACCCCTCCACTCCACACAGCTGGGGAAACTGAGGCAGCTGAACCATCATCCCTCTCCTAGCCCAAACCAGGGGGAAATCCCAGCAATCCCAACTCCCACCTTTCTACATCCTACTCAGAAAGCAGAGGAACAGCTTAGCTTAAAATAAAACAAAAGCCAGCAGGTAAGGACTGACCCTGAGCACAGGGGAGTCTCACAGGCAAAACAACACCCAAGGAATGGGAGAGCCACTGTCCAGGACACACGGGCACAGCCACAGTATTTTTAGCAGGATTACACAGGGACAGGGGATTCCTACCCTGAAAATCCCTGGGGGCTTAAAATAGGCCCCGTCACTTCCTCCCAGCAGCAGCCAGGAGAAGCATCTGCTTCTTCTGGAAGTCAGGGGGAGGAGAGGTTGAGCCCTTGGGGTGCCACAGGGCACCCCGAGGTGAGCACAGCACTCACCTTGGCAAGGAGCTGCTTCCTCCTCCCGGCTCGGCGAAGAGAAGAATCCCGTGCAAAAACCAAACCAGCAGCAATCACAACAAAACACTCCCTTGGGCCACAGAAGGGGAAACTGAGGTGGGACACGCAGAGCTGGGCTGACACCACAGGGAAGGTCTGGAGAACAGGGGATCCCCCAAAGCTGGGATGCACCAGGGGAACCCCAGCAAGTCCAGACCCCCCAGCAGTCCCTGGAGGGGGTCGGGACAGCAGGAGGGGGGACCCAGCGCTCAGATCCCGATCCCAAGGCTGGCAGCAGCCCTGGAGTCACAGGAAAGGGCTGGGGACAGAAAAGCCCCTCCTGCCACCCTCGCCACGTGAGCCAGGGGACAGGGTGGGTGTCCCTGGTGGGTACCCACAGCTCCTGACTGTCTCAGCTCCGAGGATTCCCGCTCTGGATCACATCTGGATCACATCCCTGACGGACGCCGGGTAACTCCTCCGATCCCAACCAGCTCGCATCCCTCACTCCAACCCGCTCCAGCAGCAAATCCACAGTTTTCCATCGCCAAGTCCAAGCAGAGAGAGAGGATTTTCCAGGCGAAAGGGAAGAGTCAGCACCGAGGCGGGGGGGGAGGGCTGCGAGCCCCCTTCCTGGCCCAAAGGGTTAAAAAATAAAGTCAGGAAAAGTGTGTCTGCGATAGGAAAAACACACGCGCTCCCAGGGAGAGCGCGCCGGCTGCTCCTGTTTCCCTTCCCGACATGCCCTGCTCCTGGGAAAGTGTAGGCTGTTTTCCATATATAACTGCAAACTGTTCCATGCAGTAAGAAGTCTAATTAAAGGGAGGGAGGGAGAGAGAGCGGGAGAGACGCAGGAGAGCGAAAGGCAATATTTATACGAGGGAAGAAAAGCTGCATCCCGGGCACCAAATTAGACCCTCGTGGAGCGAAGCCTGTGATATCATCGGGAGATCAAATCCGGGCAGAAGAGGCAAATCAGAGCCTGGAAAATATGTAGAAGTAAATACGAGGAGGGAGCCAGATGGGGAGGGGCAAGGGAAGGAAAAGGTCCTCTGAGCCAGTTGCTGGGATGAGGCCAAGTGCTGTGGGAGGGGGGACATAGACCCCCAGCTCCTTGGGAGGCTCCCAGGGTCCCTACTCACCACCCCTCACAGCAGAAGAACCAAGTGTTTGAGCAAACAGCAGGAAAATGCTTGAAAAATAAATATTAAAGTAAAACTACACAGGTAGGAACAGGGCAGGGGGGTGAAATGCCAGGAGAGTGGCATGGTGTGGGATGCCATGGTGGGTGGGAGAGGCTGCAAGGGAAGGGACACCCATCCTGAGCACCCACCCCACTCAAGGGGTGACCCACACAGTCCTCACTCCACACAGACACAGCAGCCCTGCCTCTCCCACCCACCCATGGCTGCATCCCACCATCCCAGTGCTTCAGGGGCACCCTCTTCCACAGTATCCCAGCCCAGGCAGGGCAGGAGGGGTCCTGGGGGACAGGAAAAAAACCAGATCTGCTCTTCAGAGCCTCTTTGCTCAATCTGAGCTTCCTCCCAATGCCAGCCACAGCCCCAGGGTGGATCCAGAGCAGCCAACTCATTCCTGGCTATCAGAGCCTGTGCCTATCCCAGGTGTCAGTGCATTTTAAAACCATTAATGTGCTTTAATTAAGTGCTGATATATTTAAAAGTTGTCCTACCTGGGCTGAGCATTGGGGAGAGGCTGGTGACAACAGCACCACCATCATCCTCCTCACTGGCTGGGACTGTCCCCTCTGCTCTGGCCATGGAGCCCCGCTGTGCTGGGCTCTGCCTTTCCCAGTGCCACCATTCCCAGTAGGACCATTCCCAGCCCCATCCCCACCTTCACACACACGCCCTGGTGCCCCAGGCGCTCAGCCCCGTCCTGACCTGCCATCCTGTTTATGCGGTGCCTCCTCCCCGTCTGCTTCAGGCAACGCCCCGGAGGCTCCCAGCTGCACCAGTGAACCAGGGAAACTGGGATATCCCTTTCCTCAAGTGCCAGCATGAAGCTGCTGGCACGGCTCCCAGCTCCTGCATTCCTGCAGGTGGGATGGTGTCTCCCAGCCCCTCTAGAGCTGACCCAGCACAGGCTTTGCCACCACACGTGTCCTTTGTGCCATAAATCGCAGCTCATGGTGCTGCAGGTCGTTCCCCACACCAAAAAACCCCACTGTGGAACCTGTAACAGCACTGAGAGTCAAAATCAGAGGATCCCACAATGGTCTGAGTTGGAAGGGACCTGAAAGATCACCCAGTTCCACTCTCTGCCAAGGGCAGGGACACTTTCCCCCAGACCAGGTTGCTCCAAGCTCCATCCAACCTGGCCTTGAATGCCAAGCTTGGGTTGAGCTTTACTTCAAACTATAACCAAGACACAACAGGGACAAGGACAGGGTACTGCATGGGGGGGCTCACACTGCCTGGCACCCTCACCCCAGCAAGCAATGCCCCCCAAAGCCCTACAGCCTCTGTCCAGCCTCCAAACAAGAGGAACAAGCCAGCCCTGGGGTCACCCGAGGTGACAGCTGGACACCGGCCACTTTGTCCTGGCTGGACCTGGAGCCGCAGGAGGCTTTGGCACAGCCCCTGCCTACCCGCAGCATTTGCCCAGGTGGGTCTCTAAGCCCCAGCACTAATCCCGGGATAATTGGCAGCTTTAGCAGCGATAGGGCCCAGATTACCAGGCAATCCGGGTGTCAGGGGCGCTGTGCTGGCAGACAGAGCCAGGGAGATCGCCTGGCACCCGACCCAGCTCCCCAGGACCCAGAGCCCAGCACTGCGTGGTACCAGGGGCTCGCTCGAGGCAGATGGGTTGCCCAGGGCTGTGGGTCATGGTTCCTGCTCTCCATCCCGCTGGAAAAATGCTAAACCCACCCAGAACCTGGGGTTTGCATGGACAGGATTCCCTCTCTTGCCCCAGGTATCCTACCCAGGATTGCTCTGCATGCTGGAATCCCCTCCACTACCAAGGCTCCTCTCTGCTCCCTCATCTTGCCAGCTGCCTGCAGTATCAGGGTCCTTCCTCACCCTCTCCACCAGCCTTTTGCTCCATCCTCAGAGCCCAAGCAGGGGTTAGGCACGTGGGTTTGCTCTCTGCATGACAAGGATAGAGGGAACAGAAACAGCAAGTGACAGTGCCAGGGCAGCAGTTTGGTTTGGGGTTCCCCAGCACCACCTGGACTGGTTCTGTTCTCTGCTCCCAGACAGCCTCTCAAGGGGAGGCAGCCACACAGGGTCCCAGGCGAGGAGGCTGAGGTTCAGAGAAGCCCCTCCACCCTCTGCCAGCTTTCCTGGGTCCCTTCCCAGCGACGCTGTGCCCAAAGGATCACCCCAAGCAGGGCTGGAGCACAGCGAGGTCTCAGGGGCTGAGCAACAGCGAGTCTGCTCTGCGCAGGCAGCTGCGTCCGGGGGAGTGGGAGGAGGAAGGGAGGATCCCTCATTGTCCTTTCCAAAGGGAAAAGGGACAGTCCCCTGCATGGAGGTGCCAGAAAACACTTCCAGCCTCCTTGCTGCAGGCTGTGTCTGCCCGCGGAGAGCAGAGGACACCTGCGCATGGCACAGGTCCCCCCGCGCCGCAGAAACACCATCTGCGACAGCCTCCCAGCATTCGATGCATTTCACGTTCAACTGCAGGAGCCAGAGGATCCCCCGGCTGCTGACCTGCACAGGAACGCCCAGCTGCTGCGGGGAAGGCATGGGAGGCAGGAGGAAGGGCCATTCCTGCACTGAGATCCAGGATTGGGATGCCTGAGCAGGTGCCCAGCGAGGTGAGACCGGGCACGCAGACAGCGAGCGAGCCCACAGATGGGGAGAGGTGGGAAGAGTGGGGAAACAACGCCAAGAAAAGCAGCAATGAATGGAAAAAGATGAAAGGCAGTGGGTCACAACAGAATTCAGAGGCAGATGTGGAGCTGGAACACGGCATGGAAGGATTTTGGGTGGCCAGGGCCTGGCCCATGGCTGCACCCAGCCCTGGAGCATCCACTGGACACCAAGACAGCCAGCTGTGCCTCACCTCTGGATGAGCCTCTCCCAAAACAGGCACCTACAGAGCAACACCTCAGCACCCCAACCCACAGCTCCAGCCTCCTCCACGGGAGGCAAAGCAGCCGCCTCCTCCGGGAGCCCCACTTGGCTCCATTTGGCACCCAGCACACACTGAGCAATCCAAGTAGTCCCTGGGAAGAGCAGCCTGTGGATTTAATACCCTGCAGAGCACACGGACCAGCTCCCAGGGGCACAGCACACCCCAGGGATGCTGAGGCAGGGAGCAGGATGAGGTTATCCAGCTGGTTTTCCCCCACAGGGAGGTGAGCTTGGCTCTTTGCTTTCTCCTTCCCCCAGGAGATCTCCTGCTGACTCAGGAAACACCCTCGGGTGCAGCTCTGCGGGCAGGAGATGCTTCCCAGACGCAGGCAGCAGCTTTGGTCCTTCCCTCTGTTTTTGGCCAGTCCAGTTGGGTTCAGATTTAAGAGCAATTCGTCACTTGGGAAATAACACCACTCCAGGCCTCCTCCCTCGAATAAACCTCAAAAGACATCATTTAGGCGAGCTTAATTTGGACAACTAAAAATAGCCAGCACTAGTCACACTGGAAAATGCAGGCTATGGAGCTTCACCCTTTCACAGCTCCAGCTGGGCCATGGGGGTTTCTGGCCCCCATGATGTGACCCTAGGGATGAACACAGTCTTGGTCCCAAAAGGAATCAGTGGGTACAGCAGGACCTTGCAAGGACCCATCCCAGTGCCCTGCACAGCTGCCCCAGTGAAACTTTTGGGTCCTCACACTTTCCCAGGCAGGATGCAGTGACTCAGAGCCACGTCTGCACTGGGACACCCAGGAAAGATCAGCCACGCTTCCAGCTCCTCCAAGCCCAGCCAAGTTTCT
The DNA here is from genome assembly GCA_013396655.1 of Campylorhamphus procurvoides. Taxonomy (NCBI): domain Eukaryota; kingdom Metazoa; phylum Chordata; class Aves; order Passeriformes; family Dendrocolaptidae; genus Campylorhamphus; species Campylorhamphus procurvoides. Next base: position 418,464 of record WBMV01001462.1, read on the forward strand.
GGCCCTGGCTCCCTGCAGCTGATTCAGCCCCGTGGCCCCAGGCAAAGGCAGCCAGGCCTGTGCCACTCGGGATAAATCCCCACCACTGAGCAATGCAGGTTGTCAGTCCAGCTTTCGTCCCATTTCACAGCAGCAGGGCTGTCGAAAGCACTGCAACCCTCACCAGACACAACTCCAACCTTCCTCCAGCCCATCCCAGCAGCAGCTCGGGCTCCTCCACCACCAGCCTGGCATCCCCAGCCAGCCTCCAGCAGAGCCACAAATCCAGCCTGCCCTCATTTTCCTGCAATCCCGCTCCTTGCACCAATCTCTCCCTCCTTGCACTAATCCCCCCTCGTTCCAGAGGCAGGAACAATATTTAACTCAGGTTCACGCTGGAGCACGGGGCTCCCTCCCAGCCTGGGTCACCCCCAGGGCTGTCCATACCCCCAGGGCCGTACTGGATCCCAGCTCCTGGCACAGCCACGTGCCCGTGGCAGAGCCCAGCTCCGTGAGGAAGCCCCCGTGGAGTGGGCAGCCCTGGGAAACCCGGGGAGCCGGGCACCACGTGCTGCCAGCTGCCAGCTGCAGCGATATGTCACAGCAGGGATTTGTATGCAGCCGGCGTGCGGGACTGGCAGACGGGCTGTCCAGGTGCCACGAGCAAACCAGACACCCTGCCCTGAATTCCACATCCCACCTGGAGCCATCCCCCTCCCCCGGGGTACGGCCCAGCTCAGCACCACGGTGAGCTGGGGGCTTCAGCCCCTGCAGAGCACAGATGATGCTCAAGGGCTGAGCCATCTTCTCTCTCGTCCCTGCGTCCCTTGGCTGCCCGTGGGATGGCACGAGCAGCAAAGCAGCGTTCCCACCGCCAGCTATGGAGCATCTGTGCAGCCCGGGATCTGCCCACAGCAGAGCTCCAGCAACCCGGGGTTATTTTTAAGTGGCTGGTGAGAAGGTGGGAAGGGAGCTGAAGAGCTGGAATGCTGCGATGCTGTGCCACTAAGCCTCTGGGAAGGCTGGAGCACGGAGAGGCGAAGCATCAGCATTCCCAAGCAGGAACAAAAGGCGAGAAGCGAAAAGCCAAGGGCATTCCGTGGGGCTGGCCGGAGCCATCGGCACCTCCCGGATGAGCGAGGGGTGGCAAAGGGACAGTAAAGCTTCAGCTGCTACAGCAGGGTCCTTAATTAGCATCTTGGGAATCGGTGCTGAAAATCAGACACCTTCTGCCCGAAATCCGAGCTCGGACCTGAAAATCTGATCTTTGGATCCGATGCTCAAAGAGCAAAGGTCACGTCAAATCCCAGACAGGCCCTGCCACTGTTCCACAGGGCTGAGCTCCCCGTGGTCCCCTGTGCTCTGCTTCACCCTCTGCCCACCCCTGGCCCCCCCAGACCGAGCAGAGGCAGCACTGTGAGGGCCAGCAGCTTATTTTTAGCCCCAGGAAGGCCGGGGCTGGGAGCTGCCATCCCAGCTCTTGCCCTTGGCATGGGACACGCTGCTTTCCCTGCTGCAGCGAGTGCCTCGGGCCTCAGCCCACCCCGCTGCCCCCCAGGTTCTGCAGCCCTGGCTTCTCCCCCCGGCTGGCATCACCTCCCTGGCACCAATCCCTGGCCCGGGGAGGAGGATGCTCAGCCCCGGAGCCGGCAGCTGCCATGGCCCCGTGGCAGAAGGATCCGGATTATTTACAGCTTCTTAGCGGATCTCGGCTGAGTTAGGCAGGGCTGAGTTAGGCAGGGCTGACCTTTCGGTGCTGGAGACAAAGGGAGGTGTCAGCAGGAGCAGAATTGCTGGTGGGGGACCCCTTCCCAGCCAGCCGGGATGGAGCAGGAGGCCAAACCCACGCGGGGGGCTCCAGAGTGGGGAGCCGGCCAAGGCCACGGAAAGCCAAGCGCGCTGGGATCCCAAGGCTGGGAAAAGGAGGGATCGGATTCCTCCCTGCCCGGCCCCGCTGGACAAACTCTTCCGGGTAGGGACTCCTACGCGCTGCACTCTGCCCAGCTCGCTGCTTCCACAGCCCCTGGCTGCTTGGGCAGCAGGAAAACACAGGAAAATGAGAAAAGGGGCGCTGGAGACTCGGCCCCGGCACCCCAGTGGCTGCGCTTGGCTCCCCTGCCAGCGCCTCGGCTCAGCCCAGCTGCCGACTCATCCCTGCCATGGAAGCGTGGAAGGAAAAGTTTCCCCGTCAGCACAAAACACAGACAACTGGCCAAGCCTTGGATTGGCTTCTGCTGCCCTGGCCAGGAGTTCACCCCGGTGGGGACCCACCAGGTCCCAGTTCGGGTGCCCGCGCTGGGCAGGGGGTGCAGGTGATGGGCACGCTCCCTGCATTAGGGGACTGGTGTGTCCCCAGGGGCTCCCACAGACCCTCGTACTGCAGGGAAGGAAGGACCTGCCATGACCAGGAGCCCCTTGGCACTGCCCAACAGGATGCAGGATGATCCTTCCCTTGCTCCAAAATGATCTATTTGTGGGATTTTGGCAGAGGAGCACGTGCAGCGCTGGTGTCACAGCCCTGTGTCCCTTCCCCAGCCCTGCCCCTCCTGGTCACTACAGTGTTTAGGGTTGCACACCATGATCCAGAAGTCCAGACATGCCAGGGAAGCAGCCCAAGAGCACTCAGCATCCCCCTGTCCCTCACCACCTGCCCTGGCAGCAGTGACCTGTCCACCCTTGCAGGAGCAGGACCAGCCTCTCTCTTCATGCCGAGGTGAGACACACAGAGATTCTCCTGTCCAGGATTCCCAAAACCCCAATCCCTGACTCTCTCAGGGGCACATTGCTGTGCATCATCTCCCCACACTGAAATCCAAGACCCCTCCCAGAAGCTCACAAACGCAGGAGGACAAGGAACTCATCTGTTACTCACAGACAGCTCTCCCAGGATTTGAGTTGCTTAATTAGTGCTTTAAGAGAGTCACCAGCTGGGTGGGTGACACCCCAGAGGGATGTCATGTGCTTCACAGGGCTCAAGGCTTTGCTTTCCTCCTCTCCCTTCCCAGCATTACCTTGTTCTTTTCTCCCTTTCCGTTTTCTAATGAACAAACAGAGGGGCAGGTTTTATAAGTCCATGGAAACTCTATTATCCCTCTGCATTAAAGCCAAAAGAAACTAATTAAAACATCAGAGTCAGAGGTTTCATTAGTTTGGCCTCAGCACTGGCAAGTGACAGGGAATGTGGCTCCCAGAGCCAACTGCTCTGAGGGACCCCAAGGCTGGACCCACCTGAAACACATTCCCTGTCCCAGAGCCACTGGGAAACCCAGTGGGGAGCCCTGGACCAGGCAGGATCCTGTCACCTGCCTGTCCCTCTCCCCCAGCCAGTCACTGTCCAGTGCAGGAGGCCTTTGCTTGCACCAGTTTGGAGAGAAGGGAGGCTGGGGAGGGGTCTGCCACCCTTTCCCATCAAAGCTGCTTCCCCCAGGACCATCTCCATCACCAGCACCACACCGGTGGGTCTCTATTCCCACCCGGCATAATCCAAGGGTGAGAGGGAGGGGTTCAAATTCCCAGCTCAACCAGCAATGCTCCGGGTAGGCAAGAGGCATCCCAACAGCATCCCTCACCCTGCCTGGATCCACTCCCAGAAGTCACCAGTGAGCCACAGGAGTTGTGGAGCATCAACGAGGCTCTCTGAGCTGCAGCAGCCACCTCCCCATCCAAGGACCTGCATCCCATCGCCACGGTCACACTGAGAATTGGTCACTCCCCATCCAAGGACCCGCATCCCATTGCCACGGTCACACCAGTCCCCACCACATCCCTCCCCGGGCTCCCGGTCCCTGGCACAGCGAGTGCATCTCCTGCCCAGCTGCGCTCAGAGCCAGGCGGGATCCCCGGCGCTTTAACCCAGGTTTTCCTCCTGCTCCTTTCCCAAGCACAGCCCAGCCGTCCCCGCTGGGGAGGAGTCGTGGGCGAGGAGGAAGCCAGAGCTGCCTGCCCATCCCTGGGCCCTGCGAGGGGACCGAACAGGGGCCAGCGGCGGGTCCCTCAAAAATCCCTGCGGGCTCCATCCTCTGCTGCTGGAACAGGCGTGTGCGACCACTGCGGGAAAACTCCGCTCGTGGCCTAGCGGGGAGGAGAAACAGGAAAAGAGGGGAAAAAAACAACCCAAGAGAAGAGCAGGGAGCGTGCGGAGAATCCGCAGCCCCGGCCAGGGGCAGGCAGGAGAGGAGCAGGTTCGCCTCGCAGGGCAGGGAGCCTTGGGGACAAGGGGAAACTCCAGGCTCGGCTCCACCCCAGCGCTTTCGACTGCAAAACAATAGTGGAGAGGAGCAGCCGTCCCTCCCTGCTCTTACTCATCCTGCCCAAGGACCTGTGCCATCCTCCGGCTCACCCCTCCCTGCCCATCCTCTGCCCGGGGGCTCCGGCACGGCGGGGCCCGCTTCCAGCGGCGAAAGCGACGGCGAGAGATCCCCCGGGAAGGGATGCGGACCCCGGGCACGCCAGCGGCAGCGCAGGGAATTCCCTCCGTCATCATCTCAACCCAAAAAAAAAACCACCCAAAAACCAACACCCTGCGCCCTCCCAAGCCTCTCCCTGCGGCGCTCGCAGCACCTCCCAGCGCCAGCGATCCCCTTCCCAGCCGGGAAGGAGCTGGGACTTCGCGGTGGGAAGGGGAGGATGCGCCCCGATGCTCTGGGCGCTTCCCAGCTCCGCCTGCACCATCCCGGCACTGGAACCTCCACATCCCAGTCAGCCCAGCCTGCCCACGGGGAGCCACAGCGCACGCAGGGTTTGGGAGCCCCCCAGGACCCCCCACCCAGCCCGGAGAGCCCTCCCCGGCCGGATTCGAGGGGCACCTGCAGCCCCCCGAGCCACCCCCAGCCCAGCCCTGCCGGGGCACGGGTGGGATTCCCCGGGATGGGTCACCCGTGGAGGGATCCCCGCGGCGCGGCGGGGTGGGGCGGGCGGAGCGCGGGGGCGTCAGCCTCTCTCGCTCATGATTTAATAATTTAGGTGCCTTTCAGTGCTCAGGGAAGCGAAAGATTGAGGGCAGTGTCTGGAGCCTGGCAGGGCGCAGGAGGCGGCACAGCCCCTGCCCACCCGCGCAGCCCACGGCCGTGGCATCGCACTCCTTTTGGGGTGGGGGCACAGCTCGGTGTCCCCCAGCCCCAGGACAGCTCTGGATGCCCCATGGGGGGCTCCGAGCACTCACCTCCACCCCAGCTCGCCCCCCCCGGGTCCTGCCCGTCCACCCACGTCCAGGGCTGCCCGTCCACGTCCACGGGCAGAAACTGGCTACACTGGTTTGAGCTTCGCAATCCAAACCCCCACCCAAGCTCAGGTCTCCGGAGATAAGAGCACAATAACCTATTGTCCCTCCTCCCCTCCCAATATCTCCACTCGCCTCTGGCAAAACAGGGAGGGACCACCCAGCCCCACACGGTCCCCCCTACCCCCAGCGCCGGGGACCCCACGAGGGGCACAGCCCCACCGAGCCAGGCCAGGGATGCTGGGAGGCTCCAGAACCGGGGCTGGGATGCAGGGAGAGGGCTGGGGGCAGAGGCAGGAGGAGGCAGACGAGGCCAGAGCCTGGCGGGGCTTCTAATTTATTTCCTTGTTTATTTTTTAATTTATTTTTTTTCCTCCCCACTCCCGTTTTCTGCCGTGGATGTGTGACCAGCTGGGTTGGTGCAGGCAGGAGGGGGACGTGCCCAGCCGTGGCGTGGGCAAACCACACTCAGCCTCCTCACTGTATCCCACCCTCTCCGCATCCCAGCCCCACGCACACCCCACCCGAGTCACCCCACTCCAGGCAGCGCGCAGCCCCTCTCCTGCCACACGGGTGGGGAAAACCACCCCAACCACCCACGCCGCGCCTTCCCCCCTCTGNCCCCCCTCTGTCCTTGGGCTGCCGCGAGACCCCCTCCCCTTCCCCCGCCTCTTCCTTCCTCCATCATCCTCCTCCTCCTCCCCGCAATGCCACAACATGCTGCCTCCCGAAAAGCCACCAGCACGCGCGACCGGGAACCCCGCGCCCCACCTCAAGGGCAGGCAACAAGTTGCAGGATGCGACCGGAGAGCCCCCCCTGCCCCAGACACGGGGGGGCTGAGGGTGTTCCCCCCTCCGCGATGTTTGGGGGCTGCAGCGCCTCGCAGCCCCCCACGCACCAAGGCGGACGGACCGCGGTTATCCCACCATCGCACCCACCTCCCACGTGGGATTGGGGAGCGGGGCACCCACGCCAAGCCCCCCTCTGCTACAGGGACCCACGCCAAGCACCCCCCACCCCATCCCACCTGCTGCACTGGGACGAACTGGGGTGGGTGAAAGCGCCGCGCCCACCGCGGAGCCGGGGCGGGTGGGGCGGTGGGCGCGCTGCCTTCACCCACCTGGGCACCCCCCAGACAAAAAGAACCCCCCATGG